>JANAVB010014944.1:2500-31279 GCA_029216955.1 Iris pallida | reverse complement strand
TATAAATAAATATATATATATATTAATATATAATATATATTAAAATAATATAATATAATAATAAAATAATAATAATAATAAAGAAAATAGAGTACTGTTTACTTGAACAGTACGCCTACCAGACCCGAGCCCACAAGGGGCCGAGCACACTATATATATAGTATCGAAGAGAGGGATGAAATAATATCGAAACCCTAACCCCTCGATCATTGCAGCCGCCCCCAACCCCTAGCAACACAGACCCCGACCCCTGCGTGCGCGCTCCTCCTCGCGGCCGTCGGCGACCACCGGCGTAGCCGTGCAAGCGACAAGGCCGACAGCACCACAACAGAGCAGTTAGCAGCAGCCGCAGTTCATCGCCCATCTTCGTGGCGATATCCCCGGCTCCTCGGACCACCAATTCGCGAGCCATTTTCTCTGGTACAACCTTGACTTAAACCCCTTCAATCCTTTCATATCATTTATTTTATTTTGTCTTTTGCATGACGCAAAACGAGTTCCAAAATCGAGAAAAATTCGATTTTTGGACGTTAGAAAACTGTCCCAACCACCCATGTTTGCAGTCGATTTACGACCAGGCTACCAAATTTTAGAAATATAAGTGAACAAAGTTTTAGACCACCTGACCGGGATCAGAACCCAATAATTAATTTAATTTAGTTCTTATTATATTCTGTTTAAAATCTGGTTGAAGTTTAAGAAAAATGTGTTAAAAATATTAAAAAAACTCCGATACGGAGCCCACCCCGACAATCCGGGCGACGTGGTCGCGAACCGAAGTTATCAAAAGGTGCGTATCGACTTCGCGGACGTGTGAAATTTGACGAAATTTAAATTGGTTGCGTGTGCACGACGAATTTGTGTATCCATTAAAATTCTATCGTCGCCTCTTTACAAATTCCCTAATTACTTTTTGCACGTTCGTCAAATCGAGACGAAACTTGTGCCAGCAGGACCGTATTATTTCTGGTCTTGTGTGCCAAGTTTGGTCCGATTCTAAGAAGGTCGACTGGAACGCCTATTTGGCAGGCCCGCGACCCGCTCCAACGGGCAAAATTGTGCACGGTCCACCGGAATCCAACTTTTGACATACGGTTGGATCTTTATCCTCAAACCAGACCCGTAGTAGACATATAGTTTAATGACTTTAGAGACCATAGATACTTGCACGCATTTCGGTGCAAAACAGGTCCAACGGTGGACATCGTTTTGATCGAAATTATAATTTTCCCATGTTCCAGAATTAGACTTCTTGATAGGCGTTTCTAGACATATCTTTAATTCCAAACACGTTCGTAGTGTTTATTCAAGTATCCGAGGACGTATGCGGGATTTGGCTTTCATCGCTTCACTATTCTGACGGTTCGAGCTATTGGACGTCGCCCTTTTGCACACAACCTCAGGCAAGATACCTTGTCATATCTACTGTTTATATTTAGTCCATTTTCTTTAGTTATTGAATATCACTTTAATTATTTTTACTTTTTCTAGCTGTACCAATATTACAATTAATGATTTACTACCTCCCAGTGATATTAGCTTTGCTTTTTCTATTATCTTTTGATTGCATATGAACCTAGTTAAGAGACTGCCATCTGTAGTGTATTGTAGAAACTTTGACACAATTTTACATGAGATATGTGTGAGATGAGTAGCATGTAGAGGTACTTGCGTGTTGGCTGATCACTCGTGTGCATGCGTTAGGTTTAACTGCTGATAGAGGCATGTTAGGAGACTTAGCAGTTAGTAGAGGTACATGATCGGATGTGACTTAGATAGGTGCATCAGGTGGAGATAATATTTCCTTGTCATATGGGCTTCTATTACACATTCCTTTGTAACCCAGAAGCTCCGCTGGAGATACGGGTATGATGACCCCTTCAGGTTGGCTACTGACGTTTTTGAACGTTATGCACTTCGTCACCGGTACCCGAGTGGGGACTATACAAGGTCCTATTTATAGCCAGGGCTCATGCGACTAAAGATTTGTTCTTAACTGCATAAACACATTAGATGGTTAGGCTAGTCAATGTCATGTCACCCCCATTCCATTAGTAGCTTGGAACAATCGTATCGCGGAATAGTGTTCTACCCCTTATCCTTATTTGGTTGTAGAGATAGTCTACTTTTCGATGATGAGGTATTGGATCTTGTTACAATTGGGACTATTTTACTTTACTTGTGATTTATGACATATTTATATATTCAGTTATGTGGCATGTTCTTTATGTATTGTTACGTCTCTCTGAGGACCTGGTAAATTCTCTATGTGTGTGCTTTTATGTCTTTTTGCAGGTGCTCTAGCCAAGGCCGTGATCTTTCCATTCCTTCGAAGATGATTGCCCTTGGTTCGACTTGCCATTTTTATCGATCATTTTTTTGTATAGTTTCTTTATTTAAATTTGTTGTTGTGGATTTGTCTCCACCCACTACATGTATAAATGACAAATTTTATAGTTGATTTATATTATTATTCTCTTATTTGGTGGATGAGATTTAGTTGTCTTGGTTTACTGTATTTTACAGCTTATGGATACAAACGAGGTTTCTATATATTGGAGTATTCTTCGTATATATGCAGCTGGCATGTCCACGTACTTATTTCCAAGTATTTTGGGACTGAGGCGTTACATATTTTTTGGTGGCCTATGCAGGTCTATGTTTATCACTTCGGTTACGTTACTGTACCGATGTGAGCCTGCAAATAGGATTATAATCTAGGTATCTCATCCACATGCTTGATCTCCTCCCTTGATTCTAATTTTGAACTCTCATCCGACTACCTTGATTTCCTTCTGCTTGATTCCTTTCCGCTATAAAACTTATTACTTTCCTCCGTGCCTGATAGAAAGGTTAGGAAGATAACTCATACTAGTTACACATTTTGGTTACTTCACATGGATTTTTCTTCAAGACTTCCATTAAGGAAAGCTGTCTTAATATCCATTTGCCATTCTCATAATCGAGATGAGCTGCAAAGATAACAAAATCTGAATAGACTTAAGCATGGCTACTGGCGAAAAGGTTTCATCATAATCAATATCCTCTTTCTGAGTAAAACCTTTTGTAATAAGTCGTACTTTAAAGGTCTCAACCTTGCCGTCTGCTCCTCTTTTTTCTCTTATAGACCCACTTGCATCTAATGGTTTTATACAAGTGGGTGGTTCTACAAGTTCCCAGATTTAATTAGGATCTATTAATCTATTTTGATTTTATTGCCTTTTGTCAAGATTAAGCATATTTATCTTATGTGCTTCATTATAGGTGCAGGGATCATAGTCTTGTTCCTCAGGGACAAAATCTAAGGACTCTCCCAAGAACTACTACACCAAAACAAGCAAATTGTAACACATTATTTTTAATTAGTAAAGGTTATTACCGTAACAATCTTGTAACGGTAGTAATCGTTATAATAATTAAACAAGCGTTACTGAAATTCTAATTTTATAATTTTACTATTTTTATAACCTTTGTGACAGTAAAAATGATCACAAAAATATAAAAATTTAAAAAGTAAATCACATGTATTCCACATAAGAAAGCAGCAAAGTGTTAGACAAGAAAGAATTTCCAATTCCCGCACTATATTTTCATTGTTCCTCTCCTTTCTCTCTCTATCCCTCTCTCTTGCTCTCGCTTCTACTATATGTCGAACATGCCACCTTCATCACCGACAAAGCAGCAAATAGTCTTCTTATCCAGCATTGGGAATCCATCACCAATACCGACGCACAGGGGAAGAAGAAGAACATAGGGCACCTCGAAGTCGGGTCCTACAGTAGGATGATTAATGCGTTGGTTGACTCGATGAGAGCCTGCTCGAACCACAACAGAGCTGCCTCCATGCTCGTCTCCTCCTCTGACATCGCGGACGAGGTTGACTTATGGACGGTTAGTTCTTAAGATTCATAAAAAACTATTTTCCCTTAGTTTTTGAAGGGACCTAAATATAGATGGGTCTTTTATTATACAGAGGAAGCAATCATCTGCGCTCGAAATGTTCGATGACTTTTTCTGCTTGAAAGTGAAGCAGATTGCTAGGTTCCCGATTATGAAGGAACTCTCTCCCCTATTGTTAACAAAATGGACTAGCATACATGTCTGAAGCGGTTAGCTCTTATTTCTTCTGGAATCAATCAAACTTTAATTTGGTTCATTCGGATACTAACGATGTGATTTTTGGAACAATGGTCAGATGCGTGCCACAGTAAAGGCTGTTGTGAGCTACTTTTCGACATGCAAGGGCAAGGTAGTAACTTTTTATTCAGTTCTATAAATTTTTGTGGCCGTTTATTTTATTTAAATCATACAACTTTGTTCAATCGGCTTGTTCAATCGGCCAGTTGTACTATGTTGTCGGGATTTTACAATTAGCAATTTGGTCTATAATGCCTAAGTAATCACCTGAATAATTGGATTAGGCCTTATTATTGTTGTACTAATATATATAGTATTACAACTTTAGTGCTCAGTTCTTTTATATCTTCGCCTCACCTCTGATAGTCTCTGTTCACGTTTCTAGAGCCATTGTAATAAGATCAATATGTCGAAATTAACTTTAGAATATTGGTGTAGTTATGCATCATGCTATCCTAATATTTTGTTTTGCTATTTTTTAGACCCTTTGTTATCCAAATAGAACCCAGGATCTTAGGTTGAGAAAATTATATTGCATTAGGATTTTCAATAGTTGTTTTGACATTACCATAGCAAGCTTGACAGATAATATTCAACTTCTCCTTTATCCGTAGGGGATATTTTAAATTAACACGCTGAATTTCAAATAGTGACGTTGTTGCTCAATAAGATATACACTACATATGTCTTCTGAGACTAATAGCCTTACTTGGAGAATGAGTTAGTCAAATTTAAGAAAATCTTGACTTGAACACAGTTCAGCCTGTGTTTAAGTCAAATTTTACCCGAGGGAGCTCTTTGAAAGTAAAAGCTCACATGAAATGATACTCTGTAAGTTTGAATTTGTTGGGACCTACTCCAAGTTAAAGATGTACGTATTTATGTCTGTATTATCACATTTTGAGTACATTTTTCTTTTCTTGATATGAGGATTCTTTTCGTCGCGTTCTTGTAATTGTTAATATGGCAATGACGGTGGGATTTCCCATTCCATATTCAACTCAGCATCCATGTTCTTTGTTTGCCTCCTATGTTGATGACCATCAAGAAATATGCAAAATCCTCCTCGTATGCCAATAGAACATGTGGTTTAACATTGGATAAAGGAATCCAATGGTAGGTTAATGTATCCAGATTCATGGTTGACTAATAGGTTATGACATTTATACGATTGTGCAAAGATGGTTGTTCTTGTCACGTTGCTTTTTTTCACAGTTTGTATCTACAAGGATATTCTCATTGTCCTTCTCACAGTATACCGGTACAAGAATAGAAGGGGAAGTGATAACCCTGGATTTTATAAAAAAAAATTGATGATTTTAGAATCAGAAATGCTTACATAAAAGGTGCGTGCTAATAGTAATAGCTGTTATACTCATTTGAATTTAGCTTAAAGTGTCTTCATTCTTTAATTCGACCAATCAACATGTCAAATTGTTTGTGCTATCTCAGTTATGCCTACCAGAACGTCTTACAAACCAGGAAAATTTTACGCTCTATGGCTTCACTTGATATTACCATTCCAAATGTCAGCAAGTAACAGTTTGTGGTGATGTACATGGCAAGGTAAGGTGTAAAAGTTTACATTATTTATGATTTGTTCTTATTTTAATAGAATCAAGTTATATTGATATCCTAATTAGAGAAGTCCTCCGCTTGTATACACTTTGTTATGTCTCAAGAAGATTGGAGACAGATAAAGTCTATCAGCATGATTGCTTGCATATGACTAGGAAGTCTATCTTTTAGCGGATGTCTGACGCTCTTCTTATTGTTTTAATTTTAAGTTGAGTCGGCTTCTTGTTAGCTTACTTTGTTTATGAAATTGAAATTGTCTCTATTTAAACAACCGCATTTATTTGATTTATGAAATACATTCAAACTTAATAGGCTTCCATCAGATCATAACCCATATCTATTCAATAGGGATTTTTGTAGATCGTGTATCCTTTTCATTGGAAGTCATCCTAACATTATTTGCATTCAAGTGCATGTCTCCATCAAGTAATATCCTTTTTCACCGCTATACATTAGATTTTAATCTAGTCCTAATTTTGACAGAAGGGTTACTATCAAAATTATGGTATGGAATAGTTCATCTTAAATTCATCTTCGACAACTTGCTATAACTTTGCAATATGTTACATCTGCAACAAGGTAACTGAATACATATGTGCCACTTAATTTAATGAGGCAAAAAGTTTCTTTTGATTTGAGAAAGCTGCAAGCTTGTTGTTTGTAATATTGCCCATTAAGTTTGTTCTCATATTTACTGCACTTATGTTTAAGTATCTTTCAGAAACTACATTCCTTAATGTTTATCTTTCAGAAATGCTTTATTTTGCCCATCGTGAATTCTTGATTTGGAAAGTGAAGCACAAAGGGTTCTTATGCCGATCGGGTCTCAGATTTGGTCAATTGACATTTTCAATGTCCGGTTTGGTACTTCACACTATTCCTGCTACTTAATGCCAATTTTTCTAGTGCATTTCCTTGTAAATAGGAGCTCGGAGCCTCTATTGTACAACATATTGGTGCTCTTGCTCCTTGACATGAAGAGAGCTTGCTCTCAACATGCTTTGGAAAGTTTAGTCCCATATTAGAAAAGCATGAGTTATCTCAACATATATATGAGTATGTGTTGTTGGGATATGCACATGGGATGGTGACCCTAAGGAGGGAACCATGTGGGTGATTTTACTAAGAGAAAAATGATTAATTCCAACAAGACGTAAGTTGATTTATGTTGTGCGGGCTCGGACTCGACACGGACTCCAGGTTGTCTCGTGCATTCACGGGAGTGTTCGTAGGGAAGGCGTGGGCTAGCACTCGACTATGTTGATTTGGGATGATCTAAAATATCAAACTCTATTTTAGAGTATTGGTGTTTTAGTCCCATACGGATATGAGCGATGGTGAGGTCTCACTCCACTCTATAAATAGAGCCCCCTTACCTCCTTTCCAAGATGCACCAAAGAAGAGAGTTAAGGGAGTCCGTAAAGTTCAGGAAGCCCGTTCAAGTCACAAATATTGACTGACGAGCGTTCCAGAAGTTCTCTTGACCTTGCTGGTTCCTGAAAGCGGATCGTATAGAGGCGAATCTTACTTTGAGCAACGGTATTTTTAAACCCAGCAGATTTAATCCTCTCTTCTTCTTCTTCTGTTTCTCTGTAACTCGTTCTTCAGGTTTTAAGGCACCTACTGAGTAGGGAGGCCTAACTTTGTTCTTGAGATCTATCTCATTTGTGGTACCTACTGTGTAGGCTTGCTAAACTTCTCATTTGTGGCACCTACTGTAGGCTTGCTAAACTCCTCATTTGTGGCACCTACTGTGTAGACTTGCTAAACTCCTATTTGTTGCATCTACTGTGTAGGCTTTCTGAACTCCTATTTTTTTCTTTATCCACGCCTCGGAACTAACAATCTCAAAGCAAGATTAGAAGTTGGAAAACTCTCGTACTCTCATCGATATCAGCTTTAACAAGTTGAAGAAATTCGACGGAGAACATTTCCAAATTTGGAAGAGGAAGGTCATCCTTAATCTTCAACTTGTGGATGACCATGTATTGATTGAGGATGAACCGACGATTCAGAAGGTGGAACTGCCGATGCTATTGCTGCTGCACTCGTCAAGCAGAGCAAATGGAAGAGAGAAAACAGCATATGTAAACTGCTAATTCAATTTATCGAAGACTCTTGGCAGAGTCATATTCTAAGAAGGTGAAGGCCAAAAAGATCTGGATTCTTTGGGTAAGCTATATGAAGATGATGAGAACAGGTCCAAAATTTATCGTCGAGAAGTACCACAAATGGCTCTTCGAAGACAAGATGGCGATGCTACCTCAAGTGAAGGAATTCCTGAAGTTGTACCAGAAGTTGGATGATGAGAAGATGCCTCGTCGACAAGTTTGTCGCTGGAGGGATAGTCTCGAAACTTCCTGCTGGTTGGAGTAACTTATATGCTAGAATGCATCGAAAGAAGCTGGACATTAGCTTGAAAGATCTTCTACAAGAGAACCACGTTGAGGACGAAATGCGATCTCAACAAAAGATGGACTCTCTATCCAAACAACTGGCTAAGGCCAACTTGGTGCAGATAAAGAGTTCAAGGGAAGCAGGTGGCTTCACATCACAAGAAAAAGGACTCCACTAATCAGAAAGTGAACGGTCCTTCGTTCATGCAACAGAAGTCCAAGTCCCACGTGACTTGCTTCAACTGTGGCAAGAATGGCCACTACAAGAGTGAATAAATCCAAGCTCAAACCAAAATAGCAGGTATGGCTAAACTTAG
The DNA here is from genome assembly GCA_029216955.1 of Iris pallida. NCBI lineage: Eukaryota > Viridiplantae > Streptophyta > Magnoliopsida > Asparagales > Iridaceae > Iris > Iris pallida. Next base: position 22,851 of record JANAVB010014944.1, on the reverse strand, counting down.
TTATTTTGATTACTTAACTTGGTTGCTATTGTTGCACAGGTTGAGTTATCTAGCGTGGTAGCTGACTAGTGGTCTGACACTAGTGCATCTGACCACGTGTGCTCTCGAAGGAGCTATTTACCAAGGACGAGCCGTGCTATGACGAAGGTCTCGATGGCGAACATGTACCTAGCAGAATATCTGAAGATCGAGACAGTGGTTATGAACCACCGACAAGGATACTGGAATGCGTATTACACGTACCAGAGATTTCCAAAGATCCGACCTCAGGAAGTCTATTATCTGATACAGACTTGAAAGATGGACATTCGTATTAGCCAGATGGTAATTTCTTGGCATAGAACATGCTTCGATAAGATGTTCGGTGTGAAGGGATGTTTGAACTTCTGCTAATGGCGATGAAGTTACTTTATTGAATGGACTGAGAGTTGTTCTATGATAGAAGCACCTCAAGCTGTCCTACCAGGACCTTATCTTCAGAATGTGGGGGTAGAAGGAGGAATTTAAGGTCTGTGTAGTACAAGACTGTTGGGAAGCTGCTCAGACGATTGAACTAAAGTACTGATCATCTAGAGTTAGTCACTCAGATATCTGTAACTTTTATCAATTTTCCACAAAGGCCGGTTCGAAGTATTTCTCGAAGTGCACATTCACATGACTTCTCAAGTAGAAGGATGCAGCATTCGAGTAGTTCGGAGACTTCAGGGCTGAAGCTGAATGTTAAACTGATCTACAATTACTCAAAATAATCGAGATGTAGAGTATAGGTCTCATGAATTTGCATCGTTCTGCAAAGAACATGAAATCATCAATGAGACTACTGCTCCGTATTCTCCTCAATCTAACGGAGTAGCGGAGAGGAAGAACAGAACGTTGACAAAATGATAATGCTGATAACGGCAGGTCTCTAAAATGTTACTGGGGAGAAGCTGCATTAACGGCCACTTTATTCTGAATAGAGTGCCTTATGCAACTTCTGACATAACTCCTCATAAACTCTGGTTCAAAGTCAGACCTAACTTGAATGTTATTCGAGTGTGTGGGTATCTGGCTTATGTGAAGCTCCCAGATCTGAAGATTCAGAAGCTGGGGACAAGGACTACGAAGGCGATCTTCTTGGGATATGCCGAGAAGAGTGATGCCCGGAGATTCCTTGACATTGAGTCAAATCATATCATCGAATCTCACGATACTGAATACTTTGAAGACAAGTTTGCACGACATAAAAACATTATTCTTCCAACATTTCAGAGAATGATGTAGGTGCAAATGTGACTGAGGTCTCATATGAACCAGTAGTCCAAGATGAACTTGTTGGTGGAGAAACAACAATTGAACCAGAACTCGCTGAGCCGTCGACGAAGCGAGCAAGGAGGCCGAAGGACTTCGGAGGTAACTTCATCACCTATCATGTGGAAGCAGATCCGCTTACCTATGATGAGGAGATAAAACCAGAGATACTATTTTTTGGAAGGAGGTAATAGACAATAAAATTGAATCAACCACCCAATAACACTTGGGTGTTGGTTGATCTACCTGAAGGAGCAAAACCTATCGGATGCAAGTGGATCTTCAAGAAGAAGATGAAAGCTGATGTAACATTGACAAGTTCAAGGCCAGGCTAGTGGCAAAGGATTTTCTCAGAAGCAGGGGATCGACTACTTTGACACGTATGCTCCAGTAGCCCGGATGACCACCATCAGAATATTGATTGCTCTTACAGCGATACATAATATGGTAATACATCAGATGAATATGGAAATGGTATTCCTGAATGGTGAGCTGACCGAAGAGATCTACATGCAACAATCAGAAGGGTTTGTCATCAAGGCCTTGAAGACAAAGTCTGCAAGTTGGTAAAATCTCTGTACGATTTAAAGCAAGCTCCCAAAATGTGGCATGAGAAATTTGACAAGGTTATAAGGTCAAATGGCTACAGGGTCAGTGAAACAGACAAGTACATCTATACAAAGTTTGCTGGCAGAAGATGAGTCATCGTTTGTCTATACGTGGACGACATGCTAATCCTAGGTACGGATATAAGCTGTGTCACGGAGACAAAGAAGTTCCTCTCGACGAAGCTCAGTATGAAGGACTTGGGGGATGCTAATGTTATCTTGGGACTCAAGATCATCCGGACAGACCCTGTACTAGCGCTGTCACAGTCTCATTATGTTCACTCGTTACGGGTATCAGGATCTTCAAGGGATCGATACGACGTATAGGTGTGGTCTAAAGCTAAAGCCTAATGAAGGAGAAAGCGTCAGGAAGCTGGAGTATGCAAGCATAATCAGGAGTTTGATGTATGCTACTACTGCCACAAGGCCTGACATAGCTTTCGCCGAAGGAATGCTGAGTCGTTCACGAGCAACCCAGGCATTGAGCACTGAAAAGCTGTGAAATGGGTTATGAGATATCTCAAGAAGACTCAGACATATGTACTGCACTACAGCGGAGATCCACCGATAGTGGAAGGCTTCAGTGATGCCAGCTGGTGCTCAGAAGTGGAGAGTGAGAGGTCCACAGGTGGATACATTTTCACAATAGGTGGAGCTGCTATATCATGAAAATTGAAGAAGCAGACTATGCTCTCGTGGTCATCCCTTAAAATTTAAGTTCTTTGCACTTGATACCGCAGTGAAGGAAGCAAAATAGCTTCAGAAGCTTATGTATGATCTTCCAGTGGTTGGGACACAAATACCGGGATACCGATATACTGCGACAACCAGGTGACTGCGGCGGTGGCATCAAATGACCTCTTCAACGGAAAGAAAAGGACTGTGCGGTTGAAGCACGGGACAGTACACGATCTCATCAAGAGGGATATTATTACAGTTATTGATGTTCGAAGTCAGAAGAACCCGGCGAATCCGTTCACCAAGGGCCTCAAGCGCCAGCTGGTCGATGACACAGCTTGTAAAATAGGCTTGAAGGTATTCTAATATTGTGTTATTACATTCCTACCATAAAGTTTTATGCTATTAGTTCAAATAGAAATCTAAAAGGCATATAGCTTTTGGTTCAAGGGAGGACTATTAATCGAAAGAATATCAGGAACGGTGGGTACTTGTCCTCTGTGACATGGAAAGGTTACGGACCTACAACCACTGTTGTCTACTATTGTTTTCTGCGGAAAACGGATCCTGTGGAAAGGTTGGCTTAAAAGCCTTAATGAGTTCTCAGGCAGAGTGAATGTCTGGAGTGCTTTACAGGAAGCACGGTAGCGCAGCACTACAAGAAGTGTAACTCCATGCTATAATGGGTTAATTCCACCATGAGGTTCCCGATTAGGGGTAATGCCTCGGCTTTGTGAGCCAAGTCACAGCGGAGTAGCATCACAAATAGGCAGTATCAGTCCCCGTTCCCAGAATACGTATTTTTATACATGTACTACTTGAATGTATTTATTTAGTATTTATCATGCATTTTGTTCTGTATTTAAATTATTTAATTTTGTGCTTATTAATTTTCCTGTATTTTATTTTCTGCTTTTGCTTTAGCCCTTGGTTTATTCTGTTCATTAAACCAATTTGGTTTAGCTTGGTTCATCATGATAAGGAGTGGATGGCCTAGATCATGTAGGAGGGAATGGAGGGTGGAGATTTACTTGGGCTTGATATTAATGCTTCTTTACTTTTCTCTCTTTATTACTTTCATTTACTCCTTTTTCTTCCTCCATTACTCCTCCACCAACCTAGGAGAGCTAGGCAAGTACCACTTGCTTCTTGATGGATCTCCAATTTTGTTGTTCCATTATCTTCCTCACGAGATCCTAAGACACTCCAATACTTAGCATTTTTAATTTCTATGGCTCATTACTTGTAGATCTAAGTTTGTTGTATTTTCGGATTTCTTAGGTTTTGATCAAGTTAACCCTGTTATTTTTAAGTTTTTATGGTTCCATGTTGTAGAGAATTTCTTTTTACCCCATTTTGACCTATGGAAGTCCGGATTCTGACCATGGATGAAGGATTATCGGAGCTTGGAAGCCATGGCTTTCATGGTTCTTCCTCTCAAAAAATTTAGAGAAGAAGAATAGCTGTGGCCGCATAGGCTTTTAGCAGCCGGGCCGCATACCGCATATTTCTTCTGGCTGCATAGGCTTTGGCAGCCTGGCCGCATAAGCTTTTAGCAGCTCTGGCCGCATAGGCTTTTAGCAGCCGGGCCATATATCGCATAGTTCTTCTGGCCACATAGGCTTTGACAGCCTGGCCGCATAAGCTTTTAGCAGCTCTGGCCGCATGGCCTTAGCCGCACCGCTCTTAACGATTTCTGGCCGCATGAACTAGTTCTTCTTGCCGCATATGAATGTAGTCCTCTCAGCCGCATAAGCGCTCCAATTCTTATGCGACTTTGTCGCATGGACTTAGCCACATGATCTTGGCTGCATGTACATTCCAGCCGCATAAGGCCCGATCTCCTCTCAGCCGCATGAGATTCCATCTCCTTTGTCGCATGGCTCAAGTTAGCCCCAGCCGTATGTACTTTTCCAGCCGTATGTACTTTTCTAGCCATATGTACTTTTCCAACCGCATGTACTTTTCTGGCCGCATGAACTTTTCTGGCCGCATGGCTTTAGGAGCCGAGCCGCATGAGACTCATTCCCTTTGAGCCGCATGAGACTCGTTCTTTTCAAGCCGCATGAGACTCAGCTTCCTGAGCCGCATGAGACTCGGTCCCCCGAGACGCATGACCCGTGGCAGTCTTGGCCGCATGGCATGATTGGCTCTTGGCCGCATAAGACTCCACTTTCCCCTGTCGCATATGACTGTTTTCCCAAGCCGCATGTATTTTTATTTTCTCAGCCTCACGTATTTTATTTTCTCAGCCACATGTATTATATTTTCTTAGCCGCATGTACTTTTATTTTCTCAGCCGCATGAACCCATACTTTCTGGACGCATAAATGGGCACCCATCTATTGCTGCCCAAATTGCCTTTTTGTTGTTTTTTTGTCCTGGATTGATATTGATTGACATTGATTTTTACCTTGACTAATAATTGATCATGCGTTCCTAGTTGGGACTAAGAGACTGGCTAGTCGTCTTATTGAATTGAATGAGACACGTTCATGTATAAACCATGAACCATTGCGATCGACTAGCCGATCTGAATACTTGGCAAATGGACACATGTCGACTCCCATTTTTCTGTAAAAGCAACATGTGCATCTCACAGTCAAGGCATAATTACTCCGTGGCTAGGTTTGATTGTTGTATTACGCTATGTAAGACCTACAACCTAGCCGCACGGGCATCGTTGTAGAGTTATGCATATCGTACTCTGTACGGAAGTACTCATTCTGAATGACCATGATCCACGGCATGGGATTTCGATCAACAAAGGGACTATTAAGCTAAATAAAATGACGATTGCATGGAGATAATGGATTCCCGAGTTCTTACATGGCAGCCATCTTTGGGATGATTAGTGCCCCGACATGCCGGGTGGTTCTCACAGATATTGCAAATCTTCCACACGGGCGGGGAGCCATATCTGCTTATATTATTTATTGTATATTGATGACGGGCGTCCCGCTGGGACTCATCTAATTTATGATTGGCGCAATTGATTGATTGGGTAGACTAGCCTTGCTTGTACATAGTAAGAACTGAGGGATCCTTATTGTATATTTTCAGGGCAACTTGGAACTTACAGTAGCAAGCCGTAGTAGTTGCACGGCCGTTTAAATTGATTTGTCTGTGCACTGTATCTACTCTGTTAACTACTGGGATGAGCGGAACGTCAGGACATAACGGGTCAACTTCTGTCCTTGTTTGGTTGGGGAGTTGGCTTGAAGTATCGTGATGTTATATGAACCCCAGTAGCAAGCAGAGACCTTTTATCATATTCTTATTCTTATCACTGGTTCTAATTTCTTATATCGTGCTCCCTTGCGGTACTTGCTATTAGAGGTCTAACCTCTCTGGTTTTGTATGGCCAGATTTAGAGCCTGTTCCCGAGGACTCAGCTTACTTCCACCTCCAAGATGGTCAATACTAGAGGAATGATCGTCGGAGCACACGAGTGGGTCCCTTGCTTCCCTGCTCGTCTTTACTATTTACTTTTGGCCGTTTGGCACCGATATATTAGTCAGATTGTCTTGTACTTACTTTTATATAATTGTAACTAAGTCAGACTGCAGCTGATAATAATTGTGTATACCTTGCTATGCCCTCTGGCTATGTTTTGTAAAGCTAGATCTCAAAGAACATTTTGACCAAGCGTTTGGGACACCTTACTGCTTTATCTTACATGTTCTCTATTTACTGCTTCTTGTTTGAATGATTGAGACAATAGATGTTGAGTAACCCTAGTAAGACTTTCATGTAGTATGCACCCCTCGTCTCTTAGACAGCATTGATCGTATTATACGGTATTCATCTACCCGTAATACGTAGCTGGCTGAGTCACTCTCCCGCTCTCCGGTATTCTGATTCTAGGGCGTGACAGGCAGGTAGCCTAATGATGTATGATAATCGTAATAAAGAGAGGTAGACAGCACTGCAAAGAGGACAATGTCCTCATGTTACAGTGGCATGACACCACGAAGAGGTACCAGGTAGGGTAAAGCCTCGGCTTCGCAATCTATGTCATAGCGGCATAACACCGTATGGAAGCGCAAGACTTCATGTGGGTAGTTTGGCACTACAAAGAGGCTTGTGACCTCATGCTACAGTAGTATGACACTTCGATGAGGTACCTAGGTGGGGTAAAGCCTTGGCTTTAAGCTATGTCATAGCGGCGTAGCACCGCAAAGAAGCGCAATGCTTCATGCCATGACTCTTTATAAAGAACTCACCTATAATGTATGGACAGAGATATCAGGCCGTCTCTTGAGGGTAAACTTGTAGATGCCCAAAATTATACACTAAAACCAGGCTGGCACGGGGCCTTTAATGTGTAGCCAGAAGCACATGTAACTATATTTGTGAGTGGGAAGAACTACAATTGTGGTGCAAAATTCAAGGTATAGTCCATTCTTGTATCGCATTGTTATTTAACCCATGCGGGAAGATTCAAGTCGTCAGCGACATCTATCCTAATGCAAAATGGATAGTTACTGTGGGAAACGCTCAACCCTAGACACATATATATATGATGAGATATGTAGAGGATTGTTGATGCTCTTGCTCCTTGACATGAAGAGAGCTTGCTCTCAACATGCTTTGTAAACTTTAGTCCCACATTGGAAAAGCACCATGAGTTATCTCAACATATATATGAGTATGTGTTGTTGGAATATGCACATGGGGTGGTGACCCTAAGGTGGGAACCATGTGGGTGATTTTACTAAGAGAAAAATGATTAATTCCAACAAGGACGTAAGTTGATTTTTGTTGTGCGGGCTCAGACTCGACACGGACTCCAGGTTGTCTCGTGCATGCACGAAAGTGTTCGGGGGGAAGGCGTGGGCTAGCACTTCGACTTTGTTGATTGTGGGATAATGTAAAATATCAAACTCTATTTTAGAGTATTGGTGTTTTAGTCCCACATCGGATATGAGAGATGGTGAGATGTTACTCCACTCTATAAATAGAGCCCCCTTACCTCCTTTCTAAGATGCACCAAAGAAGAGAGTTAAGGGAGTCCGTAAAGTTCAGGAAGCCCGTTCAAGTCACAAATATTGACTGACGAGCGTTCCAAAAGTTCTCTTGAACTTGTTGGTTACTGGAAGCGGATCGTATAGAGGCAAATCTTGCTTTGAACAACGGTATTTTTACACCCCAGCAGATTTAATCCTCCTCTTCTTCTTCTGTTTCTCTGTAACTCATTCTTCAGGTTTTAAGGTATCTACTGAGTAGGGAGGCCTAACTTTGTTCTTAAGATCTATCTCATTTGTGGCACCTACTGTGTAGGCTTGCTAAACTTCTCATTTGTGGCACCTACTGTGTAGGCTTGCTAAACTTCTCATTTGTTGCACCTACTGTGTTTCTATCTATATCTACGCCTCGGGACTAACACAATATAGTATCGACCGGGATTCTGTTATTTCCAGGAACGATTCTGATTTCTAGAAACCAGGATTCTGGTCTGGATACGCCCTTCTTCCTTCTCATATTCACATGTACTTTTTATTATTAATATGGAAGAAATAGGGAAAGACATAACTTCTTCCTTTCTTCCATTTCTTATTATTACCATCCATGTTTTGAATCTCTACATGTTATACTCTTTTTTTCACTGTATGTTTTCTTGGAACTACTTGGAGTCAATTTATTTATATGGATTCCTTGGCTCTGATGCAGGTGACATAATTCTTCTAAGTCCGTATCGTGCTAGCTATAAGAAAATTGGGGAGTAGTCTTCCAAAAGTTCACGATAACATTGTGGATTAGATTTAAATAAAATTTGGTAACTTCATAATTTCTTGTTCAAATCGGCAGCCTTAGAAATTCATCCATGTTTATAACTATTGACCTACAAATTCGGTTATACTACTATTATTTTGTGGTGCTTTGATTGCTCAGGCACAGGTTCCTATAATTTCTATCTTTTGGTGTTCATGTGGCTGGGTGGATCAATGATGACTGGTTAAAACTTGCTTAGTACCTCGGGCCAAGCTTCCATAACGAGTCCACAGTTGTACTAAAGAATTTTGGTTTGTAAAAGATCGGTTAATGACACAAGTAATAAAAAAAATACTCTTGAAATATTGAACCATGTACAAATCAAAGAAATATATATCTTCTTGTTTTCATGATTCCTTTAATCAAGTGGTCTAACACCATGCATGCGATAAATAAAAAGATAGATTGATGATATATATCAATAATTTCTTACTGGGTCTTTCTTTGGTGATCAACATCTTGTTATTAATGTTTAGCTTTTCAATATTATGGTTTTTTGCCATGGCTGGAGAAGAGACATTCTAAGCTTTAAGATAATAGTATAAATCTGGAAATGTATCTAGCAATGGAGTTTAACAAGTTGATATTTAATACAGGTTCATGGAAAATATATAAAAGTAATATGTTTTTAAAAATAATATTTTTTGCAACGGTTATAATCGTTACAAAAGTATACTTTAAGTAACGAAAGATCACACTTTTGTAACGGTTGTAACCATTATAAAAGAAACTTACGTCACGTTTAAAACTGTTACAAAAGAGACTTTTGCCACGGTTATGACGAAAATAAATTTTGTAATGATTATTACCATTACAAAAAAATTTCCACGCCCAATCCGTCACGGTTATTACCGCGACTAAGATTATTTGTCACAGTAATAACGGTGGTAATAGCCTATTTTGGTGTAGTTTAACATAAACGTGTCCGGTTGTATAACAATCCTCCCACTACGATGAGGCAGTATGGGTTGTGGTGTAATATTTGTGACACGTTGTGCAGTTACTTGTGGTTCCTCCTCTTGTACGGTTGGTATTAAAGTATTAGGTGTCTCTACTCTTAATTCTTCTAGAACAACTCTACTCATGGGTTTATGGTTTATCACATAGTCTTTCTCTAAGAATCGGACATTGGTGCTAACAATGACCTTCTGATCCTTAGGACTATAAAATAGAGCTCCTTTCGTTCCTCTTAGATAGCCTACAAACAAGCGTACTTTTGTACGAGATTCCAACTTATTTGCTTTCCTATTCAGCACATGTGCTAGAATACCCCAAATTCGAACATGTTTTAGACTAGGCTTTCGTGCGCCCGATCCAAGCTCTGTGGGAGTAGAAGGTACTGACTTAGAAGGTACCAAGTTCAGAATATAAGTTGTAGTCTCTAAGGCATGTCCCCAAAACAAGTCTGACAAATCCAAATAACTCATTATTGATCTAACCATATCCATAAGAGTCATAATCCTTCTTTCTGTTACACCATTCTGTTGGGTTGTTCCATGTGCAGTCAATTGGGACGTAATCCCAGGTTCTGATAAGTAATCCCTAAACTCTCCAAAAAGGTACTCGCCACCACGATCTGAACGTAATGACTTGATATATTTTCCATGACGTTTCTCCGTCTTAGCCTTGTATTATTTGAATTTCTCAAATCACTCAAACTTACAGCGCATAAAGTAAATGTATCCATACCTTGAATAATCGTCAATGAATGTGACAAAATATTCAAAGCCACCTTTAGCCTGGATAGTTATGGGCCCACATAAATCAGAATTAACCAATTCTAACACATCTTTTACCCTATATCCCTTTGCCTTGAAAGTGCTTTTGGTCATTTTACCTTCCAAGTAGGACTCACAGAATGGAAGTGCCTCCACTTGTAATGAACTCAAAGGTCCATCTGTAACCAGTCTTTGAATCCTTTTAGATTAATATGTCCTAATCACAAGTACGAAAGATATGTTTGGTTCATACAAGAATGTTCTTTTCTCCTATTTAAGTTAGAAGACGTATTATTTATTTCCATTAGTTGTATTGTTGGTGAAATAGGATTAATAATATACAAATTATCTACTAATGCACCATAACAGATGAATTGCTTTTTTTTCTTCTAATAACAATGTTATTAAAATAAACAGAAAATCCATCCTTAACTAGCATATAAATAAAAATCAAATTCCTTCTAAGTGAAGGTGCATAAAGACAATCTTTTAATGTCAAAGACTTATTTCTACCAAAAGATAAAATAAAATCTCCTACAGCAACATTCGCCACTTTTTTAGTATTACCCATGAATAAGCATTTCCCTCCATCACTAAGCTGTCTCGTTTCTTGGGACCCTTGCAATGAATTGCAGACATGATTAGTGACTCATGTAACTATACACCAGGTGCCAGTAGATAACACCACTAAACATGTTTCAACTATTAGTAATGAGATATACCTTCTTTATTTCCTTGTTTAAGAAGTGGACAGTCACTCTTCCAATATTCTGACCCTTTGCACTTAAAACATTTGCCTTTTGACTTTTTCACAGCGCTTTGTTGTCCCATACCCTTTTTTGCTGAGTTTGCTTGTTTCTGAATGTTATTCTTCTTTTTACCATCTTTTAGCTTAGAAGTAGAAGCATTTTCAGTAACACAAATATGACCACTCTACCTAAAGAGAGCTTCAGCATCTTGTAGCTCTTTTGCAAGTTCTGGCAAACTATACAACCTTTTGTTCATATTGTAGTTAAGGCAAAATATATCAAAACTTTTAGGCAGAGTCCCGAGAATGATATCAACCTGGGATTCTCCATCGATTTCAGCTCCAAGAGTCTCCATCTCATTTAGATGACCCATCATCTTAAGAATATGTCTCTTACTGGCGTACCTTTAGCCATTTTCGTATTCATCAAACATTTTGTAACCAACTGCCTAGCTGCTCTACTTTGATATCCAAAGAGTTCCTTGAGGTTATAAATCATGTCATAAGCTGTGGTCGTGGCCTGATGTTAATGTTGCAGTAATTTGACATATATGCTAGAATGTAACACCGCGCCATCTCATTTGGCTTTATCTACTTCTTATAAGCCTCTTTGACCTCTTTACCAGAATTAACTTGAGGCTTACGTGGACATTCCTCGTTGAGTACATATTTATGTAGGAACAATAGCACCTCTAGAGGGGGTAAATAGAGTACAGCAAAAATATTTAGCAATAAAAAATTAACTCTAAGCAGGTGAAGCAATATATTAAATTCAAATGCAAGTAAAGCAGTAAAGGTTGAGGCAAGAATTTAACACGTAGAGACAGCAGGTTTATACTTGTTTCCCTCTGTGAGGACTAGTCCAGTCTCGAGTACTCAACCCGATATTGAATCCACTATTTGAAATAGAGATTACACCACGTATTTTGCTCCGAAAAACATGCCAACTTCAACACCATCGTGTTTTTATCTGAAGCCCACGATCAAACTTCACCGATCAATTTTCTGAGGAAAAAGCTTTTATACGCCAAGCTTGTACAACTCGAAAACTCCTAATCGGAAACCACCGGCACTTAGAAGAGTAGATTTGACTTAGAGATCTGAAGATTGAAGCTTTGAAAACTGAATAGAAAGCTTTAAGAATAGATAGAGAAGATGAAGAAGGAATGAGTGTATAGAAATGACAAAATCTTTTCTATTTATTAGAATTTTTGAGACAGAGTTCGGGCAGAACTCGGTAGGGGTAATGTTTATAATTTTGAATGTTGCAGATCCAAAGGAATAGGAATTTATTGCTGACTAGGAGAAATCAAGTTAATCGAGTTCGGGCAGAACTCTGGCCGAGTTCGGTCCCTTTGGTTCTGGTTCAACCTAAGTTGGTTTTGGTTCAATTGGGTTTGGTTCGGTTCAAAGAATGAATCAAGATAGGTTTTAGATAGACTTCTAATTGCTAGTAATCCCTACTCACAAATAATCTCGACTCAATAAATAGAAAATACAGAATAAATGTGAAAAACTCAATGATGATGAACTCTGCATTCTTCGTTTTTTTCATATCAAGATCGGAGTTAAAGTCAATTATCGAAATCAGTTTGACTATGGCTAAATATACCAACAATCTCTCACATTTTGATAGTGCGACAAAACTACAATTGATACTTAAAGAAAAGGTTCAGCATGAATTTGGAAGTAGACTTGATGAGTACTGAGGGTATGGTAGCAGCTTTGGCTCGTCAAATTATGGTACAGTATAATGCTCCCCGTAACAAAATATTTATGCTGAATCTGTATCTGTAGAGTCTAAACCAAATTTTCTTTCAAACCAAATTAGTAACAATAAACAGAATCACATAATCATATCTTTTTTAGATCATAGAATCATATCTTTTTCAAATTATCAATCTTATTACTCCTCCGTTTTATGAGAGTAGAAAAGTAGTGTGATAAAGAACCAACATAGTGATAAAATAGAAGACATACATGTAATAATGAAAGTACTAGCATAAACTACAAACTGATAAACAAAGTATTGCATACATAACTCAGAAGTAAACTGAAAATAAGATAACTGATAATGCTTGAAAGAAGCATTTATCACTAATACAAACAAACATAACTACTGAACTATCACGAGGAAGGAGATCCTTAACTATCATCCTCATCATCATCAGCTGTAGCACCAGCCATACTGGAAGGACCGGTCTCAGCAGATTGGTTGGGGTCATAGCGAGCAGCCGCAGGGTCGAAGTAACGCTAGGCCTCGTGATCATCAAGGCGATAGCCAAGTCTGGTAGATCATGAACCATAGGGATAGGGCTACTAGGGTTGTGAGCAAGTCTATAAGACAAATCCTAAATCGAGTTGGAGATGGACTAAAGCTGGAGAGTAGTACGAAAATCCATAGCACGAAACTGATCCAACATGAGAGTCTGAAGGGACTCAAGTGTAATACCAGCAGGAGGATGAGTAGGCTGGGAGTCAGTAGACGTAGGGACAACTTCATGGGGGTGGAGCATGAGCAGTGCGACGATGTTCATAAAGAAAAGTAGGAGCACCATCCTCAGCACAGTCCTCAAGACTAACATCAAAATACTGAAAGATGTAAGGAAGGTACATAACGTATAGAAGACGTCACAAAGAGGTCTTGCGACAGCGTTCCATAGCAGCGATAATAGTCTTGGGTAAACTGAAAGGAACATGAAAGTGGAGATGATAAATAGCTGAGAGCTTTAGGTAAGAAATCTCATCAGTAGCCGTGTTCTTTGGAAGGATTGTGGAGAACACCATGCGATGGAGATCATAGAAATAATTATTCAAATGCCTAGGGCGAAGAGTACCTTTCGATCGAGGATTCAGTTCACATAGTGAATCATGGAAAGAATCAAAAGTGGCCCCTTCGGAAAACTGGACAAAAGTGATATGACAAGTGCTTCCCCGTTGTTGGGTATATGAAGAATGATCGCTAAATCATCAGCAACAAACTCGATATCAATTCCACCAACTTTTGACTTTACCGTGCCGTTCATGACCGAGAAATTATAGTAAAACATGCGAATGGAATTAGTATAAACGGGAAAAGTAGATTGAACTAACTCTAGCAAATGATAATACTCAAAAACGCTAGAGTGATCAGGAAATAAAGTGAAGTTAATTGGAGCACCCAGACAAATTTTTCTTTTATGAAAATCCATGTACCAAGAGTCCGAAGACACAAAAATAAATTCATCAAAGAAATCTCCGTTGGATTTTGAAGGAGTGTAAAGTAAAAACGAGGCCGCCTCATGAGGAGACGAAGATGAACCTTCGTCAACTTTTCTTTTCTTTTTTCGAAGAAATAGGAATTTTGGGAGCCATAGAAAATTAAAAAGGAGGTAAAAGAGAGATATATACCAAAATTGATGGTAGACAGTGGAAGAGAACCTCGATAGAACTCCAGATCCAAAGTTTGAGGGCTTAAAAAGCTTGGAGGAGGGGGAACGAGGAGGTTAGGGTTAGGGTTTTTCGGTGTGATAATGCTCCTGTGATGGAGAAGATGGTAGAAGAGGGTTTAAATAAAATAAAGATTGGATGTCCCGCTTCTGTTTTGAATTCCCCTAGCCGAGTTCGGTGAGAATTCAGTCAGAACTCTGACCGAGTTTGGTCACTTGGGATTCAGTACCGTAGTTGGAAAGTATGTAATAGTTTTTAACATAAATACGAATTTAATTAGAAATATCTGTGTTGAATTAAATAATTTAATATTCATTAATTAATAACACATAAATTGCTATTAATATTTTGGGTTAGTTGTAGGGGCCGGATCCTAGCTAGCGGTAGTCCGAAGACTAGTACAACGTGTCGCTTCAGGTTATTTACCCATATGTGACAGAAGGGCCCTTTCGACTTATAACCAAAATGATTTTAGCTAATTCATGTTTATTAAAAAAATAATATTGAATTATATTACCTCAACATCCAGAATTTTTAATTTCCTTCGTATAAAGTTAAAATAATCTTCAGCCAAAGGCTTAGTGAAGATTTCAGCAAGTTGATGTTCAATATCAATAAACTCTAAACTAATATCACCTTGCAAAACATGGTCTCTTAGAAAATGATGTCTAAGTTCTATGTGTTTAGTGTGTGAATGAGAAATAGGATTCTTAGTGAGATTAATAGAGCTAATGTTGTCACAGTTAATAGGAATATGATGAAAGAATAATTGAAAGTCCTCCAAAGTTTATTTTATCTACAAAATTTGTGCACAATAACGTCCTGCAGCTATATACTCAACTTCATGTGTTGATAATGCAACTGAATTTTATTTTTTAGAAAACCAGGAGACTAATGACTTTCCTAGAAAATGACATATTCCACTGGTACTTTTATGATCGACCTTGCATCCAGCAAAAATCTGCGTCCGAGTAGCCTATCAGGTCAAACAAATCAGTTTTGGGATCCAAAGACCGTTTGTCAAAGTCCCTTTAAGGCATCGCAGGATACGCTTCACAGCGCTTACATGTGATTCTTTAGGACAAGCCTGATACCGAGCACATAAGCATAAAGAAAATATAATGTCAGGACGACTAACAGTTAAGTAAGATAAACTACCAATCATACCTGTGTACTTACGTATGTCGGCTGGTATACCACTTTCATCTGTATTAAGCTTTGTATAGAGTGCCAATAGGTTTGACATTATCCATATCAAATCTCTTTAGCAAGTCTTTTGTATATTTGGCTTGATTAATGAATATTCCGTGTGAACTCTATTTAATTTGCAGTCCAAGGATGAACGTTAATTCTTCCATCATGCTCATTTCGAATTCACTCTGCATACACTTAGCAAACTCGTTATATAGCATCTCATTAGTTAATCCAAAGATTATGTCATCAATATATATCTACACTAATAAAATATTTTTGTCTAAAGATTTTACAAATAAAGTTGAATCAACCTTCCCTTTTGAAAAATCGTGTTCAAGTAGAAAAGAACTAAGGCGCTCATACCAAGCACGGGGTGCTTGTTTGAGACCGTAGAGAGCCTTTCGAAGCTTGAATACGTGATCAGGATATTTGAAATCTTCAAAGCCGGGAGGTTGTTTTACAAAAAAAATTTCTTTTATAAAACCATTTAAAAAAGCACTTTTAACATCCATTTGAAAAAGTTTGAAACCATAAAAATTTGTAAGAGCACAAAGCATTCGAACGGACTCTAATCTAGCAACTGGAGCATATGTCTCATTATAGTCAATGCCTTCTTCTTGATTATAGCCTTGAGCTACTAGACGTGCTTTATTACGTGTGACTGAGCCATTCTCATCTAACTTATTTCGGAACACCCACATAGTACCAATGATTGGGTGATCAATAGGTCTGGGAATAAGTTTTCAAACTTGATTACGTTCAAATTGGTTAAGTTCCTCTTACATAGAAGAAATCCAAAATTCATCAAAAAATGCTTCTAAAATATTTTAAGGTTCAATTTTGGAAATAAATGCAACATTTGCTATTACCATTTGTCTTAAGCTAGAATGAGTACTTACATCTCTTGATATATCACCGATTACCAGTTCTTCAGGATGGTCTGTTGAAAATCTCATTCGTTTTGGCAGACTTTCCAGATAGGACGTGGATTGCGTATCTTCTGATATTCCATTGGTGGTAGTTTCTTCATTGTCACTATCGTCTTGTCGTTTGACATTTAGCTCATCGAATGTTACATTGATTGATTGTTCGATAACAAGTGATTTCTTATTGAATACTCTATATCCTTTGCTTTTTACCGCATAATCCAAGAATATTCTTTCATCAGCTTTTTCATCAAATTTTCCTAAGTTGTTTTTTGTATTTAGAATAAAATATCTGCAACCAAAGACCTTGAAATAACTGATAATAGGAGTTCTATTAAACGATAATTCATAAGGAGTCTTTTTAGATATAGGTCTAATAAGAACTCTATTCATACATGGCATGCTGTATAAACAGCTTCTGCCCAAAAGTATTAGGAAGATTATACCGGTTAAGCATAACTCTGACCATATCGCCAAGAGTTCTATTCTTCCTTTCTACAACTCCATTCTGTTGAGGAGTTCTGGGACAAGAGAATTTATGTGATAATCTGTTTGAATTACAATAAGATTTAAACTCATGGTTATCGAATTATCCTCCATGATCACTTTGAACACGAGTAATCATGAATCCTTTCTCATTTTGTACCTTTTTACAGAAAGATACAAACTCAGAAAAGACCTCATTCTTATTTGTAAGAAAATAAACCCAAGTATATCGTGAATAGTCATCAACTATCGCGTAACCATAAAGCATTCCGCCAAGACTGACGATTGTACTTGGTCCAAATAAGTCCATATGAATCAATTGCAGGGGTCTAGAGGTACTTGCAAGCGTTTATTGACTTGAAAGATGATCTAGATGCCTTATTCTTCTCACAATCAGCACAGACCATATCTTTCTTGTAATTTTTTGGGTAATCCTCTTACCAGTTTCTTGGTGGACAATCTTGCAATAGTGTCCATGTTTGCATGTCCAAGACGCATATGCCATATCCGACTTTCGTCTTACATTGTAAACAGATGCTTTCCTGCACTGTTAGTCTTTTCTGATAATTATAAAACATATATATATTGTCCTTTCTTATTCCCTCAAAGAAAATTATTCCAGAAGTTTTATCATAAACAGAACATTTATTTTTAACAAAATTTATTCCATAACCATGATCAGTTAACTGGCTGATACTTAGCAGGTTATGTTTCAATTCTGTTACTAAGCATACATTTTTAATAATGGGTAAGGGAGAGATACCTATGTCACCAATTCCAATGATATATCCTTTAAGGTTGTTTCCAAAGGAGACAACCTTCTTTCTTCATCGATAGTTGCGAACAATTTGTCGTCACCTGTCATGTGACTGGAGCAACAACTATTGAGTATACACTTACTTTTAGTGTGAAGAGGAAGGTCCACCTACAACACAAGTTGAAGATGTAACCTTTGGTACCCACTTTCTTGAGGGTCCTGATGTGTTAGCTTTTGGAACCCATATAAACATTCATATTTACTAGCTTTCTAATCTTACACTGAGGTGACACATGTCCTTTTAATCCATAATAATGACAATAGTATAAGTGTTAGTGCTAGGTTTTGTTCGAAAATCATGCATATGAGTTTTTGAAATAGTGTGTGCATTCTTGTTGTGTGGAAACATATACATATAAGCATGATTTCTAACATTTCCAGAAGTGTTGTTAGTGTGATGTTTGTGTTTAGCCTTCTGAATTTTGTTTACCTGAGCATTTGGTTGAGCAACTTGTTTGTCCAGTTTAATCTCTAACTTTTTAGAGTTCTCATTGGCTTCATCTAATTTGGTCGTGAGTGCATCTACTCTTAGAATAGCAATGTTATACATCTTTTTCTCTAGTTCATAGAGATCGTTAAGTTTTACATTTTCTTGATTTTCTTTCTCAAGCTTTTCAAGAGAATCATGTAAACTTATCTTTAAAGAAGTAATCTCATTGGTGTCACTAGAAGAATCTTTAATATCTTCTAACATTCTACATTGCTTGGAAAATTTAGACTGTATAAATTTTAGCTCTTTCTTAGCACTTTTGTACATATTTATTATTTTCTTCTGATCGGCTAATAGATCAGAAAAAGCATCACACAATTCATCAAAGTAAATACTTCATAGAGAGGGTTTGTTATTACTGTAGCATCTGTAGCCATGAAGCATAGGTTTGCTGAGTTCCGAGAGTTGTCTTCATCTTCAGACTAGCTTCACTTACCCCAGATACTGGTATTTGCATAGTTTTGGTTGTTGATCTTCTCTTGATTGTCTGATCATGTCTGCTTGTTTGATCATTTCTGCTTTCTCTCCTTATAACAGGGCAGTCCTTCTTTATATGGCATGTTCTTTTGCAGCTAAAACAGATTAGTTCTTTGTCATCTTTGAAGTCCTTCTTCTTGTTTGACTTCTCATATCTGAGGAATCACCTGAAGTTTCTTATCATCAGGGCCATCTACTCGTTGTCTGAGATGTCTGTCTCACTCTCATCGTCAGAGATTGTCTTATGATTTGCCCTTGAATGCTATTGTCTTCTCTTTTGGATTTTGTTCATCGAAGTCCTGAAGATCCAACTCATGTGTCATAAGTTTTCCTGTAAGGGTTTCAAGGATCAATGTTGTGAGATCATTTCCTTCAGTAATGGCTATTGCTTTTGGATTTCTGTTCTTTGGTAGTCCACGAAGAATCTTTTGGATCTTTTCATGATTGCTGTATTCTTTGCCATGGGAAGATAGAAGATTAACAATATCTAAAAACTGAGTAAACATCGCTGTAATAGTCTCATTAGGCTTCATTTTGAATGCCTCATACTTTTGTGTAAGTTATGAGATTTTGGATTCCTTCACTTGCGAATTACCTTCATTAGTAACCTCAAGAAGTTTCCAAACCTCGTTGGACATTGCACATGTACAGACTCTATTGAATTCGGTTCTATCAATAGCACAGAATAAAGCATTGATGGCTTTTGCATCAAGACTGGTTTGTTTCTTTCATCGTCGGTGTATTGATCGAATGGTTTCTCAACTAAAACACTTTCTACTCTAATAGGTAGAGGTTTCTTATAACCATTGATAACAATCGACCATAAATCAAATCAAGTAACTTAAGGAAAAGCTCATCCGTGTCTTCCAATACGTATAATTTGTGCCATCAAATAAAGTTAGCCTATTTGTTGACTGACCTTCACCGTTGCTTGGAAATAGGGATGCCATATCTCAAGGAGTGTTAATTCTGATAAGAGATAACCTACTTTGATACAATTTAGGAACAATGGCACCTCTAGAGGAGGGGGTGAATAGAGTGCAGCGAAAAATTTAGCAACAAAAATTAACTCTAAGCAGGTGAAGCTAAAGCAGTAAAGATTGAGGCGAGAATTAATACGCAGAGACAACAGGTTTATACTGGTTTTCCTCGTGAGGACTAGTCCAGTCCCGAGTACTCAACTCGATATTGAATCCAATATTTGAAATAGAGATTACACCACGTGTTTTGCTCCGAAGAATACGCCAACTTCAACACCGTCATTTTTATCCGAAGCCCACGATCGAACTTCACCAATCACTTTTCTGAGGAAAAAGCTTTTATATGCCAAGCTTGTACAACTCGAAAACTTCTAATCGAAAACCACCGGCACTTATGTAGCATCCACTTTTTCATAGAAAGGGTATTTTAGTCATTTTAGCCATTTTGGCCATTTTATAATTTTTTAGATATTTTGACTTGTGTTGTGCTAGAAACTGGTTTAACCTTAGTGGACATTGTATAGGAGCCTAACCATGTCTTAGAATTTATTTTTCACCTATTAGAATTTATTTAGGGCTTGGGTTCAATTTAGAAGACTTTTGGATAATTTTTAAGCCTTTTTGCATGTAGCCTTTTGAGCCTTTTGACTTGGGCCTTATTTCAACTTGAAGGAAGTTGGCCCAAGTGAAACCCTAACCCTAGAAACCCCCCATATGGCCGGCCAGTAGTACCCT
>JANAVB010014943.1:0-37030 GCA_029216955.1 Iris pallida | reverse complement strand
GCATGAGAGTCCTTTAATCTGAGCCGTATGGGAGTCCTTTAATCTGAGCTGCATAAAAGTCCTTTCAACTGAACCGCATAAAGAGCTTTGGAAATGGGTGGATCGTGCAAGATATAAAGATTTTCTTCGTCTCTCTAGGAGCACGTCAAGAGTCATCTTTTCACCTTTATGTCAGAGCTGTCAATCCATTGTGTCAGGGCTGCTATATTGCGTCAGAGCTTTTAATGAGCTAGCTGCACAGAGTAATGATGGCCAGTTGTAGATGCCTACTTTGAACTGCATAGAGCGACGTGGCTTGTTCCGAGCCGCATGGAGCTATCGTGTACTTTCCAGCTGCATGAAGCCTCAAGAGACTTTTCAGCCGCATGAAGCTTTAAGAGACTTTTGAGCCGCATGAAGCTCTAAAGGACTTTTGAACCGCATAAAGCTTTAATGTTCTTTTTCCATGCTTCTACAAGAACCCCTTCAAAGTTTTTAATTTGTAAAATTGAAATACTTTGAATAAGAAGCATGGCTATATAAGCTCCTCGTACCGTATAGACTCTTCTGGTCACATAGAATGTTCTGGCTGCATGGATGTTCTGGCCGCATAGACTGTTCTGTGCTACGTTGGCATCTCATTTATTTGCCTTTGATTTGCTTTGATTTAAAGCCGTCTTTTGGGATAGGATCCCAAGAGTCAGGGTTTAATATTTAGATTTTGCCTTAATGATTAGGATTAATCTTTTCGTATGCAGGGGTTAGAAATCCAAGAGTCAGCTTTGTTTTCTAGGCGGCACGTCATGTGAAGCATCTTTTGATACGCACGCCCCCCATCAGCCTATAAATATGGGTTCTTGGGGAGAGAGAGACTCTTTACTTTCTTTTCTCTTCAACTTTTCTTGCCCTCGTTGCCGTCGTCTTCTCTCTCGATCACCGATCAACAATGGCCCCCAAATCTTCCTCTAGCGCTACGGTAAAGGGTAAGAGAGCGGCTTCTTCATCGACTGAGGCGCCCATAGTTAATACTGATGTCCACCTGCCATTGATGGTAAGGATCATGTGGAAGACCGTATGCTTCAAACCCTAACCAAAAATGGCTTTGTTGTATGTTTTATGTACAAGCCTTTTCTTCTTGGCATTTAATGCGTCCTTCGTCTTCATTGAACTGCCCAAGTTCAGTACGATGAAGCTGTATATGTTGTATGGGACGCATGAACTTCTTATGTCCGAGCCGTATTGGGTATGCCCCATGTTTGATCTGTATGAGAATGACTGAGCCGTATAAGCACCTTTAAAACTGAACTGCATGAAGTCCCACTGAACTGAACCGCATGAGCTCCTGATGAACTGGGTTGCATAAGCTCCAACAGATCAGAACCACATAAGCTTATTTGAATTGGACCGCATAAGCCCCATTGAACAGAACTGCATGAGCTCTTTTATAACTGAGCCGCACGAAGTCCCCTTTAAAAACTGGATCGTATAAGCTCATCTGAACTCGGCTGCATGAGACCCTGCTAAACAAAGCCGTATAAACTGATGAACTGGGCCGCATGAAGTCCCTTGAACAGAACCGCATATGAACCCATCAAAGTAGAGCCACATGAACTCCGTTAAAATTGAGCCGCATAAGGACCCATCAAAATAGAGCCGCATGAACTCCGTTAAAACTGAACCGCATAAGGACCCGTCCAAACAGAGCCGCATGAACTCTGTTAAAACTGAGCCGCATAAAGACCCGTCTAAACAGAGCCGCATAAACTCTATTAAAATTGAACCTCATAAGGACCTGTCTAAACAGAGCCGCATGAACTCTTTTTAAATGTTTTCTGGTCATCTCCTGACTTTGTTTCCTTTGTCCTTCTTTCAGTGAATTTGCCAGTTAATGCTGCGGGAGAACCTCTGGTGGGTCGTGCCTAATCTGCTGTGGGCTATAGGTATGACCACATAGTTGAGTATGTGGTGAACCAGTTTCCAAAAGATGAACCTTTGGAGAGGCCGGATGACGTTAAAAAGCAGTCCTTCTTTTTTATTTTGGATGATGAACTCAGGGCTGCTGGAGGGCAAAAACTTGAAGCCTGTGTTCCTCTTTGGGGACGCCCTGACTGTGAAGAACTCCCAAGTTCTTGATGTATCTGAGAGCTAGAGTTATACTTCTGATGGGATGGTGATCCATATTCCTCTGATGGAGCGTCACTTTCCACTGTCATGGTTCAACATATTGCCCATGACCAGGAAGATTGAGGATTCCTTGACTCCGACACGGAAAAGGATGATTGTGGACAAAATTTACTACAACAATAACATGCGGTCAGTGTACGCGGGCACGGTACTAGTCAGCCGATACGTGATGGGGTTAGCCCCGGGCAGTTTCTTGAATGTGCAGGGTCCAAATTTCACGTTCTCTGAAGCTGACACTTTTCTGAACCAGCTTGCTCAGAAGGGGGCCTATCCGATTGGCCGGTTGTTGCTACCGAGTTTGGTACACCCCATCCCTTTGTGGACCAACCTGTCCATGTAGATCGCACGGGAATACAGACTCCCCTGTGCGAGATTGGGCTCTACCATACAATTTGGGGTACCAGCCACGGCTTACCTATAAACAAGAAATTGTTCATGGTCCTGTTGGAGATGTATAACCACCGTACGGGGACCTTCTTTACACCGGTGGGGAGATGGGGCTTGGTCTGCACGAGATGCATGCCGTCTCCAAGTTGCCTTGGGGAGATAAAGTCTTTGAGGTGTACACTCATATGAATGAGGAATTCGAGGAATTGGAGGAGAGGATCCCGAGCTTCGTTGCCGTCTACCGGGAATTGTTGTGTCATCACAGCACATGCCAGTAGCTGTCGAAGAAAAAGAATGACAACTCGGAAGGGAACCTTCCTCACACAAAGGCCTGGCTTTCTTATATTTTTAAGCTCGGTGCCTCAGGCCGGGTTGCTTCCCAAAGTCCTCGCACTCGGAAGAAGGTGCAGGAACAAGTATCGACCGCCAAGAGGGCAAGAACCACCGGTGATAGGTTCGGGAGTCGATTGACTCATTTGCTTATTTCTATCAAGCCATTCAGCCATTGTCTGAGAAGGCTATTACAGCCGGATTGTTGATGGTATGGCTACAGAATTGCGTAGTCTCAGGAGGGGCTTGTTCCATCGAGAGAATCACCCGTAATTTCATCCTCCTTGCTGTGAAGTTGGTCTTCGGAGTCAGGCTAACTCTACTACCGGCCATGGTGTACAGTATACACCGTAGCCTTTGCACTTTTATGTCCAAGGTCATCGCTCGTGATGCGACGAAGGACTTTGAACGTGTTGAACTGCACTACCACTATCTGATAGGGTGGTTGCTGATGCATTGCCGGTCTTTAATGAGGCCTGGCCCCGAAGATGGCGTAACTGTAGATAATGTCTTCATTTTTCAATATCGTCGTATACCTTAGAATTGCGAGACTATGTGCGCTTCTAGGATGGTGCTGTCAAGAGTGGACAGATACAATTTTTTCGTATCTGTTCCTCGATTTACTGCTGAAGAAATAAACATCTGGATGATATTGGGCCTCCCCACTTCTTAGACGGTAAAATGCTCCTTGGCTTGCACAAGATTTGCCCTTCCCACCTGGTATACCGCAACCACAACGCTGTCTACTTGGAGCCTTACTTGCCCAGTAGGTTCGCCCGACAGTTTGGGTATAGCCAGCTTTTCCTGGACAGTCCCAGCACTTGCTTGGGTTTTGAAGGCAACATCTTCAATGGCATCAGGGCCTGGCATTATTATAATATGGTTCACACCCGTACTAGCTTCTCGCTTCCTGATGCTGGGGATTCGGGAGAGATCTTGTATTTGGCGGCTCTCTACCACGTCATGGTGAACAAGCTTCCTGTTGGCTTTGACCCGAGTACCAGCTTCATTGTTAGTACCGGCTTGGAGGAGAAACCCAAGGGGTCTAAGGCGAGAAAGAGAAGGGAGAACACGATTGCTGTATCAGACTCAGAGTCTGCTAATGCGGACAAAAAGGATGATGAACATGAGCATGATCCAACTCTATCCCTCCTGCAGATGAGGTGGTGGCAGATCAGCCGCCCGTTGAGCCGAGCTCTTTCCGAAAGTGAAGCAGGCCTGAGTCTACTTGTGGCGACAGAACCTACTCCGTGAAACGGGCTGCGATTAAGCCTCGCCGGCTGCTTATTAAGGAGAAAGACGAGGATATGGGTGCCATTTCGGAGGTGAACTAGATTACAACCATCTCCTTCTTTAGCTCTTCCTTTTCCTGAACTATGATCTAATCATTTTTCTTTTCTCTGTAGGCGTCAAAAGAGTCGGACTTTCGAGAACCGGCCGCTATTTCTGCAGTCAACCCGACCCTGACCACTTTGATTTATGACATGTGTGCCGAGATTATTTCTGCCGGGGTTCTCTTGGCGGCGGCTGAGGGGTCTCACGTTGTTGAGGTCTCGACCCAGGGCGACGTGGGCTTCGCTAAATGTGTCCCCGAGACTGGTGAACTTCCGCAAGGTGACGCTGATCCAGTTGTATCTCTCCGAGGCGGCTGGGACAGAGAAACCAGCTGAATTCGGCTCGGGTGTCGCTGGCGAAGAGATTATGGCGGCTTTGAGTGAACCGCAGCCTCTGCAACTCTCCCCTGGTAAGATAAGCCAAGTCTTGACTAGTAAGGAGGCTCATTCGCTCTATCATCACATCCTTTGGATTAAGCTGATAGATGGTTACTCTGGACATACAGGTCCGCGTCTTTCACTGCCAATGACGGACATTGTCAGGGTAGAGTTCGCCGAAGGGGACCTGGTGGAAGAGAGTGCGCCTTCTCCCCCTCCAACTTACATTGAGGGACCTCCCGCAGAATCAAGTTTGGGAGAGCAGACGGCAGAACGGTCGGGACGGGAAGAAATGATCCCTGCATCATCTTCTGTTCGTGTGGCTCCAGAGGTCGACCTCTCCACCCTGCCGAGTCTCCAGATCCTTCGGGCTGTGGAGGATGAATTGGCTGCTATTCAAGCATCTTTTCGCTCAAAATTTGTTTCGTGGAAGGGGTAGCAAGTTCCGGTGCACCTTCTTCGACCCTGTCAACTACCTTTCCTTTGACACCGTCTTCTTCGAAAGTTCTGGATGAATCATCAAAGGATATAGTTGACAGTTTTTATCGTCACCTAAGGCGAGAAGTTGAAGCTGCGGTGGAGATGGGGACCTCTTTTACCTTGGCCCGTCAATGCGCCCGGGGCCAGATTGAGATCTTTAGAATCCTCTCCGGTGGGGCAGGGATAGTTGAGTTGTTGAAGCACAAATTGCTAGAGGCAGATCAGCTTGTGGCCCAGTTTCAAGTACTACGGCAAGTTGATCTGTCTTCAGCGATAGATCAGGAGCGAGCCTTCCTTATCACTGTTCTGGAGAAGATAAGGGCTGCACGAGATGCGTCTAAGCCGGTTATAACGAAGGACATCGATGATATGTCTCTCCAGTAAGATCAGCAGAACCGCAGGAGCGAGGATTGCATGGCTCGGGAAGTGGACGCCTCTTGTAGAATACGAGGGAGCAGATCCTCGAGCTCCAGAGGAAGCTAGCTTTCTTGTAATCTGAGCTCGAGGCCACCTGCGCGGATAAAGAGCTAATCATTCAGGAGGCCGAAAAGGTCACCCGAGCTTCTGCTGGCCTGGAGCGTGCTCTGAAGAAACTCGAAGATGGCTGGCAGGCCCATGTACATCTGGAGGATGCAGAGTAGCTGACTCAGGAGGCCGAACGCCGAGCTAAGTTGCGATTTGAGCGATCGATCGCCGTGCTGAGGGACTGTCTCAGAGAATTATGTGTAGCCGAACTATAGTCGTCCTTTTTTCTTTCTTTCCTTGTCATTTTTTCTTTGTTTTGATAGGGACATGGTCCCCGAATATGTAGTACTTTTGCTTTTCAATAAATGACTATGTTTTCATCATCCATCATCTATTGTGCCTGTACTGTATCTTTGGTATTCGTGATATTTGCCCCACTGGGGGACTTTTTGTAGACCTATTATCCTTGGCATACCTTGGTGGTACGGATAATAAGTTTGATAGAGAGACCTAGAACGATTCCGTGGTGAGACGGACGTGGAAGTTCTTGGTATTGGGCAAAAGAACGCCATGGAACAGCTGGGCTCCGAAGGCGTATAATGATGAGAAAAGAGGCGCATGTACTAGGAGATCTAGTACAGCATTTGTGGTCAACTGAGGACATTTGTGGTCAACTGAGGACATTTGTGGTCAACAGAGGACATTTGTGGGCCTATTATCCCTGGCGTACCCTGGGTTTTTCTTTTCTTTTTTGGGTACGAATAATAAGTCGAAGGAAAATCGTCATACTTACTCAGAGGTAATGAGGACGTGGCAAGTATGGGGGTTTTTATCGTGGGGTCTTCCTACTCAGAGGTAATAAGGATGTGGCAGGAGTGGACTTACCGAAGGATACATAGAACAACTCAGAGGTAATGTGGACGTAGAAGTTCTATACAGGGGGGTAGTTTATTTTTGATAGAAGTGAAACAACTCAGAGGTGTGGCTGTTTCGGGAAATTTGTGGATCTATTACCTTTTTTTTATGCACGGAAAGTGCGAGTAGCAGATCATGGAGGAAATGCTCTTTTAGGGAGGAAGTTCAGAGGTATGATCATACGTGACTTACTACCCAGAAGACGCGATATAGATTCATCTAGAGTGACCAGAGTGTAAGTATAGCGGTACCTGAGGGTACATAACTCAATAATCTGGGATATTTGGAGTCAGAGTGTAAGTTCAACGGTACCAGAGGGTACATAACTCAACAATCAGGGAGATTTGGAGGATGTTGTTTTAGACATAATACTTCTTCAGGAACTTGCCGTTGATGGGCAACATGAGCAAGTCTCCGTTTTGTTTTGTGAGGCGGTAAGCACCATTGGAGAATACAGCCTCGATGACAAATGGGCCTTCCCACTTTGGCTGGAATTTGTCGACGGTTTTGTGAGTCATAACCATCGACCTCCGAACTGCCAGAACGAGATCGCCCACTTGGAATGTATTTTAACCTTCTTGTTAAAAGCTCCCGAGATACGTGCTTGGTACAGCTCGATTCGTTGTTGAGCTAACAGCCGCTTCTCATCTAGAGCCTCCAACTCTTGTAACCGGCGATGGTGATTATCATCCGTTGTCAATCGATAGGTAAGGGCAACGCGGAGTGAGGGGATTTGAGTCTACAGTGGGAGAACTGCCTCACTCCCATATACCAGAGAGAATGGTGTATTCCCGGTGGCCGTCTGAACTGTAGTACGGTACTCCCATAAGCATTCGCCAAGCTTCTTATTCCAGCCGCATTTGTTGGAAGACACGAACTTCTTGAGCAGCTTGATTATAGTTTTATTGAATGCTTCTGCCAACCCATTCGCTGCCAGATTGTATGGCGTTGAAGCAACATTCTGGATTCGGTGGTTGTTGCAGAACCGATAGAAGGCGTGGCTTGCGAACTACGAACCGTTGTCGTGGATAATCCTTCGGGGCAGACCAAAGCGATAGATGATGTGAAGAAGCTGATCACGTTTGAATCTTTCACTTTCGCCAACGGAATAGCCTCCGCCCATTTGGAGAAGTAATCTGTGATTGCAAGTATGAAGCGATGTCCTCCGGACGATAGCGGAGTGATCGGACCAATGATGTCCATCCTCCATGCTTCAAATGCCAGGATGCCACCGTGGGATGTAGAAACTCGGATGGCTGGTGGATGAAATCTGCATGGACTTGACATTCTTTGCACTTTCTTGCATAGTCTATCGCATCTGCAACCATCGTGGGCCAGTAATAGCCCATTCGACGAAGGTAGTCTTACAATTTCGGGCCAGGCTGATGGACCCCGCAGACATCATCGTGAGCTTCGCGTACCGCTTCTTTGGCTTCTGTATTGGACAGACACCGAAATAGTAATCCATCGTATTGTAACACCCTGTTTTCTAAAATTGGGGATTTTTAAAAAATTATTATTTTTATTATTTATTAATGGTGTTTAGGGCATGATATAATTTTTGGTGTGTAATTAGAACAATTTTCTAAGTCATGCTAAGTCATGACTTATGACTTTGTGATTTTGTTAGTATAACTTAGTGTAAACCCTAGTTTTCCTTAACCTCGAAGTTTCCATGACCATGTGAGCTTAGCCATAGCCTTAGAACATCAAATTAGTGACTTTTGGCAAAAAGGGTATTTTGGTAATTTACTAGACTTTATTTGAGATTATGTGATTTTAATATTATTTAATTCTTGTTAAGTACCATGATTAGTTACTAACCTATCTTACCCTAATGTAGAGGTTAGCTACTAACCTAGAAGCTTTAGGATGGATAATTAGTCAAGGGTTAAAGTAATGGAAATATCTTAGAAAGCACTTTATAGATATTTTGCTTGAAACCCTCAAAAGTGTCCCAACTTTAGCACCAAAGTCTTGCCTTCACCATGAAGGAAAGGGCAAGGACACCCCCCCCATGCCATGGCTGGCCAAGGGCACCCCCCTAGCAGCCACACATTGCTATATTGTATCATTCATGAACATCTTTACATGAATTTAATCCTAGAAAAATCCCATTTCCTTCAAACACCCACAACTTGATCAATATTGATCCAAATTCACTCTAGTCTTTTGCATTGGAACCCTACAACATCAAGGGAGCTAAGGGAAGCTAGCAATCAAGAATTTGGGAGCTTTTGGACATCACCAAGTTGAAGGAAGCACACCCCCTCTTTATTGATTTTTCATTGGATTTGCACAAATAGGTAAATGCCCTCAAACTTAGTTAATATCCTGATTTTTCTTCATAAATGCATGCATGTAGGACTACCATAATTGTGGGTTAAGTTTGGTGAAGATTAGAGTCGGTTTGGTGTCCGTATCGGACACGTATCCTAAGCTAGAAACCCTTGTTTGGTGAAATGCCACAGAGGATTCGATTTATTTAAAATGTAAAACAAATTGCACGATCATGTAGCCCTAGACATGTAGGTCACATACCAACTTGACTGAGCACGTTTTAGTGTTGTGTCCGTGTCCAAATTGGACACGAACCTGCTGCACGAGCACGCGCGTGCATGCCCTGCTACCACACCCTTCGTGCTCACTGCACAGAGCACAAGGACACGAGATATTTTACTTAGACACGGGGGAAATGTCTGCGAGCATGCCCCAAAAGTTTGGTGTCGCGTCGTGTCGTGTCGAGTGAGAAATCTCACTCGCACTGGACACGCGCTGTCAGCGCACACACGCGCGGGGACAACTTCGAGCGTGTCGTGTCGCACGGATACGACACTTGGGTGTCTCGTGATGACACAAGCGTATAGCCCTATACGTGGCGTACACGAGGACACGAGCACGAGATACGTCGTGTCCTGTGTCGCGAGCACGAGACGTGCAACCGCGTGCACGACGCTGTACACGCGTTGCGTATCAGAAATTTACCCGAGTGGAGTTTTTGTGTGTTTGGACACATAAATCCGTGTCGTGGTGTCGTGTCAGGTACCTAGGACACTAGGGTACACTGTGGGACTCAGTTACCGACCAATTGATTCGAGCCATAGCTCAGTTTTGTGTGTGTTTTTAGGTTTACCTAGTTTCGAGTAACAGCTCCTATTTTCCAGTTTTGGAATAAATTCCAGTTTTGCAAATTCGAGTTTTAAACCTATTTTTGATATGAATTATATATGTATTAGTATGTTTTTAGTATATATATACGTAGTATATATGTATGTGTCAGTGTAGGTGAGGTTTGAGGATGTATGGTTGTGTGTATGTGAAGTTGTGTATGTATATACATTTATATGTATATATGTAACTGTGTGTGTGTGTTTGGGGATCAAATCCTGGTTCCAGGAATTCTGGAACTTCCCCCCTACTGTCCAGCCCTCTCTCTCACTGTTCACTCTCTCTCTCTCACTCTAAGTCTCTCTCTCACTTCCCTCTCTATATATATGTGTGAATCACATATATGTTGTATATATATATATATATATATATATATATATATATATATATATATATATACTAATATCAGATATATATATATATATATATATATCTATATATATATTATATATATTTTATATTTTTTTTTTTTTTATATATATATATATAATATATATATAAAATATATTATACTATATATATACTCTATATATATCTATATATTCTTATCTTATATATATAATATATATATATATCTCTTCTATATTATATCTATATATTTTTATATATATATATATATATATATATATATATATATATGCATATGATATATATATATATATATAATATATATATATAATATTATATATGTATGTTAGTCTCATGTAGTGTCATTATATATATATATATATAATATATATATATATATATATATATAAAATATATATATATATATATATATATATATATATATATATATATATATATATATATATATGTGGGTGATGGTATTATATATAGTATTCATATATTGATATATATATGAGTAGTGATAGACTTGTAGATATCTATATATATAGAACTTATAAGACTAGCCTATGGCCAAGATACTAGCCTATGGCTTGGGGCTAACCCTAATGACCTAAAACACTACTAGTTGACCCTTGTTGACTAAGGGTTGACCAAAGTCAACCCCAGGTCAAATTTGACCTAGTTAACCTAGAATTGACTAGGAATGACCTAAAACAACTAGTTTAACTAGTTTGACTAAAACTCTAACTAGTTTGACTAGTGTTGACCTAACTTTGACTAGTTTGACTTTAGAGTTGACCAAGAGTTGACTTTTGACCAGATTGACCTAGAGTCATGTAGTATGCATAGTAGACTTCATTTTTACTGTTTAGAATACATTGTGACTTGTGTTGTTCTGATCAGGAGCCAGACACCTCTCCTCAGACAGCATATTCTCTACAGACATTCATACAGCAGGCGAGTATATTCTCTGACCGTTTCATACTTGTTCAGGCTTTACTTCTCGTTCTAGATTACTTTACTTGTTGCTGTCACATTGGTAACACGGATTGGTACTATATAGATCTTTACATGAGATGTTATCCCTCTCGGGAGCATCGGGTACTTCATGTTATGTGTGTTTCACTATCATCATGTACTCCTATGCTTCCATCTTACATGTGCACTCATGTGATCATGTACTCTCATGATTCACTGAGCCCTCATGTATAACTTCACGTATACTCATTTATGAGCCTCATGTGAAGTAATCATGTATAATAACGTAACTTATCTAGATCCTTGTGTATTGATTGGGGAAACGGGAGAGTAGAAGTAGACATGTGAATAATTCCAAAGTATTGTAATCATGTGCAAACTCAGTAGTGTAATCATGTATAAATTCTAGCCATTCACATGCCTATCTTGTACTCTACATCACTAGTCACTTACAGTTCTCTATATACAGTAGATATTTCCTTTACAGCTATCTCTTTTACAGCGTATATTCCTTTCAGCATTTCTTGTATCATACTCTATTGCCTGTATCGTATTTCCTAACCTGATATGAACTGTGTGAGATGTATTGTGCTCGTTCCTGTCCTGACTGGACCTGTTGAAAATATTACAAAGGATGAGTATGAGGCATGGGTGACTACATATTATGGAGCAGGACTAGATGACACTTGTGTTGAGGACCCTCAGCAGGATCCACCTGCAGCTGAGGATGTTGCTCCAGTAGTCTAGACCAGTTAGCTAGACAGTCTTTTCTATATTATATTTTGTCTCACATTCTGAGTTGTATTTTGAGATGTGGAGATGTATAGACTCTTAGACTTATTGTATTATGAGTTGACATTCTGGATGTTATGTATCCTAGACACTTAGACTTATTTCATCTTTGCTATTGTTCTCTTTGAGTTACTATCTATCTATCTGTCTTTCATTTTTCTACCTTAGATGTGATTGAGACTGTATATTGTGATGTCACCTTCATTCGGAGTGTATAAACTGTACAGGTACCTTTATATTGTTAGATGATTGACCTAGGACAGCGTTCTACCGCCGACACTGCAGCGTAGGCTGGACGTACCCACGTCTCGTGCCCTTACTCTAGGGTGCGGGTCGTGACACATTTTTAGTGGTGGCCCATGCAGGTCCAGTTTATGTGGTGGTATTCGAACTAGAGTATCGCCACAGCCTGCAGTAGGAAATAGGATGTAGTTGAGGTACTCAATCACATTAGGAAAAACTCTTATCTAAATCCCTGCTATCTAAATTCTTGCTGATATTGTTTTTCTTTTGAAATAAACTGTCTCCTTTGACTATATCATTTCTTCTCCGTATTGATTTTCTTGTTGATCTGTCTTCAGGATGGTGGAGACACGATCGCAGCGTCTCGGTCCAGGTGACACCACTGAGAGGTCTGCCACCTCTCGTCCAGCTCACCAGGACCCGGGGACCACAGCTCCCCTTACTCCAGCTCATGTGGGAGCTTCTGCCATATTTGGGGGTGCACCTCTACTCATTCGGGGGACCATCCCAGCTACTCCAGACATGCCTCCCCCACTGTTTCGTCAGCCACAGTTTCAGCAGCACCAGCAGTACCAGCAGCAGTTCCAGCCGCCGATGCCATCTGGATTAGTGGATGCTGTACAGATGTTTTCATACTTCCAGCATTTCCTAGAGACGCAGCAGCACCAGCAGCAGCGTCAGACAGCGGAGTTTACCAGGGGCAT
Organism: Iris pallida; assembly: GCA_029216955.1. Classification (NCBI taxonomy): domain Eukaryota; kingdom Viridiplantae; phylum Streptophyta; class Magnoliopsida; order Asparagales; family Iridaceae; genus Iris; species Iris pallida. The sequence continues at coordinate 24,342 of JANAVB010014943.1, read as the reverse complement.
AGATGAGGCCCATCAGCTGGCTAGAGCGACGGTGGAGAGGTTTGTTGTCCAGCCACAGGGAGGATTGGGACAGCCACGACAGCAGAGGATTCCGGGCATTCAGGACTTCAAGAAGATGAACCCCAGGGACTTCTTGGGGACAGAGGGGATTCTTTATACTGATGACTGGATTAAGTACATTGAGGAGATCTTCCGACTGGCGGAGATACCAGCCGAACTCCAGATAGAGGCAGCAGCCAGCCAGATGCAGGATCTTACCCGTACCTGATATCAGACGGACCCGAGAGTAGGCACTCCAGGGCAGACATGGAGAGCTTTCAAGGAGCTCTTCAAGGGGAAGTTTTTCCCGGATTAGGCAGTCGGTGCTTTGGAGACCCAGTTCGAGAACCTGGTTCAGGGGAACCAGACTGTAGAGGAGTATTCCGGTGAGTTTTGTCGTTTGAGCAGATTCGTGGAGGGCCTTAGCGAGACAGCGAAGGCGAGGAGGTTCAGGAAGGGCTTGGTCAAGGAGGTCAAGTCCTTGACCAAGAGTGACAGGAATGCCACTTTTGAGGAGATCCTATCAGGAGCGATGGCGGCTGAGGATGATCTTGAGCTGAAGCTCAAGAGGGGCCGCGACACCCAGGGAGCTGGCAGCAGTGGAGGACAGGCCAAGAGGCCTCATTTTCAGCACCAGCAGCAGAGGCCATTCCAGCAGCAGAGGCCGTTCCAGCAGGTGCAGCAGCCGAGGCACCAGCAGCAGGCACCCAGGCAGCAGGTCGTCAGTTGTACTTTCTGCAAGAAGCAGGGTCATAGATGGAATAACTGCAGAAAGAGGCTTGGCAGGTGTCTACTATATGGTTCTGGAGACCACCAGCTGAGGGAGTGTCCCATGTCTTCGGGACGACCAGTTCAGGGAGGCGGAGCCAAGGCTCCGGCAGGGCAGCAGAAGGGACCTTTGCCGACGCAGCAGCAGAGGTTCACCCAGCACCAGCATCAGGCCAGGGGTGGACAGCAGGGGCGAGCCTATGCCATGGCAGCAGAGGATGCCGAGGTTACTGGAGAGCTGATAGCAGGTTCTATTCTTCTCGACTCTATTCCAGCTTATGCATTGTTCGATTCTGGGGCTTCCTATAGCTTTGTATCAGTATCTTTTGCGATTCGACATCATATTATATTTGAATCGTTGCCTAGGACTTGCAAGATCACGACCGGGGGTGGCATTATCCTTGTTCGTAATATTTGCAAGGGACGGAGAGTAGTTTTGGGAGGCCGAGAGTTGGATGTGTGCTTGCTCGTAATGCCACTACCGAACTACGATATTGTACTCGGTATGGATTGGTTGAGCATGCACCATGCCAGCATAGATTGCCGCAGGGGTAGAGTTCTGTTCGGAGCGCCAGGAGAGCCAGAGTTTGTATATTCCCGACGGCAGGCAGAGCAGACTTGCGGAGTTTTCTGTGGAGCTTCAGTCGAGGAGCAGCCAGCTCCACATCCATTGATTGCTGAGTTCATAAACGTATTTCCAGAGGAATTGCCTGGGCTTCCACCAGACAGATACGTTGAGTTCTCAATAGACTTGGTTCCAGGTACAGAATCCATTTCTCAGCATGTCTATCGGGTGAACAACAGCGAGCGGGTGGAATTGAAGAAACAGATGGATGAGTTGCAGGACAAAGGCTTCATCCGCTCTAGTTCTTCACCTTGGGGTGCACCGGTACTCTTTGTACCGAAAAAGGATGGGTCGGTACATATGTGTATCGACTACAGGGCACTCAACAGTCTGACGATCAAGAACAGATATCCACTGCCGCGGATCGACGATCTCTTCGATCAGTTGAGCGGAGCTCGGGTATTCTCGAAGATTGATCTGAGGTCATGCTACATTAGATAAAGGTGAAGAGGGAGGACATCCCGAAGACGGCATTCAGGACGCAGTACGGCCAGTTCGAGTTTATGGTGATGCCGTTTGGGTTGACGAATGCTTCGGCGGTGTTTATGAACTTGATGAACAAGGTGTTCCACCAGTACTTAGATAAGTTCGTGGTGGTGTTCATCGACGACATCCTGGTGTACTCGAAGACCGAAGAGGAGCATAAGGAGCACTTGAGAGTGGTCCTAGAGACTCTCAGGCAGGAGCAGCTTTACGGTAAGCTCTCGAAGGGCGAGTTCTTCCTAGACAGAGTTGACTTCCTGGGTCATGTAGTGACTGGAGATGGGATCTCAGTCGACCCGAGGAAGATATCAGCAGTTGATGCTTGGGCAGCGCCGACGTCAGTGGCAGAGATCAGGAGCTTCCTAGGATTGGCAGGCTACTACAGGAGGTTCGTCCAGTATTTCTCCTGGGTTGCAGAGCCGTTGTCTAGGCTGACCCGGAAGGACGCAGAGTTTCTCTGGTCAGAGGAGTGTCAGGCCGCTTTCGATGAGTTGAAGAAGCGGTTGACGATAGCCCCGATTCTGACATTGCCATCAGGATCAGGCGGGTTCACTATCTACAGTGACGCCTCGGGGAAGGGTTTGGGTTGTGTCTTGCAGCAGCATGGGAAGGTGATTGCCTATGCTTCCAGGCAGTTACGGCCCCATGAGAAGAACTACCCTACCCATGATTTAGAGTTGGCGGCAGTTATCTTTGCTCTGAAGCTGTGGAAACACTATTTGTATGGAGAGCGCGTGGAGATATTCACAGACCACAAGAGCTTGAAATACGTGTTTACGCAGAAGGAGCTGAACATGAGGCAGCGTAGATGGCTGGAGCTGATAAAGGACTTTGATATTCTACTGCAGTATCACCCAGGGAAGGCCAACGTAGTTGCTGATGCATTGAACAGATATCCGACAGCTATATGCTTGACGATGGATCGTCACTTGTTTGCGTACTTGGAGAGCCTTGGGATCGAGGTGATTGTGCCGGGAGTGCAGATGCAGATGTGGGGCCTCCATATTCAGTCGGACTTGATTGATAGGATCAAGTCGATTCAGTTTGATGATGTTTCTCTACGATGCATCAGGGAGCAGGTCAGACAGGGATTTACGGACGATGAGTTCACTCTTGCAGGGGATGGCACATTGAGGCACGGTTCCAGACTGTGTGTGCCCAGTGGAGACTTTTGGGAGCAGGTTATGCAGGAGGCCCACCGTTCTCAGTACTCGATACATTCGGGAGCCAACAAGATATATAGGGATCTGAGAGAGCATGTATGGTGGAGTGGGATGAAGCGCGAGGTAGCACACTTCGTAGCTAGGTGTTTGATCTGCCAGCAGGTCAAGGCAGAGAGGCAGAGGCCAGGAGGACTATTGCAGCCATTGCCCATTCCGGAGTGGAAGTGGGAGCACATCACGATGGACTTCGTTTCGGGATTGCCGCATACTCCAGGAGGGAAGGATACGGTTTGGGTCATCGTCGACAGGTTGACCAAATCGGCCCACTTTTTGCCATTCAAAGTGGGTTTGTCTACCGAGAAGCTATCAGAGATGTATATGAGGTAGATAGTCAGGCTTCATGGGATTCCAGTGAGCATTGTATCGGATCGGGACAGTCGTTTCACTTCATATTTCTGGAGGAGCTTACATATTAGCTTGGGCACTCAGCTCAAGTTTAGTACTGCATACCACCCGCAGACAGACGGACAGTCAGAGCGGACCATTCAGACACTGGAGGACATGTTGCGGACTTGTGTCCTGGACTTTGGAGGATCTTGGGAGAGTCACCTACACTTAATAGAGTTTGCATATAACAACAGCTTTCAGGCCAGCATCGAGATGTCCCCTTTTGAGGCACTGTACGGGCGTAGATGTCGTACACCCTTGTCTTGGGATGATATTGGGGAGCGAGTTTTATTGGGGCCTGAGATGGTTGTAGATGCAGCAGAGAAGGTGAAGCTTATCAGAGATCGGCTTCGCGTGGTGCAGGACAGACATCGACACTGGGCCGATAGCCACCGCAGACCTTTGGAGTTTGAGGTACAGTTTAGAGATAGGATTAGAATTAGGTTGTCTTATTTGTGTTTTGATTAACCATGTTTAATTATCATAATTAAATTGAGACCTTATTTGTGATTAGGTCGGAGACCAAGTATTCTTGAGGATATCTTCGACACGTGGCACGATATATTTTGGTGGAGGTGGGAAGCTTAGCCCGTAATTCATCGGCCCTTTCGTTATCAGCGGGAGAGTCGATGACGTGTCTTACAGGCTAGACTTACCACCAGCATTGGTTGGAGTCCACAACGTATTTCACGTGTCGCAGTTGAGACGGTACGTGGCAGATCCTCGCCATGTACTTGATCATTCCGAGATCGAGGTGGGTCCTACTCTTCGTTATCCAGAGCAGCCTGTTGAGGTTCTGGATCGACGGGAGAAGGCATTGAGGAACCAGACGATACCTTTGGTTCGTGTCGCATGGAGGCATCATTCTCCAGAAGAGTCCACCTGGGAATGGGAGGATGAGATGCGCGAGCGATACCCTTATCTATTTGTACCTTGAGGTATGATTTCTATCCTTCTCATTAGTTTCAGTTTCGTCTTTAAATTTCGAGGACGAAATTAATGTTAGGAGGGTAGACTTGTAACACCCTGTTTTCTGAAATTGGGGATTTTTGAAAAATTATTATTTTTATTATTTATTAATGGTGTTTAGGGCATGATATGATTTTTGGTGATTACTAGTGTAATTAGAACAATTTTCTAAGTCATGCTAAGTCATGACTTATGACTTTGTGATTTTGTTAGTATAACTTAGTGTAAACCCTAGTTTTCCTTAACCTAGAAGTTGCCATGACCATGTGAGCTTAGCCATAGGCTTAGAACATCAAATTAGTGACTTTTGGCAAAAAAGGGTATTTTGGTAATTTACTAGACTTTATTTGAGATTATGTGATTTTAATATTATTTAATTCTTGTTAAGTACCATGATTAGTCACTAACCTATCTTACCCTAATCTAGAGGTTAGCTACTAACCTAGAAGCTTTAGGATGGATAATTAGTCAAGGGTTAAAGTAATGGAAATATCTTAGAAAGCACTTTATAGATATTTTGCTTGAAACCCTCAAAAGTGTCCCAACTTTAGCACCAAAGTCTTGCCTTCACCATAAAGGAAAGGGCAAGGACACCCCCCCATGCCATGGCCGGCCAAAGGCACCCCCCTAGCAGCCACACATTGCTATATAGTCCCATTGTATCATTCATGAACATCTTTACATGAATTTAATCCTAGAAAAATCCCATTTCCTTCAAACACCCACAACTTGATCAATATTGATCCAAATTCACTCTAGTCTTTTGCATTGGGACCCTACAACATCAAAGGAGCTAAGGGAAGCTAGCAATCAAGAATTTGGGAGCTTTGGACATCACCAAGTTGAAGGAAGCACACCCCCTCTTTATTGATTTTTCATTGGATTTGCACAAATAGGTAAATGCCCTCAAACTTAGTTAATATCCTAATTTTTCTTCATAAATGCATGCATGTAGGACTACCATAACTGTGGGTCAAGTTTGGTGAAGATTAGAGTCGGTTTGGTGTCCGTATCGGACACGTATCCTAAGCTAGAAACCCTTATTTGGTGAAATGCCACAGAGGATTCGATTTTGTTAAAATGTAAAACAAATTGCATGATCATGTAGCCCTAGACATGTAGGTCACATACCAACTTGACTGAGCACGTTTTAGTGCTGTGTCCGTGTCCAAATTAGACACGAATCCGCTACACGAGCACGCGCGTGCATGCCCTGCTACCACACCCTTCGTGCTCACTGCACAGAGCACTAGGACCCGAGATATTTTACTTGGACACGGGGGCAATGTCTGCGAGCATGCCCCTAAAGTTTGGTGTCGCGTCGTGTCGTGTCGAGTGAGAAATCTCACTCGCACTGGACACGCGCTGTCAGCGCACACGCGCACGGGGGCAACTTCGAGCGTGTCGTGTCGCACGGACACGACACTTGGGTGTCTCATGATGACACAAGCGTGTAGCCCTATACGTGGCGTACACGAGGACACGAGCACGAGATGCGTCGTGTCCTATGTCGCGAGCACGAGACGTGGAACCGCGTGCACGATGCTGTACACACGTTGCGTATCAGGAATTTACCCGAGTGGAGTTTTTGTGTGTTTGGACACATAAATCCGTGTCGTGGTGTCGTGTCAGGTACCTAGGACACTAGGGTACACTGTGGGACTCAGTTACCGACCAATTGATTCGAGCCATAGCTCAGTTTTGTGTGTGTTTTTGGGTTTACCTAGTTTCGAGTAACAGTCCCTATTTTCCAGTTTTGGGATAAATTCCAGTTTTGCAAATTCGAGTTTTAAACCTATTTTTGATATGAATTATACATGTATTAGTATGTTTTTAGTATATATATACGTAGTATATATGTATGTGTGAGTGTAGGTGAGGTTTGAGGATGTATGGTTGTGTGTATGTGAAGTTGTGTATGTATATACATTTATATGTATATATGTAACTGTGTGTGTGTGTTTGGGGATCAAATCCTGGTTCCAGGAATTCTGGAACTTCCTCCCTACTGTCCAGCCCTCTCTCTCACTGTTCACTCTCTCTCTCTCACTCTAAGTCTCTCTCTCACTTCCCTCTCTATATATATGTGTGAATCACATATATGTTGTATATATAAATATATATATATATATATATATATATATATATATATATATATATATATATATATATATATATATATATATATATATATATATGCATATATTAATATATATATATATATGTATTAGTTCTCATGTAGTGTCATTATATATATATATATATATATATATATGTGGGTGATGGTATTATATATAGTATTCATATATTGATATATATATGAGTAGTAGATAGACTTGTATATATCTATATATATATAGACATGTATATATATATATAACTTACTAGGTATATGTTTATATAGAAACTTATAAGACTAGCCTATGGCCAAGATACTAGCCTATGGCTTGGGGCTAACCCTAATGACCTAAAACACTACTAGTTGACCCTTGTTGACTAAAGGTTGACCAAAGTCAACCATAGGTCAAATTTGACCTAGTTAACCTAGAATTGACTAGGAGTGACCTAAAACAACTAGTTTAACTAGTTTGACTAAAACCCTAACTAGTTTGACTAGTGTTGACCTAACTTTGACTAGTTTAACTTTAGAGTTGACCAAGAGTTGACTTTTGACCAGATTGACCTAGAATCATGTAGTATGCATAGTAGACTTTATTTTTACTGTTTAGAACACATTGTGACTTGTGTTGCTCTGATCAGGAGCCAGACACCTCTCCTCAGACAGCATATTCTCTATAGACATTCATACAGCAGGCGAGTACATTCTCTGACCGTTTCTTACTTGTTCAGGCTTTACTTCTCGCTCTAGATTACTTTACTTGTTGCTGTCACATTGGTAACACGGATTGGTACTATATGGATCTTTACATAAGATGTTATCCCTCTCGAGAGCATCGGATACTTCATGTTATGTGTGTTTCACTATCATCATGTACTCCTTTGCTTCCATCTTACATGTGCACTCATGTGATCATGTACTCTCATGATTCACTGAGCCCTCTTGTATAACTTCACGTATACTCATTTATGAGCCTCATGTGAAGTAATCATGTATAATAACATAACTTGTCTAGATCCTTGTGTATTGATTGGGGAAACGGGGAAGTAGAAGTAGACATGTGAATAATTCCAAAGTATTATAATTATGTGCAAACTCAGTAGTGTAATCATATATAAATTCTAGCCATTCACATGCCTATCTTGTACTCTACATCACTAGTCACTTACAGTTCTCTATATACAGTAGATATTTCCTTTACAGCTATCTCTTTTACAGCGTATATTCCTTTCAGCATTTCTTGTATCTTACTCTATTGCCTGTATCGTATTTCCTAACATGATATGAACTGTGTGAGATGTATTGTGCTCGTTCCTGTCCTGACTGGACCTGTTGAAAATATTACAGAGGATAAGAATGAGGCATGGGTGACTACATATTATGGAGCAGGACTAGATGACACTTGTGTTGAGGACCCTCAACAGGATCCACCTGCAGCTGAGGATGTTGCTCCAGTAGTCTAGACCAGTTAGCTAGACAGTCTTTTCTACATTATATTTTGTCTCACATTCTGAGTTGTATTTTGAGATGTGGAGATGTATAGACTCTTAGACTTATTGTATTATGAGCTGACATTCTGGATGTTATGTATCCTAGACACTTAGACTTATTTCATCTATGCTATTGTTCTCTTTGAGTTACTATTTATCTATCTGTCTTTCATTCTTCTACCTTAGATGTGATTGAGACTGTATATTGTGACGTCACCTCCATTCGGAGTGTATAAACTGTACAGGTACCTTTATATTGTTAGATGATTGACCTAGGACAGCGTTCTACCGCCGATACTGCGGCGTAGGCTGGATGTACCCACGTCTCGTGCCCTTACTCTAGGGTGCGGGTCGTGACACGTATGACCGTCGATACAGCATCTTTGTTTCTGTATCGTAGAAGAATCTGAGAGAACGTCTTCTGATAGAAGTGGCTTCCTTTGGATTCTCGGGCAAGTTGCCATAGACCACGAAGTCTACGAATGGCTGTCTCCAGTCTGATGCTTCGTCGACTGTCAGGGTGGAGTAACTCTCAACACATTGGACATTGTTCTTGGGACAGACCAATTCATGGCCTATCGCGTCCACCAAGTGACGAGCATGATTCGGAACCGCTAAGGATGCTGCAAGACCTGCTAAGGCATCGGCTTCTGTATTTTGGAGTCTGGGGACGTGTTCTATGAAGAAACCTTCAAATAACAAAATGATGTTGATCGCTATTTGGTGATAGGGGATCATATCTTCATGGCGAACTTCGTATGAACCCCGGATCTGATTGACGATTAACTGCGAATCTCTGTATGCTTCAAGATACTCTACCTCCAGCTCATTTGTAAGTCGGAGGCCAATGACAAAAGCGTTATACTCGGCCACATTATTTGAACAGGGCTCCATGAGGGAGTAAGCCCGATTGATCACCAGCCCGGAGGGAGAAATCAGCACCACTCCGACTCCAGCGATAATATTGCCCTTGGGCCCAGTTCTGGAAGCACCGTCGAAGAACATTCGCCATATACGATATCATGAGAGGCCACGTTTGAATGGGCGACCTCATTTAGAATCTTTTCGTCTATTCTGGTTGACTCTGAATGTGGATGATCTGCTAAAAAGTCTGCCAGAGCTTGACCTTTAACAGCCGTCTGCGGGACGAAGATCATGTGGTAAGGAGACAATAATATCGCCCCGGTAGCGAGGTGAGAGCTGAGTGCACCTGGCTTGGTCATGAGGACCCTGAGGGGGTTAACTCTTAATACGACATGGATGGTTGGTCCCGTGACGTAGTGTCGCATCTTCTGAATGGCGAACACCAGAGAAAGGCACTCCTTCTCTACGGCAGTATATCGATGCTCAGGCCCCATCATCATTCGGCTAAGGTAATATATAGCTTGCTCATGGCCTGCATCATTATTTTGTGCTAGTAATGGTTTTCCAGCAACCTGGGCCACCAGGACTTGAGGGTTCGACAGATATTCTTTGATGTTGTCGAAGGTGCGCTGGCATTCTTCATCCCATACAAATGAAATGCTCTTCTTTATGAGGTGGGTGAATGGCTGACATCGTTCGGAGAGGTTAGAGATAAACCTCATGATGTAAGCTAGCTCCCTTGAAGGCCTCGGAGTTCACGGAGATTTCTCGGAGGACCCATGTCCATGATTACCATCGTTTTCTCAGGGTCTATGTGGATTCCCTGGGCAGTAATGGTAAAACCCAGGAATTTTCCACTAGATATGCCCAAGAAAGATTTAGTAGGATTCATCTTCAAGTTGTGCGCTCGCATCAGGTCGAATATCGTCCTCAGATCCTGTAGATGGTCTCCCTTAGAACGGCTTTTGACAGCTATATCATCGACGTAACACTCCACGGTCTTAAACATATGATCTCTGAAAATGATGCTCACAGCTCGTTGGTATGTGGCATCGGCATTCTTTAAACCGAAGGGCATAACGGTGTAACAGTACACGCCAATCGGTGTTCGGAATGATGTATGCTTCTTGTCGTCAGAAAACATCTTGACTTGGTTGTATCCTGAGAAACCATCCATGAATGACATACGCTCAAAGCCACATGTGTTGTCAATCATGATGTCCATGATGGGAAGAGGGAACTAATCTTTGGTACATGCATCGTTTAGATTTCGAAAGTTGATGCAAATTCGAATCTTCCCATTCTTCTTGAGGACTGGTACTATGTTGGCTACCCAGTCTGGATGATGTTCCTCACAGATGAAGCCGCTGGCTATCAGTTTGTTGACCTCAGCTTCGATGGAGTTCATGATGTCTGTGCGGAACCGTCGTTGCTGTTGTTTGACCAGCTTTACGTCCGAACGAATATTGAGCTTGTGGAGTGCAACCTCGGGTTTTAGCCCTGGCATGTCTTCATAACTCCAGGCGAACATGTCAATATATTCTTTGATGAGTTGCAGTAGTGATTCCCGCTCTTCGTCTGTCAGACTTTTGCTAACGAAGATTGGTTTTAGGAAAGACTCATTGTCGAGGTCAACTTACATGACCTCATCTTCAGTAGGGGGCTCTCTTTGTTCGAACCGCTTTTCCCATTGCGCATCTAGCTGTTGGGCCCACGGCTCTAACATAAGAAGTTCGAGAATGTCTTCATCTTCTTCATAGGCGTCGGCAAATGCCATATTGACAGACAAGACTTGCCTGAATACATCCTCGATGCTAACATCTAAATCAGAAGTTGGTGATTCGATTGAATGTGAATGCCAGTCACATTCTGCATCTGAGCTTTCAGGAGTTGTTGCAGGTGTAACATAACCTAGCCCACATTTGGTCTTGTTGTAATAATCTCATAGTTTCCCAGCCGGGACTAGCAACTGAAAAGGTAACCGCCGACCAGTGCCGTAGTTTAATCCTGGCGTAGTCTCCAGATCATACCCCTATTTTTACACGAGGTATTTAGATCGGGAGCTATACAGATAAAGGGGCAATCTTCCAGTGTCGGGTTCGAGGTCAACTTGTTCTATCATGAAGGGCTGTGGATCATTCTTTCGGCCGAAGATGATTAGACGATCCTCTCCCTCGACTATGAAGCACACGTCTTCCACGGGAGTAAGTTGGTTTGTGATATAGACATTTGTCACTTGTGTGTGTAGGTGGGTGCCTATACCGTGTTCCAAAGCATACATTGTACAAAGCTTATTAAGCTAGAGGTAGTTCAAAGATAGCCCTTTATTGATAAAGTAAGGTATCTATTCTAGTGGAATTACATCATCTGCGGATGGAACATCAGTGTGAGCAATCACATACTTAGCCTGCTCTGACTCATCTTCGGTTACCCCTTGTGTCAATGGAGACTGGAAGGATGACTTGGGCAGCTTAATCATCAGGGGCTCCACTGGTGGAGCAGGACATAGAGTCGTTGGCGTACTAGCGACCCCCAGTTTGGTGCTCGGTGCTGGGCGAGGAGTTGTTGGCTGGCTAGCCGCCCCCGGCTTAGCGCCCGGCTGTCGATTCATTCTGGGAAGACGAATTGTCATCGGCTTGCCAGAGGGATTGAGCTCCTCTGTTTGTTGCTGGCTAGTTCTAGGCAGCCTGATTGTCTGTGGCTCTGTCGTGGGTCTTGGCGCTTGGCCAGACCTTAGCAGTCGGATTATCATCTGCCCCTCCTATGTAGAAAGGCTGATTACATCCTTACGCAGAGTGGCTGTAAGGAGTGCAGTTCTGCCAGGTTTGTGGGCTTGAAGGTGGATCGTCAGAGGTTCTTCCGATCTACTTGTCATCTCAGTTTGAGCTTGAGTATCTCCTTCGACAAGGTGCCTTTTCGACTTTTAGTACAAGCATGAGTCTGAGTAGTAGGATTTGACCCCTTTAAAGGGATCGATGTCGACAAATTCTGTCCTCACGAAGCCGTGCTTGTCGACGTACTTGAAGCACTGGTGAAGTATGGAAGGCATGATCATGTAATCGTGTATCCAAGGACGCCCAGAAGAATATTGTAGCAAGTGTCCGCATCTATAACATAACAGGTCACTTCTGACTGAAGGTCGCCGATTTGGCACTTCAGGCAAATCTTTCCGATCGGATAGCTTCTGCCTGAATTGAAACCGCTGATGGCAGTACTTGTCGGTGTCAGGCGATGCATTGGGATGCATAGATGGTACAGTAGGCTCTTCGGGATGATGCTTATGGAAGAACCTGGATCAATATGCATACGATCCACCTTGATGTCGCCAATGTATCCAGTATAATACAGAGGACGATCGTGCAGGTTGGTCTTGATAAGCATATCCTGCGGAGTGAAGACAATGTTGGGTATTGCACTTGTGCAAGCGCTGTCCTAGAGATCTACAGGTGAGCTCTCCCCAGTGAGATTGGACTGAGCCAATATGCGTCGGTATTCTGGAGTGCCTCGCTCAGTGCGATACGAACATCTTTAGAGAGTCTCAGGAGCTCGTATAGCGATAATTTGGCCGGTGTGTTGACCAATTGTGCCAAGATGTCAAAGTTGTAGGGCCTCTCCAGCCCATGAGGCACCTCTTTTCGGAGTGGTTTGTCAAAGCGAGTCTCCTTCGGCCTAGGCTTGTCGGTCGTCGGAAGCTGAGAAGGTCCTGGAGCATCAGCAGTACCCAGCTGATGATCTTCAGTCGAGTTACCCGGTGTAGGTTGGGATTGTGCACCCGACCGGGTGATGACAGCTGTAGCTTCTTCGACCACTGCCGAGATTGTGCGGCCGGATTTGACTTTCCTACTCTTCTTCTTGCTGGTGGAGGATGGTGCGGACTGAGTCATTTTAGGTACCAGGTCCGGATGGACCCACATGACCTCCCCTCGTGATATGGTAAGGGCCACTAGACCAGTACCCTGGTCTCGGGAAGGTGGAAGATTAGCAACCTCCATTGTTGCCCGAGGGATGGGCACTACGCCGTCTTGAGTCTTTGTCAGAGGGAAGCTGCCAAACTGTACTGATACCATGTTAGCTGCAACGGTCACGTCTTCGAAATCAATGGCCAGGGCCTTAGAATCGATGAGATGGTAGATGTATCACTTCAGTTGGAAGCAATCTTGCGTAGCATGGTGGACGTAGTGAAGGTAGTGACAGCACTTAGGGCTCTCCATTTTTGTAGGCCGAGGCTCACATCTCGGCGGAGGGAGCTGAATCTTATCTCCTTGTATGAGCATGTCAAGGATGGGCTTGACATGGTTGTCTTCCAAGGAGTAAGTCATCTGCGACCACGGCTTCTCTGCCGGCTTCGGTTTGGGCTTCGGGACTGTCGGCCACCATAGCCTGTTTGCCCTTATTGTCTCGATTGTTGGAGGGGTTACTACTATTGTTGCTATTAGCATTAGGGCGTTTGCCCTTGTCCTCTCCTTTCGAGATGTGCAACCCAGTTGGCGAGCTTTCTTTAATTTGTCTTCTGTGCTAGTGGCGCTGATGATGAAAGTCTTCCAGTCTTTGAATTGACTCTCGTCCATCCAGAGGCTGATTGTGGGAAGCAGTCTCTTTTGGCAGATTTCAATCAAGGAAGAATCTGGATTGCCAGAGGGCAATTTCATTGCGGTTTGGCAAAACCGCTCAATGTAGTTCCTTGTCAACTCTTTCTCACCTTGAACAACGTCCATGAGGGTGGACATTGTAACATCTTGTCCTATCTCGTAGAATCTTTCAAGGAATATGGTTTTAAAGCCGACGAAGGAATGAATGCAGTTGTTTGGCAAGTTGCGGTACCAGTCGAAGACGACCCCTTCCAATGCTCCAATGAACAACTGTGTAAGGATGGCATCGTCATGAGGCCGATGGTCGGTTGTGACTTCAAAGTAGGTGATGTACCTACTTGTAGATGTCATTCCATCATATAGATTGATGTTGAATGGTTTATATCTTGGTGGAAAGGGAACATCTCTCCATGCAGCAGGATACGATTAATTGTCATATCCTGAGGTCCTGGCAGGTTTCTCGGGCGTGGAACATGGTCCGGAGCTCCTGGACCTCTCGTCTTGCTTCCGTGGCCTCGTCTGCAACGGTGGGAGCCAAAATTATAGGAGGGTTGTTGCCCGGGTTTGGCGCAGTTGAGTTGGAGTCTGTATTGACTACGGGACCCACACTTGTTTGGCCAGGCATCCTTTCTTGCAGAGCCGGTAGGGCCACTTTGATCTCGTCCACGGACTTGACCAAGGTATGAAGTACGGCCTCCAGAGTGTCGATGCGTTGGCGATCACTGGGACCGTCTTGGTCATTCCCAGTCATAAATACTGTTCTTCACGGGAAACAGTGGAAGGAACTGTGGAGGACGTGCTCTCTGAATCATACCCTTGTACCGAGAAATCGTCGGGGTATGTATGAATGTTCTCCTCTTATTCAGACTCAGAAGGAGTGGTACCCCCAGCTTCAGAGCTTGCCTCGTCTTGAGAGTTGTGGACGTCCTCATAGACGTCGAAACTTGCTGTATCCGTTGGAGGAACTGTTTCTCCTGGATTATCTTCCTCGAACACCGGATTGTCGTAGATGTTCGGAGGAGTGCTACCTCCGACCCCAGTGCCTTCCAGAGATGTGGACGACGAATCACCAAGTGTGGCAGATTTTGTCTTTGAGCGGGTACCTTGGTAAACTCCTCCTGTAACGGTCGTGGACAACCGCTTAGAAGAGAGTTTCTTGGTTATGCTGGTTGAGATTTTCGGGCTGGAGATATTTATTTTCTTCCGTCTCCTGCCGCCAGGGATCTTCTGAGCAGAATTGCAGAAGGCGACGAGAAGCGCCTCGTCCTCTGAGCTTGGTTGTCGCAGTCGTTAGAAGACGGATCGTCGGTCTTTTTGTACTGCCATGCTATTACAGCAGCAGTTGACAATGACTTGGGTACAGTGATGTCCATGGAAGGACTCTCTGCACACCGAGGCTTCATCTCTTTCCTTGCGCTTTTGAAGGATCACGTCACGCAATTCAGGTGCGTCTCGGTCAACCTTTTTACCCATTTTATGGGCCCGGGAATCTCGAGCATCCGAGTGTGTTGGCATCATGTTTGCTTCCTGATTGTTGGGAGGCTCTTGGGAACCACTCTGTCATTTTGTCGCCGGGGGCTGGACTCGAGTGGTTCTGTACAACTTTCCATCGGATGTCTGCATAACAGTAAGCGGAGCGCTCGGATGGTCAGACGTTGGGACAGCTGACTGAGCTCGTCGAACCGTGCTGTCTTAGACTTCTTCGCTCTAGCACCTAAGGGTGCATATTAGGAAGAGTCCAAATAGTGCCGTATAGAGTCTGGCACATTTTCTTAGGAACGTATGGAGTCAGAACCGCATGAGAGGCGGTCAAAGACTGAACCCGAACCGCATGGAGCGGATGATCTGCGGCTGGGATTGGTGGCCGCATAGGCTGTCTTCAAGCGGCTGGCATTTGTGGCCGCTTGAGCAGTTTGCATGCGGTTGGAAGTTGTGGCCGCATGGGCCTCCTTCATGCGGCTGGCAATTGTGGCCACATGAGCCTTCACCATGCGGTAAGCAGTTGTGGCTGCATGAGCTTTCTTCATGCGGTTGGAAGTATTGGCCGCATGAGCCTTCTCCATACGGCTGGCCTTTGCGGCCGCGTGAGTCTTCATGCGGCTGGCGTCCTTATGCGGCTTCCGTACAGAGTTCCTCCTTGTTCCCGCAAGTCCAGCATTGTAGTGTTTTCCTCTGCCGTACTTGGGGACAACATGGTTCTCTGTGGCCTGAAGTGGGGCCGCATGCGAATCTCTGCCGTCCTGGGCAACAGAGAATACTTCGTCTAGAGCTTGGGGAGGAGCAAATTATTTGGGCCTCCACTCCCTGTAGGCCTTCTTCGTACAGGCTCGCTTCTGGACTGGGCCAGCGCTCCCGTCGGAGAGCATTTCTTCAAACGCCTGTTGGTCGAAGCGGACAACCAGCATCTGTTGTGTGGAGCCAAGTTTGGCTGTATCCGATTGCATCACCAACTTTTCAACCGTGGAGAAGTTAGTCCCCAGCAGAGTCGCCATCGTGTTTGCCATTGATTATAAAAGAACAGAACAGTTTTATGGGAGGACTGGACTTTTACTTTCAATACAAACTCGCTTGTACAAAAAGAGAGCCTAGGAACAAAACCTAGGAAAAGCAATCTAAAGTATAATTGTTTATTTTTGATTTTGGGGGTGACGGTAGAGGCTTGGGAGAGTGACAGCAACTCTGCCTTACTCCTTGGACGATCGGACGTCGCTTTGGCTCTGGGGAAGAAATGCTCTTACTGGATACTCTGTGCTCTTATGCTTCTCTCTGTGTCTCCGCCGCTCTCTCTCCAAGCTTTTGCAAGGGAATGGACCCTTGCTATTTATAGGGCTTTGTGATAAGTAGGGTGTGCAGTAATGGCTCCTTGAAAAGTGGGCAGTTGAGGATTTGGTTATGATTAGCCTTATCTTGTTTGTTGGAAATTAATCTGGGCTTTTAATGTTGATTGTAACAAATCTGGGCAGTTAATGTTGATTGCACCAAATCTGTATGGTTTGTTGGAAATCGATCTGGACAGTTAATGTTGATTGCAACAAATCTGCATTGTGATGATTTGTTGATATCAGCAAATCTGAGTGAATAAATCTTGATCAATCTTCTACCACGTGTCCCAACCGCCAGTTATGTCGATTGCCATAAATCTGAATTGTTAGGATTTGATCAACTCCTGCCACGTGTCCTAACCGCTGCGAGGCGCATGGAGGACTGTCATAGTTGAGCCGCATGAATGTGGCCTCGTGTCAGAGCCGCATAAGGGTGGCCTTATCTGAACTGCATGGAAGTCCTTTAATCTGAGCCGCATGGGAGTCCTTTAATCTGAGCCGCAATGAAGTCCTTTCAACTGAGCCGCATAAAGAGCTTTAGATATGGGTGGATCGTGCCAGCTATAAAGATTTTCCTCGTCTCTCTAGGAGCACATCAAGTGTCATCTTTTCACCTTTATGTCAGAGCTGTCAATCCGTTGTGTCAGGGCTACTGCATTGCGTCAGAGCTTTTAATGAGCTAGCTACACAGAGTAATGATGGCCAGCTGTAGATGCCTACATTGAACTGCATAGAGCCACATGGCTTGTTCCGAGCCGCATGGAGCTATTGTGTACTTTCAGCCGCATGAAGCCTTAAGAGACTTTTGAGCCGCATGAAGCTCTAAGAGACTTTTGAGCCGCATGAGGCTCTAAAGGACTTTTGAACCGCATGAAGCTTTCATGTTCCTTTTCCATGCTTCTACAGCCAAGTGTGGGATGGCTGTCATTCTTGTATAATTCATAAGGAGGTGGTTCGAGTATTTAGGAATGTTTACATTTCTACTCAAGTGTTTTCCCGCCCGACAAATATGAGTGAATCCATAACACAACACGTTAATCGAGAATAAATCTAGCCAGAACATGAAGGTACTTGTAGGTGATTCTTGTAATAGTTCTTGTAATAGAGGCTAGACAAGTAAGGTATATGTGTCGTATACATGAATTCCAGAAAGTATCAATTCGTGTTCGTAACTGAGAATCAAATAGAACTGACTAAAACTGAAATATAGAATTCGACAAGTAAATGAAAGAACTATCAGAGAATGTACTCGCCGAACAATCCTAGCTGCTGATGAGGATGTATAACTGAACTGGAGTGATATAAACCTATTTTAAGTATACACATGTCACAACCAAATCTAAATTATCAAAGGAAATAGCTACAATGCAAGACTATATGCTTCTAGGTCCCTTTTGGTCAAAGTCAACCCTTGGTCAACTCTAGTCAAACCTGGTCAATGCTAATCAAACCTGGTCAAACATTGGTCAACTAGTCCATTTACTAATTTCTAGGTCATACAAAAATTTAGGTCATTCGGAGTTCGTTTGAGTTGAATTGGATCAAGTTTAACCCAAAGTTGACTTTTGCCAACTTGGTCAGCTTGTCGACCAATTCGACCGAACTAGGCTCCTAACGACGAACCTAATCTTTCCAATCACTTCCTATAGTCATACCACAACTATGATCTATTCTAAGAGGATTCTTCAGCATACAACTATGCACACATAGGTATATACACACATGTGTATTTACAATACAAGTCAAACATTAATTCTAACAAATGATGGTGTGTGTGTGTGTCCTGGAGCTTACTGAAATGTGTAAATTCTGAGATTACAAACATCCAAGCATAACCATGGTATACCACAAATTAATATACTATTTATACATATAAAAAATATGAAAACTATATATTTTTTTTAATTCTGAAAACTATATATATATATATATATATATATGTGTGTGTGTGTGTGTGTGTGTGTGTGTGTGTGTGTGTGTGTGTGTGTGTGTGTGTGTCTATACAAATGCTCAAAAGGAAAGATTGGCAATGGTTTGAAATACTTAAAAGAATAAAAAATCAGGAACTAACTCCCCTCGACCCATTCTCAACGCATATATAGGCTTGCAATGGGTTTCAACGGGTCTTCTATATATATACATATATATCTATATATATACATTTTTTTTATATCTATATAAATACATAGCTATAGAGAAAAGTGCAAATGCTCATAATTGATAGAAAAATACAAAATAAACCCAAAGGTTGGTTCCCACAAATCCAAAAACTCATGTACGTACTGCAAACTCAGATTTTATAAGTTAAGTTGCTGGAAATCAAAACATCACATTCAAACTAAAAAATTCATATTTAAAGAAAACTCATTTCCCACACAACGACCCAAAATAAGATATACACCAAATGAACCTGCGAAACTCGGCATACACGTTGGTCTGGACCCACGTTATGCGCTCATATACTCTCGGGTTCGAATTCGTGTCCGTGTCGTGTCCCCAGAACGCGTATCGGAAATTTCCGATACCGCGTGACAACACGTGCTTGTGCATGCGTTCTCGCTCGATTGAGCGCCGCACACACAATGAAAAGCCTCGTGCTTGTGCACATAGCTGGGGGGTCCTGGGGTAGGTCTAGGACACGGCCACGCAGTGACACGCCATGCCGAAACAGCACACGCAGCCCCGCACCTGTTCGCGACCTGCTGCGCGCTCGTGCGACCTGCTGCGCGCGGTTCTGCCTTCGTGGCTCGCTTGTCGGGCCACGCCACGACTCGGGGTTGGTTCTTCGGGTATTCTAGGTATAGGTCGACATGTCCCAGGTCCTGGAATGGGTTTTCGTTGCGTCGTGTGCGCGCACGAAGTCCGTTTCAGCGACAAAAAAACAGGCTGAAAGTACAGTACGGCTGAGCGGTGCACGTCAGATTTCTCCGCGCTCGCTCAACGAAAAGCCGTGAAATTTTACGAGCACGGGGGCAGAGGTTTCCCCCACGTGCTCAACAAATTTCACGCAAAAAAATGGCCTGTGCAAAGAGAAACAACACACTGTCGGCAGGGCACGCACGGCCTCGTGCATGGGATCCGTGCACGTGCGTCCGACGCCCGAAACGCCGTTGTAACGTCAACAAAATCAAATCCGTCTTCACAAAAGTTTATCAAAATAATATTATCTAAACATCCATGAAGACAAAATCGAAAAACAATAACTTTCTATCCTAAGCGGCATTTCGTCGAACACGTGCCGTAAAGGACCGACACGTGTCCGATACCGCTATCAAACGAAGTCAAAAACCAACCAAACATCGTGGGCAAGTCTAGGGAACCTATATGGATGCAAAAATGAAAGAAATTCTAGACTTACTATGGTAGATTAGGGTTTACCTATTGAGTGTCAAAAACTCAATGAACGGAGCCCCTCGGTTGTCGTGTCGGCCAGTTTCCCTCAAGCAAAAGCCTTTGCCTCCTCACTAGAAATGCTCCAGCAAATCCTCCTCCCCTCGACGAGTGCAACGGAGTTCGTTTGAAAAGAAACGGACTCCGGATGAAGGAAATATGAGTTTTGGAGAAGGGGATCTACTAGGGTTTCACTTGTGGAGACTAAAACTCACAAATGAAAGGAAAAGGAAGGGGCTACTGCTGTTGGGCGGCTAGGAATAGGTCTTTAGGGTTAGGGTTTCACTTGGGCCAACTCATTCCTAAGTAAAAATTAGGCCCAAGTCAAAAAGGCTAAAAGGCTAGCATAAAAAAGGCTAAAAAATCAATTAAAGCCTTAAAAATAAACTCAAGCCTAAAATAAATTCTAAAAATAAAATATAATAATTCTAAGGCATGGTTAGGCTCCTATACAATGTCCTCTAAGGCTAAACTAGTAGCTAGTACAACACAAGTCATAATATCTAGAAAATCACAAAAATGTCTAAAATGGCTAAAAAGGCTAAAATGACTAAAAATTTATTTAAAAAATTCTAAAATAACTAAATAATTGTAAAATAATTCCTACAAGGTCAAATTAATTCTAATTATTACGATTAGGCTTCTAGTCAATGCTTGCTAAGTTAAACCCATTTATGCTACACAAACATCAAACGAAACCACCTATCATTACATGAATTCCATAGATTAATAAATAACATAATAATTACAAAATGACCAAAATATTTCTAAATTAAAAATGTGGTTGTTACAAATCTATCCCCCTTAGAAAAATTTTATCCTAGAAATTTAAGATGGTTGCACTTCTTCTTGGTTAAACCCCCGACAATCAAGGTCAAGAAAATTATATCTAAAACATGCAAAACATGGTCCTACTGATCGTAATTCACAGTCTCGAACAGGGTTACTATACTATCTAGCACATCACAAGATTATCCTGATAGGTACTAATGAAATCACACAACAAGAAGAGGGAAGAAGGATAGGAAAGACAGACCTGCTAACCCATCACCTGCAGTATCGGTCTCCTCGACCCTCAGTAAATAAACTCTACCCCTCTGGTGTTGGGTATGGTGCTGTGCTACAGGTGGCCTAGTTCCCTAGCTCTGACCCTGTGCTCCACCAAGTGGGGGTGCCGAGGGACAATCCTTTATCTGGTGAGCGTCGGATCCACAAAATAGGCAAACTTTCAGCCTCCTCCTACAAGACTCCCAAATGTGTCCCGGCTTCTTGCAGTAGGCATAACTCCGCATCCTCTAATCCTGACCTTGAGGCTGATACTATCCCTATTGAACCCGAGCTGGTGCCTGCATCTGCTGAGGCTGGTGCACTATCTTTTGTACGCAGGAACGCTTTCCACTCCCACTGGCCCCTCCTGAATCATCTCGACTCCTCTTGGACTTGAGCTACAAGTCATCCTCTTCTGCCATAGCTCCCAACAGAATCTCCTCAAAAGTAGCATTTTTGTTGCTCTTGGTCAAGGACTTGACTTCCTTAACCAAGCCCTTCCTGAACCTCCTAGCCTTCGCTGTCTCGCTAAGGCCCTCCACAATTCTGCCCAGGCGACATAACTCTCCAGCGAACTCTTCTACTGTCAGGTTCCCTTGAACCAGGTTCTCGAACTGCGTCTCCAAAGCTCTAAGTACAGTATCGGAGAAGAACTTCTCCTTGAAAAGCTTCTTGAAAGCCTCCCAAGTCTGCCCCTCTGTACCAACCCTGGGGTCGGTCTAGTACTATGTACGGGCAAGGTCCTACATCTGGCTGCCCGCTGCCACTATCTGGAGTCGGGCTGGTATCTCTGCAAGGCAGAAGATCTCCTCTATGTGCTCGATCCAGTCGTCCGCATAAAGGATACCCTTCGTACTCTTAAAGTCTCGCGGACGGATCTTCTGGAATTCCTGAATGCCCGGTATCTTTGGCTGGTATGGCTGAACCTGCCCTCCCTGCGGCTAGGAAGTCACCTTCTCTGCTGCTACCATGGCTAGCTGATGGGCATTGTCAA
The DNA here is from genome assembly GCA_029216955.1 of Iris pallida. Lineage (NCBI taxonomy): Eukaryota > Viridiplantae > Streptophyta > Magnoliopsida > Asparagales > Iridaceae > Iris > Iris pallida. Next base: position 2,533 of record JANAVB010014943.1, on the reverse strand, counting down.
TACCCTGCCTCATGTTCTCCTCCTGGCGTCGCTGCATCTCCATCATCTGCTGCATGAAAGCGAAACACTACGCCACAACAACTGTCCCCTGGGGCGGTGGTGGTAGCATCCCCTGAACTCCTGGGGTAGTCCTAGGAGCTGGTGGAGGAGCACCCCCAAAAGTTACAGACGGGCCCACTTGAGCTGGAATAAGAGGCACTGTGGTCCCTGGGGCCTGTTGAGTCGGACGAGAAGTAGTAGACCTCTCAGTAGTATCCCTAAGACCAGAGCGCTGCGATCGTGTCTCCACCATCCTGAAGACGGATCAAACAAAGAATCAATTACTGAGAAGGAAGCGATACAATCAAAGGAGGACAGTTATTTCAAAAGAAGGCATTTATCAGCAAGAATGTGTAGATGGCACGAATTAGATCAGAATTTTTCCTAACTGTGATTAAGTACCTCTCCGATAATGCCTATTTCTTAGTTTCTATCGTAGGCTCGTAGTAGTACAACTAAGTTGTCGTACTACCACGATATCGTAATAATGCGAATCTGACCTGCATGGGCCACCACTAAAAATGTGTCACAACCCGCACCCAGTGTAAGGGTACAAGTGCGAAACCACGCCCAGCCTACACCGCAGAATTGGCGGCAGAATGCTGTTCTAGGTCACTATCTGAACCATCTCACGCAATTATATAACAAAATAATATAACTAAATCACAGTCTAAAGCACAATAGGATATCACAGAATTCTATAACTAAAAGAAAACAATGATAACTACTAAAAGATAATAACTCAAAATAAGACAACTCATACATTATTACAACTCAAGTTCCAGTAAAGAAATATAAAACAGTCTACTAAACTAGTCTCCCGATCACTCCTGAGAGTCGAGGCCAAAGGTAGCTAATCCCTCTCCAGATCCATAGTGAGTAGGGCAAACATCCTCAGGGCTAACATCTGTAATATTTCAACAGGTCCAGTCAGGACAGGAACGAATACATCTCTACAAGTAAATCCAAGTAAATGACGAAAACCATAAAACAATTATAGACAATTTTATTGATGAAGCATAGGAATTCGAGACAGTTTAAGATGTAAAACTATAGTAAAAAAACAAGGAAAGTAAAAGCTGTGAAACAGAATATCATGTCAATGAAGACTGTAAATAAAGCTAGCAGAACTAGAATAATGTGATATGAGTCCAATGGTACAAAGTATGTCAAGTGTGATTCCATTCAATGATATAAGTAGGGTAATTCTTGTAATGGTTCTTGTGATGATTCTAGTAAAGATTCTAGACACTATTAACAGTGTGTTTTAAAATACTGAGATCGACATGTAAACGACTAGGGGTAATCCGGCACATCACACACTGGCCAAGTGTGGGACGGCTATCGTTCTTATATAATTCACAGGGAGGTGGTTTAAGTATTCAGGAATGTTTACATGTCAAATCAAGTATTTCCCCGCCCGACAAATATGAGTGAATCCATAACACGACACATAAATCAAAAATAAATCTAGCTAGAACATGAAGGTGCTTGTTGGTGATTCTTGTAATGGTTCTTCTAATAGAGGCTAGACAAGTAAGGTATATGTGTCGTATACATGAATTCCAGAAAGTATCAATTCATGTTTATAACTGAGAATCAAATAGAACTGACTAAAACTGAAATATAGAATTCGATAAGTAAATGAAAGAACTATCAGAGAATGTACTCGCCTGACAATCCGAGCTGCTGATGAGGATGTATAACTGAACTAGAGTGATATAAACCTATTTTAAGTATACATATGTCACAACCAAATCTAAATCATCAAAGAAAATAGCTATAATGCAATACTACATGCTTCTAGGTCCCTTTTGGTCAAAGTCAACCCTTGGTCAACTCTGGTCAAATATGGTCAACACTGGTCAAACCTGGTCAAACATTGGTCAACTAGTCCATTTACTAATTTCTAGGTCATACACAAAATTTCAGGTCATTTGGAGTTCGTTTGAGTTGAATTGGATCAAGTTTGACCCAAAGTTGACTTTTGTCAACTTGGTCAACTTGTCCGCCAATTCGACCGAACTAGGCTCCTAACGACGAACCTAATCTGTCCAAACACTTCCTATAGTCATACCACAACTACGATCTATTCTAAGAGGGTTCTTAAGCATACAACTATGCACATAGGTATAGACACACATGTGTATTTACAATACAAGTCAAACCTTAATTCCAACAAATGATGGTGTGTGTGTGTGTGTGTCCTGGAGCTTACTGAAATGAGTAAGTTCCGAGATTATAAAACATCCAAGCATAACCATGGTATACCATAATTAATATACTATTTATACATATAAAAATATGAAAACTATATATATATATATATATATATAATATATATATATATATATATATATATATATATATATATATATATATATATATATATATATGTATCTATACAAATGCTCAATGGAAAGATCGGCAATGGTTTGAAATACTAAAAGAATCAAAATTAGGAACTAACTCCCCGCCCATTCTCAACGCATAT
>JANAVB010014942.1:0-35405 GCA_029216955.1 Iris pallida | reverse complement strand
CAATAACTGTGACACAACCAAGTCTACAATGAATATACATGACCAGAATATATCAGAGACAAATCATAATGAAACATAAATCAAAATACAATCTGAATAAAAGATAATGGTATAAATCTCTCTAGGGTCAACTCACGATCTAAAGTGCATCAAGACCTGTCATCATGAAGTCCAGGATGTGGAGCATAACATTACCTAAAAATAGTTATCCAGTCAGATTAGAATAAGCAAATCACTAACAACAGTTCCCGGTAAATGATAGACTATGTAACAATAATCGAGAGAATATACGAGAATAAGTAAAGTGTCATGATAGTAACATGGCATGGTAAAACTGTAAACTAGAGCAGGAAGAGTAAAGCAGGTTATATCATGTACAAGCGTCAAAAATCTATACTAGCTATGTGAGTAAGTACTAGCTTCGACATGTGGCTGGCTTGAGAACCTTGCACAAGGTCTACTGGCCTGGTTAATCATACGTGAGGCATATGATTAACACTCACAAGAAACTAAATATGCACAAGGAGGTATTGACCATATATCTACACTACTACTCCCCGCCCCTGACTGATATAGTGGATCCATCCATGACACGTTATGATACAAATTCTCTGAGAGTCGCGAGCCTTCTCAGGAATCGTGTCTATCAATGCACAAGAATAAGGATAAGACTCGCACAAGATACCAAGAAATACAAGAAATAATATCTCATGACGGGATCCAGACAAATCCAATCCCTGTGACCAACGCGGCAAGAAATCAAGGATATCTACACTAAATACACGAAACATAGAAAAACATAAACGGAAAATTATCAAAAATATACTCAGCTGAAATGGTTGGAGTCGACGTGCACGACAAAATGTATCGACACGGATAGGTACGATGCTATGCTCCATAAGATGGTCCCAAACGACGGTACATGCGGTTCCATTGTCTGGAATGGTCCAAATAGCCTAGTTGGGTATATAAATCCCAAAATTAGAGTTGGTACGATACTCGGGTCAAAAAAAGGAAACGACTATTATCGAATTTATGGGAAAGAGAATACTATACACATATAACAAATTTTGGAAAAAGTTAAATAATACTTTAGGTTGCTAAAACAATAATAATGATTATATATATAATATATATATATATATATATATATATAATATATATATATATATTATTAGAAACTTATATATATATTGAAAGAATATTTTCTAAGTAATAATCATTGACTATCATTTGAGTTTTAAATTTTGAGATTTATATGAGTTTCTAATAAAATATAAATACTTTCTAGAAAGTCATCTTGACAAAATACGATAATTAATTTTCTAGGAATGTATACTCATATATATATATATATATATAAATATATATATATATATATAATATATATATATATATTTTGAGTAATCATTGACTACTCATTTGAGTTTTTTTATATATTATATATATATAATATATATCTATATATATATATATATATATATATATATTTATATATATAGATATATATATTTGAGTACTAAATTCCTAGAAAATTAATTATCGTATTTGTCAAGGACTTTCTAAAAAGTATTTATATTTTATTAGAAACTCATATAAATCTCAAAATTATAAAACTCAAATGAATAGTCAATGATTATTACTTTAGAAAATATTCTTTCAAATAAAGTCAAAAAAACTGAAGTTAATTATTATCTAACTATTGGGTCCAATCTACCAAAAGTTAAATAAGAAGTAATATCATCAAAACCTCAGTTTAAAGAAAATAGCTTAGGAATGCTGTTCACTACACTTAATTTCTAATAATTAGTATTAATATACAATCTATTCATTATAATCAAAGATATTTAAATCACAAGGGTTGGCTCTGGTTCATAGTTTCCCCAAATAAGACCTAATTCAATTAAGGGAAGCAACAGTGCTGCTCCACACTTCACTTCCTAAAAATCCTACAGCAAGTCGAGAGGGAGGGTCGAAAGGAGGGGGAGATGGGCTTACATAGGGTTTTTTTGTCGGCAGGGGGTCACTTGCACGGAGGAGGGGCGCGCTGCGACGCGTGGCTCCCGGTGACCAGATTCGAGCTATGGCGGAGCGGAGGAGTGCGGAGAGGTCTGGCGGCATGTGGTTGTTGGAGAATAGGGTCGGCGAGCTCTGGCAGGGCCGACGATGGAGGTCCGCCTCTCTCTCTCACGTGATTGGCAGTGTGTGACGAATGGGGTGATGGTGGTTATACTGGTAATGATGGTGGTTTTGGTGGCTGTTGGCTATGGAGGTACGCAGCGGGTTCGTCGGGCAGAGCATCGCGTTGCGGCGATGGTGGTTGGTTTGCAGTGGGGTGGTGGCTTGGTGGTGCTGATGGAGTAGGTGGCTGTCGGAACGGAATGGTGGTGGTGGGCTGGAGTGGCCGAGTGGTCATCCTGGTGGTGGCGATGGGAGATTGTGGAGTGGAGATGGAGGTGGTGGGGTCAGTTGGTAGAAGTGATTGGGCCAGGGGTCGGCCGGAGTTGGGAAGGAAATACTGTCTTTCTTATTAACGCAAGGTACCACAATCGAGTACACCGGAGAGATCCTGTGCTGAGGATTCCCGAGTACAAAAAAAATTCTGGGGAATGGGACGATGGAGATCGAACGACTTGCTCCTTTACTCCATTGACACTCCGATTACAAAGTGGAAAAAACCTAAGAAAATTGCTAACTCTCAGCTTAGTGGCAAGAAGTGCAGTAATTTGGCTCTTGAAAATGTTCTCCGTTCTGTCCTTTGAAGAGGTATGAGACCCCTTTTTATAGTCGTTTCCGTGCTGGAATGATGTTATGCGCCCACATAAAAAAATACACTAATTTTCATGTGGGCGCATAGTCTTGCTTTGGGCGCATAGAGTGTAGGCGCATGCAGACTGCGTGATCGTAGGGTTGACGTGGCCGCATGCTTCAGTGCATGACTGATCGTGGAGACTGACGTGGCCGTATGCTTCGGTGCACGATTGATCGTGGGTTTGACCGAGTCGGAGGCTATCTTGACTTGGGTGTATAGCCTGAAATAGGGCTATACGCTCCCTTTTGGAGGAGCCTAGAGTGGGCGCATGAGCGCATAGCTTGCTCTGGTGACTTGGGCGTATAGCTTGCTCTGGTGACTTGGGCGCATAGTTTGCTCTGGTGACTTGGGCACATATGACTTCTTTGGCTTAGGCACATATGACTTCTCTGGCTTGGGCGTATATTTCTATGGCTTGGGCGCATGGTTGTCAAGACTGCTGAAATTTTTATGCTTCTACAAGTGTAACGCCCCAGTCCCAAAATACGTAGGACTAGGAACGTAGACATGCCAGCGGTATTCATACGAAGTATACTCCAATATATGAAAATCTCGTATGAATACATAAGCTGTGAAATGCAGTAGAAACCATAACAACTAATCACATCCACAAAACAAAATAATAAAAGATATCATATAATGAATGAATGTCTTGATATAATATGTTGGGCGGAGACAAATCCACTACCAACAAGTAAGGAAAGAAATACATGAAAATGAAATGAGTTTGGCGAGCAAAGCGAAGACTCCAAGCGCAACCATCCTCAAAAAATAGCAATGGTCACGGCTAGAGCTAGAACACCTGCGAAAGATAATAGCACACACCTAGCGAGATAACCAAGTCCTCAGAGGGACATAACAAGACACATAATATCATGCCATTAACTGGATAATAAAGCTCAACATAAAAGTAAATATGACTACACAATTAAAGGTCCTTAACCATTCTATGTGTTAATGCAATTTGAAGACAACGTTCCACACAAGGGCTCCCGAAGCTAGAAACACAGCACGTTAGCATTTCAACCAAGGCACTAGTGGCGTCTAGAGAAAAGTAAATGCACGGCCCATTAGCACTCGGCGAGAACTAAGGGCCATCTAGAGAAAATAATGCACGGCCACTAGATCTTAGGTGAGTCACTAACCGCAGCTAGAGGAAAGTAAATGCACGGCACATTGTGTTTCAACTGAGGCACTAGTGGCATCTAGAAAAAAGTAAATAAATGTACGGCCACTAGTATCTCGACTGAGTCACAAATGGCATCTAGAGAAAAGTAAAGGTGTGAAAGTCCCTGCGCCTAATAACTGTCTTCACCCTTCCCATGCACTACTCGTGCTGAATCTACATCACGATATTCCTAATAACTGCTAAGTCGCTAAGTCTTCTAGACAACCATAGCTATTTATCAGTTATTGCCTATCGCACGGCATGTGCGCACCGATGGCCAGTCGATACATACGTCCGAGATCTAAATAAGACTCGTGACTCGTGATACACAAGTGTCGGGCCAATGAATGCGACACAAACAAAGGTGGTCCCTTAACTCTAAGCCATATGCAACTAAAATATAATAATTTGCAAGTACAATTTATGTTTTCTAGAATAAGTAAAAAAACATGCATAATTTGAGCAAGAAATTAAACAGTGAAGGCAAGGTGTCTTGCCTGGTAGGACGCCTGGTGTATTGCAATGAACGCTGTGGCATGAACTTCGACTTTGGTGCCACAACTATGCAAGGTGACCTTGGCTGATGGCACGGATAGTTCCATTGGGTCCAGAAGGGTCAAATTAGTTAGGGTGGACATAAGATAGTCGGAAGCGAGGGAATAGGAAGAAAATGTGTCTAATTGAGGGCATGAGGATAATCAAAGGTTTATTAGATATTATATATATATGAATTAAAAATATTTATATACTCGAAAAGAAGATAATAAACAAAAAAAATAATTCTAATAGTAAAATAGTTTTTAGACCAAAATTTGAATATAAAGAAAACTTGCTTCAGGCAAAACTCTATTTTTGTTAAAAATAGGTTTTCTAGGCAAACTATATTTTTAGTAGAAGTATTTGTAAATAACTAAACTAGGAAAAAAAATTTAAATCATTTTTGGTAAAACTTTAGGTTTGTAATATACTATTTTTGAGATATAAACCATATTAGTAAAAATACCAAGAAATTTGAAACTACACTTTTATGGTCAAAGTATTTTTGGGTGAGTACGAAAAAAATCTTTTAGACCAAAGATGACGGAATTAAGATACTAAATAATACAATATATTAGATATATTTCAATACATTGAGAACAAATAACAATATAGGTTTTTTGGAACTAACGAAATAATATGATAATTACTAACAAATACCATAATTAATATTAATAACAGTCAATAATTTATAATAATAAAATACCAATAATAATAAATCAATATTAATCTAGTTTGTAGTTATTTATATATATAAAATATTATTGACAATGATCCTTAACTAAACTTACACAGGTGTTATATTAAACAATATATTAAATAGTAATATTTTATTATTAATAACTTATACTATCTGTTTCAAAAAAAAAAAAATAATAATAATAAAATAATAATAATATTAATAACAATTAACAAAACAAATCGAACTTATACTATTTTCAAACAAAACTAAACCGAATTTTTTTACTGTTCTCTCAAAAGAAGAGAACTTTATTCGTTCAGAGAAAAAAAAATTGGGGAAGAAGCCCGCCGAAGAAATGGAGGAGCGGGAGTAGATGATCGGAGGAGAGGCTGGAAACTTCGTGCGCGGGACGATGGGGGTCGCCGGTGACGGCGCGGAGGGGAGCTGCACGCCGCGCGGTGGAAGAAGAGAAAGGAGGAGGAAGACCTAGGGAGAGAGGACGAATCAGAGGGTTTTAACGGCGGCAGAGCGGGTTTGATGGAGGCGTCGGCGGAGGAAGAAAGGCCGGGTGGCGCGCGGGGAAGTCGGGCTGAGAGGAAGATCGAGGTGAGGAGGTTGACCGGAGAAGGGGCGCGTGCGGCGGAAAGTCTCGCTCAGGCGGAGGACTTTTGTGACGGAGGAATCGACGGACGGCGGCGCGGGCCAGGACGGAGGTCGAGGCTCCGATCATGGGGGCGACGGCGAGAAGCTGTCTCCGGCGTACGGTGGGCGAGGGAACGGCCGGCGGAGGTGAGGGGTGTGTGCGTGTGTTTTTATTTTAGGGTTTTTTTTGGTGGTTCTTGCCAAGATGGTGGTTGTGATGATTTTGCCGGGGTCGGCCTGGGCTGGTTGGGCGTGGGTGAGGGTTTTTGCTGTCACGGTGGCCATGGCGGTGACGGTGATGATAATGGTGGTGGTGATTTGGGCTGACGGTCGGGAGAAGGGGCTGGCCGCGATAGTGACGGGGTTTGGTCGGGGCTGTTGGTGGTTATGGCTTGCTGTGGTGATGGGTGGTGGCGGTCGTGTGTGTCGGGCAAGGAGGAGGGGATGGCCGGAGTTGGCCAGGGTGTGGTGAAGGTGATGCTGGTGGGGGTCGGGGCGTGCTGGCGTCCACGGGAGAGGGCAGCAGCAAGGTGGCCAGCCGTGGAGGCACGGCCGAGAAAATTTAGGATTAGGGATTATTATTATGTCGGGGTGTTCGACACAGACTGGGTTTGGGAATTGATTGTATCGAATCGGGGGTGTGTCCTGCGAGACACGGAGTGTGTTGACGTCCGGGGTTGTCGGACGCGGATAGAAAAAATATTGTACATGTAGAAAAAAAGAATATAATGGACGGGTAGGGCACAGACACGATACACGTAGATTTGTGGAGAAAATTGTTGTGGATGAATAATAAATTGGAGGAGTACCTGCCTATTTATAGGATGTGAGAATTTCCAATTTGGATAGGATTAGGAATAGATTTAAAACCCCCAAATTAGATAATTCTCAACTTAGTTTAAATCAATCAAATCCAAATACAATTCCAAATTCAATTTAAATCAAACAAATTCTCTTAGTTTAAAATCAAATCAATAAATCAGAATTCAATTATTTAACTATTTAAATAAATACATAAGTTCAAATCACGATTTAAATTGCCATAATAAATTCAAAATATGTTTTCCAAAAATAATAATAATATTAATATCAAAAATTACATTATTATTTAAAATAAACTAATAAGATATTTATGAAATATGTGTATGCACGAAAAATTATTTATTAATAATAACTGTTTTCACAAAAGACTTTTTATAATAAAATAACGGACTTGAAAATGTTGGTATGATAGCTAAAACAAATTATTACATATATTATTTTGAAACTATAAAAAAATATTTTTCTAAAATATGTACGCTCGCACATATTCACACTCGTCGAGCAATTACGAAAAACGAATTTTCGCGCACGACGTACAATACGATTACGTGACGTACAATACAAAATTTTAAATCCGTACAAATTTTAAATAATAAATAAAAATATAGTAGAAATTTAGGGGTTTTACATCCTACCCAACTTAAAAGAATTTTGTCCTCGAAATTAATAATTCGTAGGGGGTGAGAAGACACAAGGGGGTTTTGATGATGAACAATCAATAACAAAAATCATGCCGTAAGAAATTGCGATCTAGATCATAGGAAATAATACGATATGGTCGTAATCGATAGGATGGCTAGAGGAAGTTCTAGTATAACGCCTTCGTTCTTCTAAAATAGGTGAAGGCGAAAGCAAGAAGGAGTTCGAAGGAGGCGTTTATAGAATACGAATACGTGATTCAAAGACGATCGAATAATTTCAAAAGAATTGTCAAGGCAGTCGTGGATGGGATTGTAAGGGCCAAGTTTAATTATGTCTCCATCCACGTAGAGTAATAGACAAAAGCGAACCAAAAGTGTACTTGATTGATCAGACCATTATGCACCGGTTCTGAATAGACAATAGGCTAGTGAGCGCTCAATAGCATATGTCATTAACAAACTCGATAAAGAATAAGCTTGCAAAAACTAGGCTACATTAGCATCATTAGTCAAAACGGTAAATACATAGGTACGAGAGATTAAGATTTAAAAAAGGTAGAATGATTCTAAGTCATACAGTCGTTCTATAGTCTTCTTGTCCAAGTCCTTGGTTGGCTAGGCGGGTTAGGTCCTCTAGATTCTAGGATCTAAATAAGCTTGCTAATATAGGTCACTAGGTCAAAGGAGTTTCTAGTTCATAAGGTATTCTACCCAACTTAAAGAATAAACTAATGGTATTTTGGGACAACTAACTAGTAGGGTCAATCTCTAGCAAGTACGAAGGGAAGATAGGAATTATGATTGAAGGATTTAAGCAAGATGCAGTCGATGAGTCGAACGATAGTTCAAATATAGAATCAAGGAAAGGGGTCAAGTATGTGGATGAGATCCTAGACTTCTAATCCTATACGCAGGCTTGCTTGGTACGGTAAAGTAACCAAAACAATTTATCTTGACCTACATGGGCCACCAAAAAAACATGTAACGCCCCAGTCCCAAAATACGTAGGACTAGGAACGTAGACATGCCAGCGGTATTCATACGAAGTATACTCCAATATATGGAAATCTCGTATGAATACATAAGCTGTGAAATGCAGTAGAAATCATAACAACTAATCTCATCCACAAAATAAAATAATAAAAGATATCATATAATGAGAATGAATGTCTTGATACAATATGTTGGGCGGAGACAAATCCACTACCAACAAGTAAGGAAAGAAATACATGAAAATGAAATGAGTTTGGCGAGCAAAGCGAAGACGATCCAAGCGCAACCATCCTCGAAAAAATAGCAATGGTCACGGCTAGAGCTAGAACACCTGCGAAAGACAATAGCACACACCTGGCGAGATAACCAAGTCCTCAGAGGGACATAACAAGACACATAATATCATGCCATTAACTGGATAATAAAGCTCAACATAAAAGTAAATGTGACTACACAATTAAAGGTCCTTAACCATTCTATGTGTTAATGCAATTTGAAGACAACGTTCCACACAAGGGCTCCCGAAGCTAGAAACACGGCACGTTAGCATTTCAACCAAGGCACTAGTGGCGTCTAGAGAAAAGTAAATGCACGGCCCATTAGCACTCGAGCGAGAACTAAGGGGCATCTAGAGAAAAATAAATGCACGGCCACTAGATCTTGGGTGAGTCACTAACGGCAGCTAGAGGAAAGTAAATGCACGGCACATTTGTGTTTCAACCGAGGCACTAGTGGCATCTAAAAAAAAGTAAATAAATGTACGGCCACTAGTCTCTCGACTGAGTCATAAATGGCATCTAGAGAAAAGTAAAGGTGTGAAAGCCCCTGCGCCTAATAACTGTCTCCACCCTCCCCATGTACTACTCGTGCTGAATCCACATCACGACATTCCTAATAACTGCTAAGTCGCTAAGTCTTCTAGACAACCATAACTATTTAGCAGTTATTGTCTATCGCACGGCATGTGCGCACCGATGGCCAGTCGATACGTACGTCCGAGATCTAAATGAGACTCGTGACTCGTGATACACAAGTGTCGGGCCAATGAATGCAACACAAACAAAGGTGGTCCCTTAACTCTAAGCCATATACAACTAAAATATAATAATTTACAAGTACAATTTATGTTTTCTAGAATATGTAAAAAAACATGCATGATATTGAGCAAGAAATTAAACAGTGAAGGTAAGGTGTCTTGCCTGGTAGGACGCCTGGTGTATTGCAATGAACGCTGTGGCATGAACTGCGACTTTGGTGCCACAACTATGCAAGGTGACCTTGGCTGATGGCACGGATAGTTTCCATTGGGTCCAGAAGGGTCAAATTAGTTAGGGTGGACATAAGATAGTCGAGAATTAGCGAGGGAATAGGAAGAAAATGGGTCTAATTGAGGGCATGAGGATAATCAAAGGTTTATTAGTTATTATATATATATGAATTAAAAAATATTTATAATACTCGAAAAAGAAGATAAATAAACAAATAAAAATAATTCTAATAGTAAAATAGTTTTTAGACCAAAATTTGAAATATAAAGAAAATTTGCTTCAGGCAAAACTCTATTTTTGTTAAAAATAGGTTTTCTAGGCAAACTATATTTTTAGTAGAAGTATTTGTAAATAACTAAACTAGGAAAAAAAATTTAAATCATTTTTGGTAAAACTTTAGGTTTGTAATATACTATTTTTGAGATATAAACCATATTAGTAAAAATACCAAGAAATTTTGAAACTACACTTTTATGGTCAAAGTATTTTTGGGTGAGTACGAAGAAAATCTTTTTAGACCAAAGATGACGGAATTAAGATACTAAATAATACAATATATTAGATATATTTCAATACATTGAGAACAAATAACAATATAGGTTTTATTGGAACTAACAAAAATAATAATGATAATTACTAACAAATACCATTATAATTAATATTAATAACAGTCAATAATTTATAATAATAAAATACCAATAATAATAAATACAATATTAATCTATTTTGTAGTTATTTATATATATAAAATATTATTGACAATGATCCTTAACTAACTTACACAGGTGTTTATATTAAACAATATATTAAATAGTAATATTTTATTATTAATACTTATACTATCTGTTTCAAAAAAAATATAATAATAATAATAAAATACTAATAATATTAAGAACAAATAACAAAACAAAATCGAACTTATACTATTTTCAAACAAACAAAATCAAATTTTTTTACTGTTCTCTCAAAAGAAGAGAACTTCATTCGTTCAAAGAAAAAAAAATTGGGGAAGAAGCCCGCCGAAGAAATGGAGGAGCGGGAGTAGATGATCGGAGGAGAGGCTGGAAACTTTGCGCGCGGGACGATGGGGGTCGCCGGTGACGGCACGGAGGGGAGCTGCGCGCCGCGCGGTGGAAGAAGAGGAAGGAGGAGGAAGACCTAGGGAGAGAGGGCGGATCAGAGGGTTTTAACGGCGGCAGAGCGGGTTTGATGGAGGCGTCGGCGGAGGAAGAAAGGCCAGGTGGCGCGCGGGGAAGTCGGGCTGAGAGGGAGATCGAGGTGAGGAGGTTGACCGGAGAAGGGGCGCGTGCGGCGGAAAGTCTCGGCTCAGGCGGAAAGTCTCGACTTTTGTGACGGAGGAATCAACGGACGGCGGCGCGGGCCAGGACGGAGGTCGAGGCTCCGATCATGGGGGGCGGCAGCGAGAAGCTGTCTCCGGCACGCGGTGGGCGAGGGAAACGGCCGGCGGAGGTGAGGGGTGTGTGCGTGTGTTTTTATTTAGGGTTTTTTTTGGTGGTTCTTGCCCAGATGGTGGTTGTGATGATTTTGCCGGGGTCGGCCTGGGCTGGTTGGGCGTGGGTGAGGGTTTTGCTGTCACGGTGGCCAGGGCGATGACGGTGATGATAATGTATGCAATATACAAGTTAATGAGATGTAATGTTCTATGTTAACACAAATCCTATATTACCTCATGTACCCCTTACACTATATTGACACTATCACACTTGACACATTGTTCACTTACACTTTGACACTCTTTGATATGTATACACTATGTATGCCCATTTAACCCTTACTTGCCCCTTTGCCATGTTCACATACACACACATAGCCTCTTAAATAAGTATTTATGAATACAGTTAACTTAGCTATGTATGTATATTATATATGTTAGCATATTGTGTTGTAATATATAAGTTTATATAACCATTTGAAATACCATGATTATAGACCTAATGTTGAATACCAATATATGCATGTGTATATATGTGTAGACATATATAGCTTAAAGTAATAGATTACCTAGTGTATATCCAATGTGAATTCTTGCCTATTTGAGTATTGAATAATTGCATGCTATATAGAGTTGGGTGTATGTTGGCTTGTATAGCCTTATATTGATGTGTGCTTGCTAGGATAGTCTTGGTTAGGCCTAGTAAGACTTGTTGGGTTAGGACATGACCTAGTTTGACCTAGTTTGACTAGTGCAGTTGACCAGAGTTGACCAAGGGTTGACTTTGGCCTAGTTTGACCTAGATTCATGTAAAATGCATTGTAGTGCTTTATATTACCCTTCTGGACATGTTGTGACTTATGCTGTTTTAATTAGGAGCCAGACACCTCTCCTCGGACAGTATCTTTACCTTGGACATTCAGATATCAGACGAGTACATTCTCTGATCATTTCATATCCTGCTTAGAATTATTTCCTGCAGTAGATTACTTTACTTGTACTGTCACGATGGTCACACGGATTGGTACTATATGGATCCTTTTTTGAGATGTTATCCTTAGGGAGCATCGGGTACTCTATGTTCTGTACGTTTCACTTACATGGCGTACCACTATGCTTCTTGGTTCTTTTGATTACTTGTGACATGTACCCTCATGATCACAGAGTCTCTTGAATCTTACACTGTTGGGTAACCCCAGAATCCTCATTTATGGGACATCCATCTATCACCCTTCGGGGGCCGTGCATGGAATCATATAACATAACCTGAATGGATTCTTGTGTATTGATTGGGGGTACTGGAGAGTAGAAGTGGACATGTGAATAATACACCAGTAGTATCTTCATTGAATCATTTCGTAGTGTCTTCACAGAATCATCCCAGGCTATTTACATATTCATATTGTACTCTGACTCACTAGTCACTGCTAGTTCTCTATGTATAGTAGATATTTCTATTACAGTTCTCCCTCTATTTTTATACTGCACTTCTTTCAGTACTTGTATCTTACTTTACTGCATGTTTATATTTTCTAACCTGCTATGATCTGTTGAGATGTACTGTACTCGCTCCAGTCCTGACTGGACCCGTTGATAAATTTTACAGATAGCTTGGAGGTTGCCTGCTAGCCTAGAGGAGACACATTAGAGGATGTTTAGATAGTTGTTTCATTTGTCTGGAGTTGTACTTGATTTATGGATTACTGTATTTGGGTTTTGAGATGTATTCTGAGTTTGTATCTTAGACACTTAGACTTCTATCTGTTGTATCTCTTTTCGATTTCATGTTTTATCTATCTTCCTTTATGCTCTACCTTAGATGTGATTAAGTTTACATTCTGCTATGTCACCCCCATTTGGGGAGTATAAACTGTTTAGTCTTATACTGTTAGATGCATTGAGACCTAGGACAGCGTTCTACCGTCGACACTGCAGCGTAGGCTGGGCGTTGTTACGTTCTCGTGCCCTAACTCTAGGGTGCGGGTCGTGACACGTTTTTAGTGGTGGCCCATGCAGGTCGAGTTTATGTAGTGGTATTCGAACTTGAGTACCACTACAGCCTGCAGTAGAATTAGGATATATTTTGAAGGTACTCAATCACAGTTAGGAACCCTTGAGAGATTCCTGGGACGACCCTGGAGAATCTTATTTAACTTCGATTTAAAAACTCTTTTTTTCCCTTGATTTGATTTATTTTACTTTTTGTTGTTAAATTTGATTTTAATGGATTATTGTTGAATTTGAGTTTGTATTTATTAATTTTGATGGATGATTGTCGAATTTTGAATTTTGATGATAGCTGTTGCAGTCGAGTTTGTATTTTGATAGAGTTTGTTCATTTTTGAATTTTAATGTTCGTTAATAAATTTGATTTGATTTTGAGTATTCATTATTGATTAATTTAATTTTTGGCAAGATGAAATTATGTGGGCTAGGTCATCTATGTTATGGAATCTAGTCTTCTATAGTCACATTAGCCAGCATGGTAAGGACATATAGTCTGACTCTGGATATATTTCTCGGGTGTGAGAATTTAAGGTTTTCGCAGCCAAGCTAGCGGCACCGCAAAAATGTTAAATACCATAATTCTAGAGATATGTGCATAAGTCAAGGGCTCTGTGATTATCGTAGCCTTGCTTACTAGTATGACGAGGATTTAGAGTACCATGATTGTGGATAGACGTATATGATTATCAGATTGTACCTTAAATATTTTCGAACATGTTTTCTCTACTTTGTTTCAGTCCTTCAAAAAAAAGGAATTATTAATTGTTTTGTTTTGTTTTGCTTCTCATTATTTAGCGTAGGAGTAACTTTAGCTATTTTATAAACCTTTGTGTAACTTCTTCTATGAATTTCTTCTTAATACAATGAATTGATGATTTTGCTAGACTTTACCTTGGATTTGATATTTTAACTCTGAATTTCAAAATGGTTCCTTATTTTAAACAGATAAGCAAAATAGATTTATCGTTATTCCCTTCTTGCTATTATTCTTGTATTACATAATAATAAATCGTCTTGATTACACCAATCACCTGTTTTGCAATCTTGGTAGGAATCTAAATGTTAGTCTTAACGTAGAATTAATTTTTTTTTATATTGGGACATGAGAATATGTATATGAATATATATAGCGGACACTTTGCCTAACACGTATGCATGCTACACTTGATTTTCCACCTATCTGAATACCTATTAATATGTTGTTGATGTTAAATTTTCATAACCAATAATTCTGTTTCTCTGCTGTTCCATGTTTAAATTCGTAATTTAAATATAAATTTTATGTTATTAGTTTTGTCTACATAACTGCACATGTATGATATCTACAAGGTTTTAATTTTTAGAGAAATTGGTTAAGTTATGTTAAATTTGTCAAATCTGAGACTGTGTGCATATTAACCCTTAATGTTGAATTCCAAATGTTAGTTCAAATTGCTGTTCCATTTTTAATGTAATATTTAGAGCTGTGTACATTGTTGTTGTAGGGATATAAATTTAGGTTCCATATTCTTACATGTTAGGTTGTGATAAACATTGAGTTGGTTTTGATGTGTAAATTCTCCAAAATCCTGAAAACTGAATACATGTTAACATTTTTACATTGATTTCCATGTTTAGTTCAATTTCAGATTTAACATGTAATATTGAACTGTATGCGTAGATAAATGTATTGATAGTATATTAGGGTTTTATTTCTATCATGTTAGGATGTATTGGGAGCATTGAGATTAGTTGTGATGTTTCAAACTCCTAAATTTTGAAATTACATTATGTTAATATTGCACTGGTTTAAATGTTAGCTTATTTTCAGATTTTGTATGTAAATGCTGAACTAAAACTGGGTTTAACCTTTCAATACTAAGCTATAACCCTGTACAAGGACACACACACCCCCTAACTTAGTATACCCTGTCATGTAACCTAACTCTTCCTCTCTATGTCATGATTATATATCTATATAGATATATATAGAGCTTAGGCATACATGTTATAATGTATATACATACATAACTAAATCTCTACCTCTTTATATATACATATATACATGGTTAGCCATGCATGTTATGAGCAAATGAGTTGTGTATTGTAGATTGTTTAACCAATATGCCATGATTAGTGTAACTTGATAGTTATTGTTTGAAACCCCAAATCCTCCTATGCACTTTCATGTATATTTCACATACACACACGCCTATTATCTAACCATATGAACATGTCCACATACACCCATACATACACGAACTACATAACTTGTACATAATGCTAGCTTTTTCCTCTCTAACGCTCTCTCTATATATATATTGTGATTGGATTTCAATGCAAGTGATTTTCAATTCCTTAATTTTTGAATTTGATTTTCTGTACCTTTTTTTAGATAATTGGTAGTTGCCTTTATTTTATTTTGATATTGACCATTTTTTATATAGGATGGTAGACAGCCCTACAACCTTGATGATTGTTGTTTCCTTACCTTCCCAATTAAGACATCCTAGATTGTTTGTGTGTTGATACCATAGTACTGTTTTGACCTAGAATGACCAGTGCACCTAGGTGAGACTTCCAACTGCTACGGTATGCCCTGACCTTGTATATTATTCCTTCAAATTGCATGATTTAGATAAAAAAAAATTTAGACCTTGATTGTTGGGAAATATGGACGTCATCCCATTAGTATCAGTTGTAGATATATATAGGTTAGTCCTGGATGTGGGGATGTGTGTCTATAAACATATAGCTTATGAGATTTATGAGAGATTATAGTATCAGCCTTGATAGGATGTACTAGTCTTTTGGTGAGTATAAATGTGTTATGAGAGATAGGGGTCTATATGTCTTAGTAATGCATCGTTCCTATGGTAATAGAATGTATTAATAGATGGTTAATAGGAAGATAATAGTTTGAGCATACCTATAGCCTATGATCAGTTCCCTTTCATCCTTAGTTAAGACCACTTTAAAATAGGTCCAGTCCCTTGGATATAGGTTCCAGTCCATATTTTATTGAAGTTTCATTACCGCCGTACAGCAGAGCAGTATTGGAGGTATTCCTAGATTGACACTTTTTAGATGTCCGTTTATTATTCCAGTGTTAGGAAGTGTTACCTTAGATATTGGGTAGGTTAGAGGCTCTAGAAGGAGTACTATCGATCTTAAATTTCGAGGACGAAATTTTTCTAAGGTGGGTAGAGTTGTAGCACCCAGTTTCCCAAATAAGGGTAATTTAAAATTTCGTGTTTATAATTATTTTAATAATGATATTTAATTCATGATATGGTTTTTGGTGATTTTAAATTATTTTAAAATTATTTAAATCAATGACTTGTGGTTTTGACGTTTTGCTAGTGAAACCCTATAGACTGTTTGACCTAGAGCCTAACCATGTGATTATGATATTTTAATGTCATTTTGGCCTAAGAATATTTTTGCATTTGACCTCTTTGAATTATTTTGATATTATTTTATTATTTATGATATTGTTTTGGGATTATTTGAGTCGGGTTCGAATTTTAACTCAATCCGACTTGAAACGGGGACCCGGGGGTAGTTTGACTCTAGTGGGACCCACACACTAGTTAGGCATGGCCCACATGATATTAATTTTAGTCCACATGATAGAAATATTTTAGTTAGAGGTTAGACTAATTATTATGGATAAGGTTAGTGTGATTAGAGACTTTAGAATGACTAATTTAGCCCCAACCAATTAGCCCTTTCCTAATACTCATAGAATAGGTTAGTGGGGGACATTTTGGACCTTACCATAATAGGACAAATAGCCCCATATGGCCAGCCACTTTGGGAGAGGATAGGCTCAAGTTTATTTTATTATTCTCATCCACACTCTCTCTCTTGTTCTTCCCCCAAATTCCTAGAGAGTAATCCCTAGTAATTTCTCCACCAAATCCTTGCATTTCGCCACCAAATCTTCTTCTTTCCTTCTCCATTCTAGCCAAGGAGGAAGCTACCCAAGTTTGGGAGGATTCGGAGCTCGTTCGTGTCCTTTTGGAATCTCTACGTGTCGGTGTCGCTCCGGGAAGGCTTTTCTTCGATTTGATCTACCGGGAGGTATAAATCCCTTCTCCTTTTCATTTCTTCATGTATATAGGTCTATTTTGAACCCATAGAAATGACCCCCATGGTTGTATCTCCATTTGTGTCCATTTCGTGTCCATTTGGAGGTCATAGGAGTGTCCTTTGTGTTGTGGTTGTGTTCATGTGGGAAAATCCCAAATTTGGACACACTATGTGTTGTTGTTATGTATGAATGAATTATTACATGTTTAATCTCATATTTTTGTATTGGAGATGTGTTTTATAGTGTCTCATATATATATATTAGTGTAGAGAGTGAGTTCTTGATATATTATGTTATATATTTGTGTTCTTTTGTCTCAACTACCCAAATCCGTCATGATTTTTATCCACGTTTTTAATTTCAGCCCTAACTTAGAAATGTCATAACTTCTAGCTCAAAGCTCGGTTTAATCTCCCATTTTTTTAAAAGAAGCGTATTGAAGTTAGCTTTCCAAAAACATGTATTAATAGGCCTAATTCTTTCTGTAACTTTCTGGAGAATTATTTGAGTGTCAGTTGTACGAAAGACAAACGGGTTCTCGGTGTTTTCGCGATTCCGGGAGTTTTCGGAAACGAAAACGTGATCCGTTTGAAGTTTCGGAAAGCTAACACATAGATCTATAACATACTTTAATCCTAGATTTTAATTCATGCTGAGATGGTACAGTATTGATTATTAGTAGGAGTTACTATTCGGTATATGCATTTTGTGCACCCTTGTGTAATATAATATTCTATTTGATTTTAACCCATGTTAATGTATATACATTATGTAATTAAATAGAGAATGCAAGCATGAGTAAATGGTTAAATAAATGATGTATGAGGTATAAATATCATATCTAATGTAAGCATGTATAAGTATGGCTTGCAATGAATATGTAGGTTCCATAGTATGTAATGTATGGTGCATATGGTAGTGCAAGAGAATAAATGAATGATAAATGAATACAAGCATGAATGAAATGTAATAATAGATGTAATATATGCAATATACAAGTTAATTAGATGTAATGTTCTATGTTAACACAAATCCTATATTACCTCATGTACCCTTTACACTATGTTGACACTATCACACTTGACACATTGTTCACTTACACTTTGACACTCTTTGATATGTATACACTATGTATGCCTATTTAACCCTCACTTGCCCCTTTGCCATGTTCACATACACACATATAGCCTCTTAAATAAGTATTTATGAATACAGTTAACTTAGCTATGTATGTATATATATATATGTTAGCATATTGTGTTGTAATATATAAGTTTATATAATCATTTAAAATACCATGATTATAGACCTAATGTTGAATACCAATATATGCATGTGTATATATGTGTAGACATATATAGCTTAAAGTAATAGATTACCTAGTGTATATCCAATGTGAATTCTTGCCTATTTGAGTATTGAATAATTGCATGCTATATAGAGTTGGGTGTATGTTGGCTTGTATAGCCTTGTATTGATGTGTGCTTGCTAGGATAGTCTTAGTTAGGCCTAGTAAGACTTGTTGGGTTAGGACATAACCTAGTTTGACCTAGTTTGACTAGTGCAGTTGACCAGAGTTGACCAAGGGTTGACTTTGGCCTAGTTTGACCTAGATTCATGTATAATGCATTGTAGTGCTTTATATTACCCTTCTGGACATGTTGTGACTTATGCTGTTTTAATTAGGAGCCAGACACCTCTCCTCGGACAGTATCTTTACCTTGGACATTCAGATATCAGGCGAGTACATTCTCTGATCATTTCATATCCTGCTTAGAATTATTTTCTGCAGTAGATTACTTTACTTGTACTGTCACGATGGTCACACGGATTGGTACTATATGGATCCTTTCTTGAGATGTTATCCTTAGGGAGCATCGGATACTCTTATGTTCTGTGCGTTTCACTTACATGGCGTATCACTATGCTTCTTGGTTCTTTTGATTACTTATGACATGTACCCTCATGATCACAGAGTCTCTTGAATCTTACACTGTTGGGTAACCCCCAGAATCCCTATTTATGGGACATCTATGTATCACCCTTCGGGGGCCGTGCATGGAATCATATAACATAACCTGGCTGGATCCTTGTGTATTGATTGGGGGTACGGGGGAGTAGAAGTGGACATGTGAATAATACACCAGTAGTATCTCATTGAATCATTCCGTAGTGTCTTTACAAAATCATCCCAGGCCATTTACATGTTCATATTGTACTCTGGCTTATTAGTCACTGCTAGTTCTCTATGTATAGTAGATATTTCTATTGCAGTTCTCTCTCTGTTTTTATACTGCACTTCTTTCAGTACTTGTATCTTACTTTACTGCATGTTTATATTTTCTAACCTGCTATGATCTGTTGAGATGTACTGTACTCGCTCCAGTCCTGACTGGACCCGTTGATAAATTTTACAGATAGCTTGGAGGTTGCCTGCTAGCCTAGAGGAGACACATTAGAGGATGTTTAGATAGTTGTTTCATTTGTCTGGAGTTGTACTTGATTTATGGATTACTGTATTTGGGTTTTGAGATGTATTCTGAGTTTGTATCTTAGACACTTAGACTTCTATCTGTTGTATCTCTTTTCGATTTCATGTTTTATCTATCTTCCTTTATGCTCTACCTTAGATGTGATTGTGTTTATATTTTGCTATGTCACCCCCATTCGGGGAGTATAAACTGTTTAGTCTTATACTGTTAGATGCATTGAGACCTATGACAGCGTTCTACCGCCGACACTGCGGCGTAGGCTGGGCGTTGTTACGTTCTTGTGCCCTAACTCTAGGGTGCGGGTCGTGACATATTCAGATAGTATATTTTATGTATTTTTCTCTTTTCGTCTATTGGTAGTGGATTTGTGTCCGTCGGACGTGACATTGATTCTTGGAAACATTCAGTTATATTCATTATTGTTCAGTTTCATGTCTTATTCATTGATCTTGGTTGTGACTTGATTGTTTTGTGGATGAGATATAGATTACCATGAGACTCTAGACTACCATGACTTGTGTATATTAGACAGCATTTTACCGTCGATACTGCGGCGTAGGCTGGGCTTGGACACGTTTTGTATCCGAAAAGCGGGTGCGGGTCATGACAGAGTCTACTTTGGAGCAGTTGCAGAAGACTAGAAGTTGCCGCACCCGCTTATTGCAGAGTTTCTCGATGTCTTCCCTGAAGAGTTGCCAGGATTTTTTGCCAAATCGAGATATGGAGTTCAGCATTGATTTAGTGCCCGGATCAGCGCCAAAGTCCCAGTTTCGCTACAAGATCAACCCGAAGGAAGCTGCAGAGTTGAAGGCCCAGATTGATGAGTTGGATGGCAATGGGTTTATTCGGTCCAGTGCTTCATCCTGGGGAGCACAAGTACTCTTCGTGCCAAAGAAGGATGGGACTGTTTGGATGTGTATTGATTACGCACACTCAATAACATCACCATCAAGAATAAATACCCGTTGTTGCAGATTCATGAGCTGTTTAACCAGCTTAGTGGAGCTAAGGTCTTTTCCAAGATTGACTTTCGGTTGGGGTATCATCGGATGAAGGTTCAGGAGCAGGATATTCCGAAGACAGCTTTCAATACTCGCTATGCCCAGTATGAATTCTTGGTGATGCCGTTTGGACTCACCAATGCCCCAGCAATGTTTATGAACTTGATGAATAAAGTTTTTTATAAGTATTTGGATAAGTTTGTCGTAGTCTTCATTGACGAAATTTTGATCTATTCAAAGACCGAGGAGGAGCATATGGAGCACCTGCGGATTGTTTTGGAGATTCTATGGAAGAAGAAGCTGTATGGGAAGCTCTCGAAGTACAAGTTTTTCTTGGACATAGTGGAGTTCTTAGGGCATGTGGTGACTAGAGAAGGGATTTCTGCGGATCCCAAGAAGATTGAAGTTGTAGAAGCATGGACAACTCCCAAGTCAGTAGCAGAGATTCGTAGTTTCCTGGGGCTATCAGGTTACTACAGAAAGTTCGTGAAAGATTTTGCCAAGATAGCAGAGCCAATGACGAAGCTTACGTAGAAGGACGAGGAGTTCATCTAGCACGACGCCTGCTAGTCAGCATTTGAAGAATTGAAGAAAAGACTCACTACAACACCAATTTTAGCTTTGCCATCAGGATCTGGAGGGTCGTCATCTACAGCAATGCATCAGGGAAAGGCTTGGGATGTGTGCTAGAGCAGAACAAGAAGGTCATTGCTTATGCTTCTAGACAGTTGAGGCCTCATGAGAAGAATTATCCTATACATGACTTGGAGCTTACAACAGTCATTTTTGCTTTGAAACTGTAGAAGCACTATCTGTATGGAGAAGGATGGATATCTTCACAGACCATAAAAGCCGAAGTATGTCTTTACTCAGAAGGAATTAATATGAGATAGCGAAGGTGGCTGGAACTTATGAAGGATTTCGACATCAACCTGCAATACCATCCTAGGAAGGCGAATGTGGTAGCAGATGCTCTCAGTCGATATCCTGTTGCTATGTTCCTTACTATGGATCGGCATCTTCTAGAGGATCTTGAAAGTCTGGGGATTGAGATTGTTCTTTCGGAGTTGGAGGGCAGCTGATGCATATACAGATACAGTCGGGACTGTTAGAGAAGATCAATGAGGCCCAGTTTCTAGATGAGGATCCGATGTCTCAGAGGTCAGGTAGAGGCAGGATTGTTGGACGATTTTACTATTGCAGAGGATGGCTCCCTAAGGCACGGAAACCAGTTGTGTGTGCCCAAGGATTTACGGGGGAAGTTATGTAGGAGGCCCACCAGTCGCAGTATTCTATTCATCTTGGATCCACCAAGATGTATAAGGATCGTGGGAGTATGTTTGGTGGTATGGGATGAAACGAGAGGTTGCCAGATTTGTTTCCAGATGCCTTGTATGCCAGCAAGTCAGGCAGAGCACCAGAGACCAGCGGGATTACTCCAACCTTTACCTATTCCGAAATGGAAGTGGGAACATAAACCATGGACTTCGTCTCTGGTTTACCGCGTACGCCCAGTGGCAAGGATGCTATTTGGGTTATCGTGGATAGATTGACGAAATCCGCTCACTTATTCCATTCAAGGTAGGGCTGTCGACTGAGAAGCTTGCAGACCACTACATGCGTCAGATCATACAAATTTATAGAGTGCCAGTAAATATCATCTCAGATAGGGACAACCATTTATATCACACTTGTAGAGGAGTCTACAGATGAGCTTGTGTTCACAGTTGAAGTTCAGCACCGTCTATCATCCACAGATGGACGAGCAGTCCGAGAGGACCATCTAGACATTAGAGGACATGCTGCGAGTTTGCACACTCGAGTTCGATGGTTCGTAGGAGGATCACTTGCATCTTGTGGAGTTTGCCTATAACAACAGTTATCAGGCTAGCATTGAGATGATCCCGTTCGAGGCACTATATGGGATGGAGATGTCGCACACCTTTATCTTAGGACAATTAGAGAAAGGAATTTGCTTGGGCCAGAGATGGTGGTAGATTCGGCCGAGAAAGTCAGATTGATCAGAGAACGTCAGAGTTGTACAAGATCGCAGAAGCACTGGGCGACAGCAGCAGACGGCCTCTAGAGTTCGTAGTTGGGGATAGAGTGTTCCTGAAGATCTCGCCAACCAGAGGCGTCATTCGATTTGGCAGAGGCAGGAAACTCAGTCCGATGTACATCAGGCCCTTCGACGTGACTGCGCGGATTGGCGAGGTAGCATATCGACTAGCGCTTCCTGCTAGTTTGGAGGGAGTGCACGACATTTTCTATGTATCTTAGCTTCGAGCTACATTCCGGACCCGAGCCATGTGGTGGACTATTCAGATCTATAGGTGGGTCCGAGCTTGACCTATGAGGAGCAGCCATAGAGATCCTTGATCAGAGGAAGAAGCAACTACGAAATCAGACTATACCACTTGTCCGTATCATGTGGAGGCAACTCTCCGGAGAGTCCATATGGGAGCGCGAGGACGAGATGCGAGAGCGCTATCCTAGTTTGTTTGCTTGACTGTATTTGTGTTTTTGGAAAATTTTCAATAAATGACTTGTGTTAAAACAATTAATTGTGATTTGTTTTGTTCTCTCGAATTTCGAAGACGAAATTATTTTAGGGGGAGAGAATTTGTAACTCCACTTTCTATTTTTGGAAAATATTTTAGTTACTAAAAATAAAAGTTTGATTTAAACCATTTCGAATAATAATAGTTTATGATTAATTATTTTTATAAATATTTCGTGATTGCTTTTGGAGGGAAACTTGAATTTTTAGCTAATAACTAATTTTTAAATTTATTTGGAGTGGTCCCCACTCCCTAACAACTTGCAACAACCTATCTAACAAAATTTTGGGTCGTTTATGCAATTAATAAAAGGGGGAGGACTTATGTGATTATTTATGAGAGAGGGGGACCTGTTTATAAATGATTCTGGGCGGAGGGGCTTAGATCCAAATAGTGCATCTCTATATTTTCTCATCTGAGGAAAGAGAAAGCCACTCTCTTCTTCTTCAGACCATTTTCCAATGAGCTCATCTTTCCTCTTCAACCGTCCCCAACCCTAACCCTAATTCCTCTGTAGAGATGATGCCGAGTTCGACGGAGAGGGAAATCTCTTTTCCCAGGCGGTGAGTCATCTTCTGACGTGAATGCGCATAGATCAAGGAGTTCCCGATCTACTCTTCGACGGTTCCTTCTGGTCACGCGGTGACGACGAAGGTCTTCTTCTCCACGCGGTTCATCTACTCGACAGGAAGAGAGGATGGCTTCCATGATTGCTTCCCCGACGACCTCTCGGTTCGACGCCGTGTCCTTGTCCCATGCTTTGTAGAGGTGGGTTCTTTGGTTAAATTCCACTCATTTGTTCTTTATTTCTTCTGATCTACAATCGATTCGATCTCTCGTTGGATTTTCATATCAACGTGTTTTCTCAGCAGTTGATCGGAACGTTTGGATCGAGCGAAGCTTCGTCTGACCAATATGTGTTGTGGTTAGTCGTTCATTACTTCTATCCTTTTCTTTTGTTGAGATTTACATTCCGATCAAAGTTGTTCGGATTGGAATTCTGGGAATCAAACTGAATTTAAATTTCAATTAATTGATGGAATTGCTTGAGTTTTTTTTATCCTCGATCTGTTCTTCCATGAATGTTGCTTCCCCTTGAATTTTGTTGTTAGAGTTGAATCAAATCTGTTTAACAAACTATCTGATCAAATTTTTGTACTGTTTTGAAGAGTTGTGTTCGACAGTACCCAGATATGAGTCTTTACTACTAGGATTCTGCCAGGTACTGTTCTGGACATTCGTTATGGTATTTGAATCAATTTTCATGTAGCTGCCAGGTACTCGGATTATGCCAGGTACTGTAACTACCTCAAATGAAACTATGTTAGCTGTCCCATAGCAAATCTATGTAGTGCAATATCTTCATCTCCACTATTCTCAAATAACATTCTTCCCTCCTTAGAAACGTAGGAACTATTCACAATTATGGATTTCTGCTTTCATCCCTGAATTGTCAATCACCGTCATAACCTTGGAAAACTTGTCTTCCCACCTTTTCTTATTAAACATAAATATTTCCCGCAATATGTTTTTGTATTTCCTTCAACTTGCTAATATGTATCCAAAATTTAACTCTATGTCATACCACTACATGTGTTCCAATCACGTTCTTATACATTTTATTCGTACCTGACCAAAATATTATAATTCGGTACACTCCATCTTGTATTTATACTCTAGTATCAAGTCTCAGTAACCCAATATCACCTTTAAAATCCAACATCATGTTTCAATACTCCAATTTGTAATGATCCGTAAAATTTTTATCATTCCTTGCTTATCTATTGTACTCATATGTGATCACTTTGTAATTTATTTAGACGTCCATTTTCATCAACATATATATATATATATTATATATATATATCTTTATTCCAGATCCTCATTTACATATTTGATCCCGAATTCTCAATAAAATTTATTATCCTGTTTAAGCTCGAAATCTTCGATTTACTGTATCTTTTTGACCAAACTTTTCTCTGTTAAAAATATCTTATTTCATCTCCCAACCTTGTATTATTTACAATTCTTCTATCTCTAGTTTCTAATTCAAAATCTTTTGCACCATTCAATTCATACGATTGTCATCCTTAATTAGTTAACCTTAAGTCCAATTTTTTTGTTTCGGTCGTCTTTTATATATATCTGATTCATCATGCATCTTCCTCTAGTGCATCTCCATGCTTATCATTTAACAACCTCTAATCTATAATGTCAATTTGCTTGTATTAACATCATTAATTATCCCTTTTCTTGATTCAAATCACAAGTGTTCATATTTATCTCATCTTTGTCCCATAACTTATGTACTCTATAAAACCCATGCTATAAATCGTTCCAGATTTAAATCATCAGGCACGATTGGATTCTAGGCATACCACTAGGTACAATGATAAAATATGGGCACAATCAAAATTATCTAGATATGATCTGAGATTGAGTTGGAATATTGTTGTGATCAAAAATCATTTTAGGTACGAGAAAAATCTAGGTACGATTAAAATATGATCATAAAAATAGGAAAAATCAAATGAGGTCACGTGAAACAAAAAGATAATAAAGAAACGAACGTCAACAGTTTATTGAGAAGACAAAAAGTAAAAGAATCTTCTGAAATAAGGGACTAAAAATTCCAAATCAAATTGGAATAAAAATAAGGGTTTGTGATCAGGAAAAATCAACAAGTTGGGTAGGATATTGAGGGTGATTAGAATATAGCTATGATAGAAATGTAATCGATAAGATTTTTATTGAGAAAGAGTGATAATCAAAGGAAAAAGAAAGAATATCGTATCACTATTTCAACGGTCAGAAGATAGGGTATGCAGAAAAATGACTTACAAGATAACCATCTTATTAATACCCGTTCAAAAACCAATCTCTAATTCGCTAAACTAGCTGAACTCCCAGTATCTACCGAAAACTAAGGCAGCTGCCAAGGTATTTGGAATCATAAATCATCTAAATCAAATTTTCATCCGTCGTTGTATGTAACTCGTAAGCCAAATGTATTTCAAATTTCAAGTATTTCTAGCGATCAAATCATTTTACGGATATCAATTTCCAATTGTCAGCATTCTTCCAAAACTGACTACATCAAAGTCACAATCCTCACTTGTCATAGTAAGTCCTTAGAAAATTCTTTAAAGTTGATCCATGATCTATATTTGAGAATTTCCAATTATTGAAATCAATTGACCAAATTATAATCACTAATCAAATTTTAATCTTTAACCATGCACCTAACAATCGTTCTCATCCAAACACATCACAAAATCCTAATCATTTTTACCATAACTAATATGAGTCTCCAATATTTGGTAGAAATTGCAAACCCAATTGCTCCTTCCCAAGGTTGCATGCCAATGGTCTTATCTCAATTCCTCACTGCTTATTCCTTCTTTATAACCTATCATTCCACTTGTGATATTCCTTCCATGGTTATTTGGCCCTTCTGGGTACAATAGTCATCTAATCATAAAAGTTGATCCTCGTCAAGTGTTCCTTTACTTGATCATCATATTCTCATTTTATATATTATCCAAATTCACTTCCTCTTGGGAAAACCATACCAAATCCTAGACTTTCCTGCTAATTCTACCTACGTTTTCCTGTATCTACCATAACTCTTCATAAAATTCAAAATCGTCAAATACATTCATTTGTTCAAATTTAATACCCAAGCACTAATGATTCTATCCTAAATGAACCACAATTTATAATTCTCTCCAGACTAACTTTCTTACAATGTGCCTTGTCATACTACCCTTTTCTACTCTTAGCTATCTAATCTCATTGGAAAAAAATATCGATCCTCTAAGGATGCTCTTACTGGAATAATATAATAAGGTTGCTAGGTAACTATCTAGGTTTTTCATGCATATAACTATCACATAACTATATATAGCTATAAAATATATAACCATCCATAAAATATATGCAACATACTATAATTGAACCTTGAAAGAGATTGAGCCAATAAAGATTGACATGGTCATAATAAGTTCTAGGGAAATCAAGTAGAATTTTATAGAAAATCTATTCTTTCTGGCTGTGATAAGAGATTTTAAAAATGGAGACAACCGCTATAAATACAAATCCTCTAATCGGGCAAAAGTCAGAATAATTTGATGGTACTAAAAAGACAACCATGGTATGGATATAGTCTTAATAATATTCGAAAACCAAATATATCCAAAGTCACTTTGCCTCAAATTTATGCCACGCCAGAGTGCACCTGACTGCAGTAAATTTTTGGCTCCATAACTTGAATAATGATAGGTTACCGAGTAGTCTATCAACTTTATCATTTCTTGGCTGAACACATAGAAGACAAACATGATGCATTTAGGACATAGTCTTAATAATATTCGAAAACCTATGAACATCCGAAATCACTTCAACTTAGAGCCTATGCCTCGCCAATGCGCATCTGGCTGCAGTAAACTCAGTTTTCATGATTCAGATAAATGGCTGCAACGCATATGTGCGAAGCCATATTAGGTCACTGAATATTTCTCAACTTTGTCCATAGGAATTTCAAAGGGATAGCTCAACAATTTAAAAGTTTTCCAATGACTAAATAAAATTCAATAATAGAATGGAATCAATTCTCTAACCGTTCCTGCTTCATGATACTCAAGCATTGAGTTTAGAAGCTTTTAGGCCTTGAATTGATCAGAAGTTGCTAGAGAGAGTAAAGTTTCAAGTTGAGTGGAGGAAGTTAACAAATGAAAATATTCTCGGTCCTTGGAATACATAGGAAATATCAGTCAATAATGGAATTTATTTTTTGGAAAAATAATTCCTTGGGAAGATTCGTGAACTAGCTAAGTTGAACCAATACTTTTGGTAACAATTAACCTTGGGGCTTTATGGTTCCAGAGAATTTGGTTCCAAGAAAGTCAATTGGAAATAAGGTCAAGACTAATGGTTGGATACACTAGTCGTAAAAATACTTTGGGTAGATAAGAGTTTATTAGGTTTGCTAAAGGAGAATTTGAAACTCTAAATAATGAATGGATCTAGATCCTAAATAAAGATAGAGAAGTAAGATTTGATCAAACTAATAGAGAAATTGGAAATAGGTTTGCTGAAGAAGGAGATTGAAAAAATCTAATATTAATCCATAAATAGCGAAAGAGTATAGATCCTAAGGGATGCTAGAATCTGATAAGATATGGAGAAAATAACCCGAAAGCCATGGAACACATAATATTTAGAAAATAATATAGGCAGTAAAATATACCATCATACAATCGGCCTAACCTGGGTAAGGTTTAGGTACAACATAAGCAAGATAACCTACGAAACTATAAGCAAACAAAAATAGATTATAAATAGATAATTTTGGCCCTATGTTGTGACAGGGTAAATAATCTAAGTGTTCTAATTGTTTCTAAAGTCTATTTTCCTAAGATCATACTTAGACCTAAGTCAGATTGCAGGACTACATGCTGGTCTAGACTAACTTGACTAGACCAATTTTGTAGAACTGGACCTGCATGGGCCACCACTAAAAACATGTCACGATCTGATCCAAATATAATGGGTCCAGTCGGATCATGCCCAACCTGTACCGTTGTGAGACGGCGGCATTAAGCTGTATCAAGCAGTGAAACACAACAGCAAATATCTAACAGAAATAAAACATTTTATTAAACTGAAACTGGTTCTGGAATGGAAATAACAAGACTACAATATCAATTCCCTTATTACAATTTTTTGATAAAACAAAGAAAGGAAAGAAACTATGCCAACATCTATGGTTCTGGGGTTCCTGGTTCTGGTTCAGCTAAATCTGCAGGACCCAAGTCAGGCCCGTAGAAAGAACAGTAAGCTAGCTCTCCTTATCGCAATCACCTAAAAATGTTGGGTCTCCAGTCAGGAGTGAACAAGAAATATATTTTTTCCACATCTAGCATTTCTAAATTAACAATAAATAAAAATGTGAGACAGTTTAAGAAACTTTATATGTCTTTATAATTAATAGTAAAAGACAACAAGCAATATGATGTAATGTCAAATATGATGCAATGTTAAGCTAGTGTTTTGAGTATATAACAGGGCCTGTGACCGGCTGGGATAGAGGCAATATGTATACTAAATTTTGACCGAAACGAATAGTATACGGTACGGCTCAACCCCCTGTGTGGTAGAGGTAGCGCGAGAGTGACAACGAGAATTTTGGCTTTGGTCACAGACGTTATATTACTCCCCCAAGCAATTCCCGAGTCAATGAGTCAATGAGTCAATAAGTC
Source organism: Iris pallida (assembly GCA_029216955.1). Taxonomy (NCBI): domain Eukaryota; kingdom Viridiplantae; phylum Streptophyta; class Magnoliopsida; order Asparagales; family Iridaceae; genus Iris; species Iris pallida. The sequence continues at coordinate 5,991 of JANAVB010014942.1, read as the reverse complement.
AATAAGTCACTATAGCAATCCAGTAATCCGTCAATCGATGTGGAGTCCGAGATGGTGAATCAGTGTCACTATACTATATAAATAACTGATGCATACATTTAATTATTAAAGTAAAAACACATACATGGAATAGATATAAAACTTGCCTTGGTTGTATCCTCGACGTGGAAGACAATGGCTAGAAAGGTGCGGCTAGGGTTCAGGGATCCGAACCTACATTAATAATAATATGTCCTTAGAACTTATTCCAAGATTGGCTACTAAATCAACTAACGTAAATCTACACATTATAAACATTGCCATTTTTATTAGAGAAAATAATAATTTAAATATAATATTTTGGTAAAACTATTTTATTAGTATTTTAAAAATAGGGCAAAAAATAATATTTTGGAATATATTCAAAATAGTAGCAGTTTTTATCATGATTTATTTTAATAGAAAATATCGCATAAACTCGGAATATTGAAATCTAATTTACATTTTTCTAAATAAACTTTAAAAATATTTTACTAATACTATTTCTTTAGTAAAGAATAATCATTTTTAATAATAAAAATACGTAAAACATTATTTTAGTAAAAAATATGATTTTATTAGAAAATATGTTATTATCTCTAGTTTTTTTTAAGCCCTCTCCTGTCTCTTTCCTTTATGGAACCTCTAGAGGAAGCCAAGCCAAGGTGCAGTTGCTCTATAGAGAGGCTTTCATAAACTTTATTAACCGAAATAATGGTTAAAATACGAAAATAAACATTTTTACCTAAAAACATAAATATATATTTTTTGCCTAAAAAATACCATTTCCTATATTAACAAATACTTTGCTATATAATTAATATTTTGAGACTACGTTTTATCATTAAATAATAATAATTATGAAATTATGGCAAAAGCGATATAATCGTTGAAATAACATTAATTCAACGTTATTCATAATTAAAAGTAGATGATACTCTAAATTCCATTAAGCTAACTAATTAAGATTAACCATCTAATTAAAAGTTAACAAAATTATTACCGAATCTAAAATAGGAAACTACTAAACTGGCTATCCCGGAACAAATGGTTCTGTGAATTAACAGAAGGTTGCGGAGTTTACCGAAGGCTGTGAGGAGCACCGAGGGGATGCCTCGGACTGAAACGCACACGGGTACGGGCACGGACACTTGCACACGGACGGCATGGGGACGTGCGCGGGAAGGCTGGCGGCACGGGTTCTGGCGCGGGGCACCGCGGTGGGACTGTCGGCGGGTGCTGGTGCGACGGCAGGGCACCGGGGCTACAGACGAATGACGGCGAGTGTCGCGGGGCACTGGTGCAGCGATGACGGTCGCGGGTACACGGCGGGAAGTGTCGCAGGCTGCTTGTGCGGTGCTGGGCTTCCGAGGCGGTCGGATCCGGATCGACGCCGACGAAGGGTAGTGGCGCGGTCGGATGGTGATGAGATATTGGTGATGATGAAGATGGGTGTAGGTTTTTAAAGGGAAAGGGAGTGAGGGGGTTTTGTAGTTGGGAGGGTGAGGTGTTAGCTTTTGGTCTTTGTGTGGTAGAGAGAGATTATTGGAGGAGAAATTTAGGGAGAGAGAGAACGTGGGGAGTGGGAGATGGAGGAGCCGGTCATGGGAGTGGGGGTGTTGAATGGGTTTGGGTCTGACAATCACCCTCACTCAAGTTGATTTTAGAATGCCTACAACATCTATTGGAGGGAAGGTAGACTGAATCAGGTTTGAGTTCCTTTTCTGGGATTTGGCAGAACCAGTTCTCTCACTAGTCGAGGCCATGATAAAGGTAATGAGTCCCCGTCAATTCTAGCATCCAGAAGAGACGACACCCATGGTTCTTCTCGTATGTCTATTCAGCCCCCACTAATCTACCAGAAACAGTATGGGCGTAGGATGTTGCGGAGCTCCAACATACTGGACAGTTAGAAGAATAATATAAAATAAAAAAAAGTTTAGAAATACCGGTCTATGAAAAAGTCATGCACGAAGCACTACCCTAAGAGATTATTCGAGGTATACGTGCAGACATCCTCTTGAATCCTCCTAGACGTAAAACCCCCTTGCTACCGGCTTCCCATAACCGTAAACGGTTTCGGAAGAAGGACCCGAACTTAGTTCTTGCCCAGAGTAGAAAAGATTGAAATAGAAAAGTATAAATAGTATGATAGTGATTTTTGGAGGAAGAGAAGGAGGGAAATCATATGGTTGCTACTCTCAAAGATGTCCCTTCAACAAGACAAATGTGCATATATAGACAACCATTAACCTATCGAATTAATATAATTTATTAGGATTTAACAAAATAAAATGGATAATAATAGACTACCATTAACCTATAGAATTAATATAATTTATTAGGATTAAACAACCAATAAAATGGATAATAATAGACAACTATTAACCTATAGAATTAATTAATTTATTAGGTTTAAATAACCAATATAATGGATAAATAGGTAATACTTAATAGGAAACATCAACCATTAATACAAAAAAGACATTGAAATTTGGTTTTTTACAAATTCATACAAAAATCACCCAAAAAAAATCAAGTTTCGGAAATAGAGTTAACAATGTTCAAAAGAGTAGAGATAGAAAATTACTGATAAATGAATACTATGCATTAGGTAAGATGGACTACAGCCTTGAATCTCACTTAGTGACTATTGTCTTTATCTGAAGAAGTACTAGATGTACTACGCTTGAATCAGACTTCTTGAATCAGATTTAGAAAATAACACACATAGTATGCTAGAGGTTCTTGGGTCTGTCGGGGGTGGCACTTTTGAGCGCAGTTTTTTCTTATTCATAAGAGTTGTCTGGGATCGTCATGTCCCATAGTCGCAGTTCACGTCCTCTCACATAGGTAAGTCCTCCATGGGTTGGTTATTGAAGTTAACCCTGCATAATTATGCTTGGACTTATTAATAATTTTAAAACTCATCCTAACCAAATCACACCGGAACACTATCACCATAGGGATGGGGAAATATGTACACATGTACAGCCACTTGGACATTATTTTAATAAGATTTTAATCTAGGGTCAGTGTTCCATAAAGTCACGTAAGTCCAGCTTGTTTCTACATATTGAACCGGCTTCTTGGGATCTCCAGTCAGCCTCGGTTGTGTTACCACTGCTGGTGACTTACTTATGGGCTAAACCCCATCCCCTTCGATGATTCTAGGATTAATTTTCGAGGCATACTCTTCGTCAAGAGTAAATACACTCTTCGTCAAAATATCTCTAAAGTTATTTTATGACTTTTATAGTCAAGAACCACATTTTGCCTTTTAGGCTTTTAATGTCTTGAAATGTAGCTACAGGTACCTGTTCATCTTAGAATTCACAAGATCATGATTTAGCCGTTCTTTAGCATAATTTATAAAAATGATAGATACAAAAATATGTAAATCATGTATATGCATAATAAGATGCTTGATCTATTCAGTTTCAATACTTTATGAAGTCATAGCAAGAATAAAATTTTGGCATGGATCTATTTGATTTGTACATAGTAAGAAATGTGATCCATTCAGCTTCAGTACAAGCTATGTTTAAAATTACAATTTCATATTCTTTAATGTTCCTAGCTATGATAGTTTATCATAAGGACCAATCAACTTATTAGTATCAAAGTTCCACGGATTAATGAAACCTTACACTGGATCTTAGTGATCTTTAGTGTTTTTATATCTGAAAAAAATTCATAACACTTTAAATTTTGTGAAAGCAATTGTAACGCCCGTCCCAAAATACAAGGACTAAGTACGTAGACATGTCAGCTATTTACATACGAAGTATATGGACCCCTCGTATGTATACATAAGCTGTGAAATGTAGAAAGCCATGAAACTAATCTCATCCACAAATAATATATCATAAAATCAACTTATAAATGTCATTTGTACAAAACATTGCACAGAGACAAATCCACTACCAACTAAAAAGCGAGAAATACATAGCAACGAAGGAAGAGTCGAGCAAAGCGAAAGACGATCCAAGAGCTAGCATCGCGAAGGTAGATTGTAAACTATGGCCTTGGCTAGAGCACCTGAAAAATCACAAAACACACCTGAAGAAATACCAGGTCCTCAGAGGGACGTAACAAGATACATGAAGAACATGCCATTATAACTGCAAATATAAACACTATAAGACTACAACACAACTGGGTCTCTAACCGTCTATGTGATATGCACTTTTGAGGACAACGTTCTACGCAGGGGCTGTAGGATCAGCAGAGTAAATAAAGAGTGGCAGTAAGTAGCGCTCATCCGAGTCACTATCGGCCATGGGCAGTAAGTAGCGCTCATCTGAGTCGCTATCGGCCCCGGGGCAGTAAGTAGCACTCATCCGAGTCGCTATCGGTCCAAAAGTGTGTAAAAGTAAATGTAGCCCCTACGCTAATAGTTGTCCTCTACCCCAATGATACTATACATGCATCGTAACCATGACATACCAACACGTGTCACTACCATAACACTGTTTTATATCAAATAATTGTCAAGTCTTCTAACATGCATCTATTGACAGTTATTCCTACGCATACGCACGGGGGATCAGCCAACACGTAAGTGACCTCTATATGATACTCACAACTCACACACAACTCGTGATACAATCATGACAAGTTTAATAAGATACACTAAGTTGACGGTAGTCCCTTAACTTTAAGTCCGCATGCAAGAAGAAAATAATAAACGAGAAAAATAGATACAATAACTGAAATAAAAATGCAACTAAATGTAAGCAGTAAATATGGCAAGGTATCGTGCCTGGTGCGGTACGATGATCTGACATGTCCCAGTTTGTCTAACAACCATGATTGATATGTAGAGGTCTGAAATCGTGTGAAAATAGTTAAGCACGATTAGTCATGGTCAATGGGAATAATTGAGAAAATTTGTGGAGATAGATTCATGTACTAATTTAGAAAATAGTTTCATAATAACATTACGTAAATACTCGAAAAATAGATCGTATTAGTAAAAATATGTTTTTAGTTAAATATTTGAAGAATCAAAATCATTTATAGGCAGAATCCTAATTTTTGTAAAAATTGTTTTTATATAGAAACTATTATTTCGTATACGCAAATTTTAAGTAATTATTCGAAAATAAGTTGTTTAGGCCAAAACTATAACTTGTCAAATATACACACATATAGCTCGAGAAGAATATTTTAGTGTGAAAACTTACTTTGAAATTAGCAAAAGTAAATAAATCGTATAAATTCTAAAATAATAATGTAAATAGTAATATTAACAAAACAATAATGATATTAATAATTAACTTATAACAACCTACATACCAGTAATATAACTGATTTATACACCAAATATTTATACCATATACAAATAATATAATAAAATAAAAAATAATAATACTATAATACAAATGTGGCCAGTTGATTTAACACACATGGAAATAAAAAAAAGAAGAAACAAGAACTTATGGTACTAAACCGTAGCTTTTGTTTATATGGCAGAGAAGAATAGAGGGAAAGTAAGAGGGGTTTTATTTTTTTTCCCTCACACTTCTCTCGAGAGGGAGAGAACGGAGAGGATGGAGCGTGAGAGGAAGAGGGTCGAAAACTTACCAGCGGTCCAATCAGAGGAAGGTGGAAGGAGGATGCCAGCTGGGGGGTCTCACCGGCGGCTTCCGGTGCGCGCGGTCGGAAGTATGCATGTGTGGGTCGCATTTAATGGCACGCAGTGGCTTTTACAGTGGAGGGCCGGATGGAGGCCGCGCAGGATCCGGTGGGTTCTTATAGGGGTAGCGTGGCTTGGAGGTCGTGGAGGTGCTAGGTTGGGGAAAAATTTGGGGTGCGGCGGCTCTCCGGTGGGGCGTACGATTTTGGGCGACATGGGGTCGCAGCCGGAAGCAAGGGGTTGGGATTTCCTTTCCTTTCGCTTGGTTCTCTGGTGTTGGTGGTGATGTGGGTTTTTGGAGATTTTGGGTGGCGACTGTAGTGCGGTCGGGG
>JANAVB010014941.1:0-225949 GCA_029216955.1 Iris pallida | reverse complement strand
CCGCCAGACTTGTAAAAAATATGTTTGGCACAAGTGGAAGATTATTAGCTTGGCCAAATCATCTGGATTAACATCTTCATCTCTGTCACGAAGCCGTTGTAACAATTCAAAGAACTTCTGTCTCACTTCCATATTCGTGACTTCTGAGTGTTTGTCCTTGGAATTAGTCAACAATCTTTTGAAGTGATCTCTACACAGGTTCAACGATGCCGGTGGTGTGGTCTGTTGTTGTTTTCCAATGATCAATCTTCTGTAATAAGCATCATCCTCACTTTCATCCTTCAGCGGTAGATCGAAAATGGTTGCCATATCGCCCACACTTGGCGCTATTTTAACAGTAGTGCTCAATTTAAAGTATCCGATGTCATCTTTGTCTTCCAAATAAGTTTCTATCAAATTCTCAAGACCTTCTGAAACTTTGGCCAATTCTAGTTTGCCAACTTTATTTTTGTAGAATACCTCGACGAAATTATAGAAACCGGTATTCTTTAAAGACTCAATAACTGGCTCGGGCAAACGGCCGCCACCTTCTTTGACATCCTCCATAAGAGTTAGCATCGTTTTGAAAGAAAAACGAAAAACTCTTGAATCTTTATTCTTGACAAAAAAAAATTCTACAAAAAAAAAATTACGTCTCTGTCAACTGTTCTCTGTCATTTTAACACGGAGAATGGCCATTCCCCGTGATTTTAACACGGAGAATGACCGTTCTCCTGTATTTTAAAATGGAGAATGGTCATTCTCTGTGATTTTAACACGACGAATGGCCATTCCCCGTAATTTTAACACGGAGAACGACCGTTCTCCTGCATTTTAACACAGAGAATGGTCATTCTCCGTGATTTTAACAACGGAGAATAGCAATTCTTCGTGATTCTAACACGGAGAATGACTATTCTCATGCATTTTAACACGAAAAATGGTCATTCTCCATCATTTTAACACGGAGAATGACCATTCTCATGCATTTTAACACGGGAAATGGCTATTCTTCGTAATTTTAACACGGAAAAATGGCTATTCTCCTGCATTTTAACACGGAGAATGGCTATTCTCCATCATTTTAACATGAAGAATGTCAATTCTTTGTCAATTTAACAAGAAGAATGACAATTCTCCGTAATTTTAACACGGAGAATGACTATTCTCCTGGATTTTAACATGGGGAATGACCATTCTCCGTTATTTACCACGGAGAATGACTATTCTCTTGCATTTTAACACGGGGAATGACCATTCTTCGTGATTTTACCATGGAGAATGGTCATTCTCCTGTATTTTAACACGGAGAATGACTATTCTCCTACATTTTAACACGGTGAATGACCATTCTTCGTGATTTTACCATGGAGAATGGCCATTCTCCTGTATTTTAAAACGGAGAATGACTATTCTCCTGCATTTTAACACGGAAAAAGGCTATTCTCCGTTATTTTATCACGGAGAATGGCAATTCTCCATAATTTTAACACGGAGAATGACCATTCTCCTGCATTTTAACATAATCATGAACATAACTTAAGTTATACCTTCTTTTTGCTTATTGGCCTTTGGCTTATGTGCAACTCTCTTAATTCTCTTCACAACAACTCTCTTTTCTCTAACTGGGGTTCCAGTTGATGCTGCTGATGATGATGAAGTGGGAACTGATGATGATGACATCGTGTGAAGATTGCGAATGGAGAGCCACTGACGAGTTTTTGAAGTAAGGCTTGAAAATTTTGGAGGAGAAAATCTAGATTCGAAAGTGAGCAGCGTATGGAAGAAGAGGAAGAATCGAAACGTTTTTTTAAGAGTAAATTTCGTGGGTGTTTTTAATAAATTAGAAAGACAAAAAGGTCATTCCGCACCCTTTTATATATTTTTCGCTAATTCTAGGCACGCGATAAAATGTTATTTTGCGGTGGGTTTTTCATAAAACTTTTACAATTTTTGGACATTTGATAAATTTTCTCTCGCTCTCTCTCTCTCTCTATATATATATATATATATATATATATATATATATATATATATATATATATATATATATATATATATAAAATATATATATATATATATATATACATCAAAAAATATATATATATATATATATATATATATATATATATATATATATATACACACATCAAATAACCTCTAGCCTAGGGATTAAGAAAGATGCATGCGGCCCAAGTGGTCGGGAGTTTGAGCCCTGTGGGGACGAGTTCGCCACAATTACCCATTGTTTATATATATATATATATATATATATATATATATATATATATATATATAGAGAGAGAGAGAGAGAGGGATATTGTACCAACTTATTGCATCAATTATTGCACCAAACAATCTCAACCACACATTTATTTCAATCATGTGGTTATAAAGCATGCTGACGTGGCAACAACTTTATGGAATGCTTTATAACCACATGATTGAAATAAATGTGTGGTTGAAATTGTTTGGTGCACCAATTGATGCAATAAGTTTGGTTGCAACAATTTATATATATATATATATATATATATATATATATATATATATATATATATATATATATATATATAGCCAATGATCCCTAGTCTAGTGGTAGTGGTGAGGCATGTGGTCTGAGTGGTCAGGAGTTTGAATTCCAGTGGGAGCGATTCCGAAAACTAATTATCCTTTCTTCAATATATATATATATATATATATATATATATATATATATATATATATATATATATATATATATATATATATATATATATATATATATATATGTATTTGAAACCCGGTAAATTGTTTCTGGAATCGCTTCCACTGAAATTCGAACTCCTGACCACTCGGGCCGCATGCATCTCTCTTAACCACTAGGCTAAAGATCATTTGCAATATATATATATATATATATATATATATATATATATATATATATATATATATATATATATAAAGTTTTATAATTCGATCACAATTTATGATTGTTTTTAATATTTATTCGATTTATTTTATCAACTCTTACGATATTTTTTAAAATGAGCCATTATGTATATCTCCATGTAATTAAAAAAAAAAAAAAGCTAACTAACAACTTGAAACGCTCAAGTATTTCAATTTTTTAACTTGAAATCCTAAACTTTGATATGCATAACTTGATACCAAAAAAAAAAAAAAAAAAAACTGACGAGACTACCTCACCTCTCCTCTTTCTCCCTTCCGTAGCAGCAATGACAATGGCGTCAACATGCGACGACCCCATGTGAGTGGGGAGTTTGCGGTGGTGGTGGGGGGTGTGGGTGGGTGGGTGGGTGGGTGGGTGAGGGAGGGGGGGGGGGGGCACACATGATTCCGGGATGGTGGACGAGTGTGGGTTGCGAAGGTGTGGGTAGGGTCGCCAGGTGGGGGTGGGTAGGGGCTTAGGCGAGAAAGGGGTAGTTTTGTCTTTTTTGTTTAGGTTATAAAGTTAATGCATATCAAAGTTTAGAGTACCAAGTTGAAAAATGAAATAATTGATAATATCAAGTTAAAATTAAGCTTTTTAAAAAAGAAACTTTTAACTACCATGTATGTATAACAGTCACTAAAACAATCTTAAAATTCTAAAATCCTTGAACATATATCTAAAATTCTATAAAAATATCTATTAAATAATCTAAATTAAATATATATTCAATATCCAAATCTCTACTAATATAATTTGGCTGGAAACAACTCAAAATTGAGTCGTCTAAATCATTTATAAATCTCCATTAATAATAATAATAATAATAATAATAATAATAATAATAATAATAATAACAACAGAAGATAATAATTCTAAAATGAACTTTTCTCTCTTTTCTTTCGCATAACCGAAAATTCTCATTTTTTTCACATATTTATAACAAATTATAATTAAATTATAAACAGATATAATAAATCTTAATGTAAATATATTCAAATATCTAAACTTTTTTTTCAACAATATGAGAAATACAAAAAAAAAAAAAAATACGTACAACGCACATGAATTTACTAGTAACATTTAAGTTACTACATGGTATTATCTAAACATATACTTAAAGTTCTAAAAACGTATATATAACAAATTTTAATTAAAATATATTAAAATTATATTTAAACTATTTTAATTCTTATTTTTTTTTAATAATATTGCGTCGCCATGACTAGTATATATAAGAGGTTCAATGTTAGTAACCCATTTCTTTCTTAGAAAATATATCATATTACAACTAAATATGTCGATGGTATGCTTTTAGTTCAATTCTCCGAGTGGTATGAAGTAGGGGTGAGCATATAACGGTTTAAAATTGAAAACCGAACCGAAATATGACAAACGGTTCGATTTTTCGGTTATCGGTTCGATTTTCGGTTTGAAAATTTAAAAGTTTGAAATAACGGAATTTCTGTTCTTGATCATGAGTAACAGAACCGAACCGAAAATCGATTTAGATTTAGTAGTTTATCAAACTACCATCAATCTATATATACTAATATTTTTTCTAACCCCTAACCGACTGCACTCTCTCCTCCTATTCTCTGTCGGTGCTTCTTTGAACACTCTCTACCCCCAGTCTATATATATTAGGGGTATTTTGTAAAACCTCCCCTAAATAATGGGCTAATTTGCGAAATACCCCCCTAAAGATCTCGAATTGGTAAAACCCCCTTTCCGTCAAGACGGTGTTTGATTTTGGGTGACGTGGCAATCCGTGTGTGTTGTTAAGCAAGAAAATTAATGTTTGACGAAAATACCCCTGCGTACGTGGCAGGGGTCCTCCAACGGTCTTCTCTCTCTCTCTAACGGTCATCTTCTTCGAACCTATTTATTCCGATCTTCTTCCTCTCTCCAACCTATTTATACCGATCATCATCCTCCTCTTTCACTTGATCCTCTTCCAGCGTGCAACTTGTCTACCGAAGATCAGGTTCCTATAAGCATGGGGGGTGCTCCTTCATCTATAGAGAAAGAGGTAATTTCTGCCATTAAAGGAGGAAACGCAAATTATTATATTTACAGTAAGGAGGAAATACAAATTATTATATTTACAGTTAGGAGGAAACACTAATTTTTAATTTCTAAATTTGCAGAAATCGAGTGATGAAAGTGATGAGATTGATGAAAGTGATCAGATTAATGCCAAATTTGTTGCCAGTCGACACATTCAGCAATAGGGTGCCCATTTATGTACTCAAAATGCCGAAGATGTGACGGGATAAGAAGAGTTTGGGAAGGAAACACTCGAGCTAATCCGCACAGAAGATTTTTGAGATGTCAACACTTCAATTGTGCTGAATTCCAGTGGTTAGATGAAGCTGTGAAGTTGCCACCACCAAGACAACATTCAGCAAAGGGGTGTGCTAAGTGTGGTAGTCGTGTACATTGGGCCAAAGATTGTCCTGAAGAAATTGGTGAATTGTGTGGTCAGTTTCAAGGTTCACTGAAGTTAGACCAAATGAAAAGAAGATCAATGTAAAATAGACATTTGTTATATATAAACATGCTATCAACTATCAGCTGCAGTCTTCTCTTTCATGTCCACAGTTTCTAGACATACACTCTAGGTAATCAGCCGTCATCCATAAACTGTCGAAAAATACATGCACCAAACATAGTATCATTACAAAAGACAAACTGCAAGACTTCTTTCATGTCCATAGTATGTAAACATAGAATCCTTACAGAAGACAAACTTTCCAGAGTATCTAAATGTCCACAACCCAAAAATACATGCTATCAGCTGCAGTTAAAAGACAAACTTTTACATGCTATCACTGCACAAAATACTTAAAGCAGAGAATAACCTCTGTACAAAATGTCCACAACCAAAAAAAACCAAAGTACAACTTCAGTTAAGGCCTCCATCTAGGTGGCCTGAAGATCTGGGATTGGGGTCTTGTTGCTTCCCTCATGCCATCAGCTTTAAATCCATACATGCTATGAAAGTTTGCTGCTGTTGCTGCTCTTCCAGCTGCACCCACCCCTGTATAAGGAGGCACATTAACTCCTCTTCCAGCAGCATTTGGGCCTCTACCTCTTGTTTGAGAAGCACCAGGTTCCATGCCACTAAATGTTGACCAGAACAAGTAATAAGAAAGCATAAAAAACATCCTAACTATTAAATAACATGTTTATTGTACCTTCCAGTAGTCTGTTGCTGAGCTGGAGGATTGCCTCCTCCTCTGCCTCTTCCTCTGCCCCTTCCAGGAGTCTGTGCATCAATCTTTGCAGCATTCCTTGTTGGGCAAGTTCTTATATTGTGACTTAGAGAGTGACAATGTCCACACTTTCTCTTACCTTTCTTTGAGCTAGGTGTGCCTTCAATATCAGACCTTATTCTATTTATCCTTGGTCTTCCAGCAGATCTCTTGTGTTTTGGTTTTAGCACTATCATTCCAGGCTGGGTACAAAACACAAACTTTACCTTTATGCCTACTGATCACCCAAAATATTTAGAGCATAAATGTAAGTAAATTGATGACACACAACACAAACTTTACCTCTACCCAATTCTCTTGGCTTGCACATGCCTTTACCACCCCAGCATAAGCCTTCTTGTAGGACTTTACCTTGTGCAAGTCATCTACCAAACTGCAAAAATGTAAATAAAGCCATAAGTTAATATATAAGACAGCTAAAGTGTAGATATAGAAAAGTAAAACTGAAAGTGTACCTAATGACATCAATCCTCAAGTGTGTGGCCACTGCAACTGCATGCACACATGGAATTCCAGTGATATCCCAAACACAACAACTGCAAGACTTCTCGTTCATGTCCACATCCCACCTACTGGAACTCTTGTTGTTCACTACACACCAATTATATTCACTAGCACCAAACAATCTATATCTCTTCTTCTTCTCCATTCTATTCTTTACAATTCTATCTGCCCTTGGCACCAAAATCATACCCTTACCCTCCCACATCTTGACTTTCATTTTTCTCTCAAACATCAATCCCATTACCTTCAAATTAAAACCCTCCATAATTCTGTGTAAGGGCTTTGATCTCACATCCAACATCCAACTGTTGAAACTCTCACTGAAATTGTTGGTCACATGCTCACACTTTGAGGTTAAGTCAAATGTTGACCTAGCCCAAGTATTAGTTTCCACACTGGAAAACCACTCAAATGCACTCTTTGAGTCATTCTCAAGTTGATCCATGTACCTCTTGTGGTCAACCTCTCTATAGGCTTTAGATGCCCCCCAAGCAAGGGTTTTCAGGTGACTTCCCTTGTGTGTGGCTTTAAAATTCTCAAACATGTGTCTAAAACAAAATCTATGCCTACTAGAGGGGAAACATCCTTTACAGATGGAATGAGCCCCTTTTGCCTATCAGATATGAATGTCAGTGGCAAAGGATGCTCATTAACCCTATCTCTAATGGCATTAAGAAACAGGGTCCAATTTTCCTTGTTCTCAGAATCACATATGAAAATGGCTAAGGGATACATACCATTGTTTGCATCTAGAGCCACTGCTGACAACAAAACTCCACCATATTTTCCTTTGAGATGACATCCATCAAGGCCAACAAATGGTCTGCAACCCTCTTTGAAGCCCTTCAAGTAGGCATCAAAGCCCAGACAGCAATAGCTGAAAGCCCCATCACTATCAGTAGCAACTGAGGCTATACTGCCTTGATTTTTAAGCAAAATCTGCCTACACACCTCTGGTGTCCACTTGTAACCATCTTCATAAGACCCAAAAACTTTTGTTAAGGCTTTACCTAGAGCCTTCCAACAGACCCAGTACTTCACTGGGACTCCATGCCTGTTTAGTACCCTCTCCTGAATCCTCCTTGGCTTCAAGCTGTATCCATCTTCTCTGACATCCTCTTCTATAATAGCAGCTATCCATGATGCATTGGCCATTCTGTTCTTTCCTGACCCAGTCCTGTTTGTGCATGTGTGCCTCTCTACATATTTGGTGATCTTTATTGTGTGACCATCACCTTGCCTGCAAACATGAACAACATTTGGGAAAAAATATTAGTTAACTGAATTCAAGAAAATATGGTACATTTAGAAACTGAATTCAAATAAATTGGGAAACTTACAAGTTACCATTCAGTTGGAAGGAACATTTAGGATCCACACACTTGCACCATAGCCTTTTGGGGTCATCCTTCACTTTCTTCACTTCAAACATATTGTCAATGCATAGCCTGGTCACCCACATCTTGTACTCCTTCATAGTTGGCCATGTCATACCAACTGAACACTCGTCTGTGTCACAAGACCATGGTACATGGTCTTCACCCTCAACATCTCCATACATATCATCATACTTGTCATCAACTTTGTGGTATTCTCCAAATCTCTCAGGCTCATCTGACTCTTCTGACTCAGATTCAGAATCAGACTCTTCCTCGGATGTAGAGCTGTCAGACCTAGCACTATGATATTCATGTTCAATTGGCAAATCATTAATGTCAACCTCATTGAGATTAGTACTCTCAGGGAGCACATCCAACTCTTCTTCATCCATGCCTAGAAGCTCCTCTGCAGTCTCATGCTCTTCATCAAACTCTACTTGTGCTTTCTTCTTGCTTGTTGCAGCTCTTCCATCTACATTTTCCTTTACCCTCTTCTGTGGTGTCTGCTGCTCCCTTTGTGAATGTTTTCTAGGTGAAGCTCTTCTTGCAGGAGATGTGGCATATACCACATTGCTTGCTGTAGCCACATTCTCAGGTCTTTCTCCCTTACTAGCAACTCTTTTCTTGTAGCATTTCTTAGTAGGTGTTACTGGCTTTTGAGTGACTGGCTCCTCTGGTTGGCTTGGCTGAGTTGGCTTTGTTGGCTGCTCACTAGAAGGAACTCTTCTAGGTGGAACTCTTGGTGAAAATCTTCTTCTCTGCCCACTGGGAGGCTGACTTGGCTGCTCATTCACAGGAAGACCAACAAGGTCATTGAAGAGTTCTTCAGCAACTCCTTCAGATTGTAAAAACCTAATCAAATCTTCAACTCCCTCATTGTAGCTACCTTAATTGGATTGGTATGCACCATAAATAAATGAACTTTATCAGGTCCTTCATGATCTGAATCAGTCCAAAACCTCAACAAGTCTTTGTCTCCATCTGCATCAATTAAAAATCCACCCTCCAAATATTGAAATGTTATTAGCCCTCCCAAACCATGCAGATGCTTTCCCATCCCATTGATCAAATCTAGCATACACAATTCATCTCCATCAAAGACTCCAAAATCTACTACTTCTCCATTCTTGTAATCATAGTATCTTAGTCCACCAAATGGTTGTTCTTTCGGCCAAGAGCCCCCATAATGAATGAGTAGATGTTTCTTGCCAAAATCTACTCTAGCACTACAAATTAGCAAAACAGGGTACAAATTTAGGGCACAGATTTTGTAAAACAGGGTACAAATTTAGGGCACAAATTTCTAACATTAGGGCACAAATTTCTATCAAATCTAACATTAGGACACAAATTTCTAACATTAGGGCACAAATTTCTACCAAATCTAACATTAGGCCACAAATTTCTACCAAATCTAACATCGAAGAAATAACAGTTGGTTTAAAAACCAAGAATCGAAGGAAAACAAAGAATTGAAGAAACAAATACTGCATGTTCGAAAAATAACACAGAATCGAAAAGAAACTTACAACGTTCGTGGATCTAGAGACTGCATGTTGGGTTCTCCTCTCCTTCGAGCCTTCTCCTCGCCTTCAGACCTCCAATTTTGCCAGAATTTTGGAAAAATTTTCCTCCTCCTTCTCCTTCTTTCTTTCTTTCTCTCTCCACTGTCGAAACGTCTTCTCAGTTGGGTTTTGGGCGGGCTTTTGGGGAAGGGTATTTTCGTCAAACATTAATTTTCTTACTTAACAACACACACGGATTGCCACGTCACCCAAAATCAAACACCGTCTTGACGGAAAGGGGGTTTTACCAATTCGAGATCTTTAGGGGGTATTTCGCAAATTATCCCATTATTTAGGGGAGGTTTTACAAAATATCCCTATATATTAATATTTTTCACTCTCTATGTTGAATACAACATTGTTAGATTTTCTTCAAGATTTGTTATTTAATAGGCCATTTGCTAAAAGTTTGAAGGCCCGACCCATTGGCCTATGAAACTGTACAGACCGAAAATTGAACCGAATTAATTCGATTCGGTTTTGTTCGATTTTTATAAAAATACGGTTCGATTTTCAGTTTTGAAAAATACGGTTTACGGTTATTTCGGTTTTTATATATTCGGTTCAGTTTGAACCGAACCGTTGCTCATCCCTAGTACAAAGATTTGATGGAATAGAGAAGCACACATTTTTTTTGCACCTATAATGATGTTCGATTATCAGAAACGAAATTTCTTCAAAATTGGTTAACATACGGTATTCAGATAAATATTTTATTTCCCTTCTGTCTGAAACTTTGCAAGGAGCTAAGGTACGCTATCATCATAGAGATAAATGCAGGAAAAAAATATCGATTTTTGTTTCTTAACAGTTTGGTAAAAGGAGACAGGCCTACCCTTTGGTTTTGTCTAGACCGACCTTTTTTTGAACATATTTCTAAAGAAATTGAAAAAAGAAGTAAAAGTGCAATTGTGTTGAGTTCTAAGAGTCTTCAAATAAATAATAAAATGGCTTCTAAAAATTTCAAAAGAAAAACAATATGGGTCACGAAACTAGTTATAAACCTAATAATGAAAAAATTTGAAAATATAATAAACTCCATTTTATTTATTTAAAAAGAGGAGGGGGATATGAATTAAATGAAAACATAAAAGATTAAAAAAAAAATGAATGATAACATCATCTATGATTGACCATTCAAATCCGATTTACGAATTAAAAAAATTATTCATAAAAACAAAATAATGGACCTTGCTTGTAAGACGATGACAATTAGGATTCAAATGGAATTAACACAAAAGACAAAAAAAGAAAATATAAATCTAACTTGTGATAATAGATCGGAAACGTAGAAGTATGTTTGGCAAATATTTAAAAGACAAAATATACAATTAATACATAAATCACATTATTAATAAGTCAATCACAAAAGGATGTTTGGGGCCATGTAAGCCCTAGTGGTGAGGGTCGGTATAATCTGTCGGTATTTGATCGAATTTTTCAGTACTTTTTAAAATCGGTATTTAAAAAATCAATACCAATATCGTACTATTTAGAATCGATTTTTTTTTAATTTCGATTAAATCGATATTCGGTCGATTTTTGTTCGGTATCAATATTTTACCAATTAACATTTGATCAATCAACACACTTAATATTGTAGAACTCTTAACCTTACTTTTTTGGAAGCATTAAATTTTAAAGCCAAGTCTCTACCAACCAAACAATTAATCAAATTATTAGAATAATATGTAATAAGTCGCAAACACCTTAAAATGAGCTTAAAAGATCAAACACGATCACTAAGTTTAATCTTTAGTATAAGTTTAAGTAACCAAAACTGACTTCAAAATTCTATGAGAATACAAAAACATGAGCTCAAAAGATCAAAAACTCAATTCTTAATTATTAACATAACTTCAAATCCACTAAAATTTATTGTAAGTTCTAAGAAACTGACCAAAACAAAGATAAAAATAAAAATGAGTAGTATAAATTAATTACGAACAACATTTTTAAAAAAAAAAAGAATAATTGACAAATTTTCCAAGAAAAGAAATATTAGAGTTGAACGAAGTTTTATTTAGTCCAAAATTTCTGACTATTTTTATTTCATCTAACATGGACAACTGTGCACTAGAAATGATTCATCACGTTCTATCATCTATGTTCCAATTTACGTGTTGGTAATATAATATAATGTAGATGAACCGCTTGTCGATAAATAATATTAGATTTCCAGCTGAAATAATTATTCCTCAACGATGTGAATAATTGAATATACATAATTCATGAATCTATACAATATTATAACTGTATGACCAAACACGCATGTGTATCTACTAGTATATATATAATTTGGATTTGTACCAAACTTTAGTCGGTAGAACCTTAATATACCTTAATATACCTTAACTAAGACCACGTGTGGTTCACTGTAATGTAATCATAATCGCATTGTAATCAAATAAAAAAAAAACTTATCTTTTCTATTTGATTACATTGCGATTACGATTTAAATTTTTTTTTCCATTTGATTACATTACGATTATGATTACATTACAGTGTACCAAACGAGGCCTAAATGTCTATATAACAATGTTATTTCTATTTTAATGAGTGGAAAAACATTACAACATCACAAACACTCCTCTAATGTCAGGAACCAAACCATAAGATGAATGAAACCGAATGAATAATGCTTTGAAAATCATCGTATCCAAGAAGAGAGTGAAGATAAATCATCTCCTTTCCTTAATTTGCCTAGGGACCCTAAATGTCTTGAGACGGCTCTGTGTCTAAGCTATCTTTTCGTAAGTACGATGATAAATACATATACAAGAAATGTTCAACTCAGACCAGTCGATTCGAATAACAAAAGAGGTAACCAAACTTTCTATGTAGAGCAACAAAACCTGCAGTTTTAGGAGAAATTCTTGCCACTCATGTTATAGTTTGCCCTAACCGAACGCTACATTATTTAAGAGGTAACCAAACTTTCTATGTAGAGCAACAAAACCTGCAGTTTTAGGGAAAATTCTTGCCACTCATGTTATAGTTTGCCCTAATCGAACGCTACATTATTTAGAGGTTACCAAACTTTCTATGTAGAGCAACAAAACCTGCAGTTTTAGGGAAAATCCTTGCCACTCATGTTAAAGTTTGCCCTAACCAAACGCTACATTATTTAAGAGGTAACCAAACTTTCTATGTAGAGCAACAAAACCTGCAGTATTAGGAGAAATTCTTGCCACTCATGTTATAACAAAACCTGCAGTATTAGGGAAAATTCTTGCCACTCGTGTTATAGTTTGCCCTAACCAAACGCTACATTATTTAGAGGTAACCAAACTTTCTATGTAGAGCAACAAAACCTGTAGTTTGGGGGAAATTCTTGCCACTCATGTTATAGTTTCCCCTAACCGAACGCTACATTATTTAAGAGGTAACCAAACTTTCTATGTAGAGCAACAAAACCTGCAGTATTAGGGAAAATCCTTGCCACTCATGTTATAGTTTGCCCTAACCGAACGCTACATTATTTAGAGGTAACCAAACTTTCTAAGTAGAGCAACAAAACTTGCAGTTTTAGGGAAAATTCTTGCCACTCATGTTAAAGTTTGCCCTAACCAAACACTACATTATTTAAGAGGTAACCAAACTTTCTATGTAGAGCAACAAAACCTGCAGTATTAGGAGAAATTCTTGCCACTCATGTTATAACAAAACCTGCAGTATTAGGGAAAATTCTTGCCACTCGTGTTATAGTTTGCCCTAACCAAACGCTACATTATTTAGAGGTAACCAAACTTTCTATGTAGAGCAACAAAACCTGTAGTTTGGGGGAAATTCTTGCCACTCATGTTATAGTTTCCCCTAACCGAACGCTACATTATTTAAGAGGTAACCAAACTTTCTATGTAGAGCAACAAAACCTGCAGTATTAGGGAAAATCCTTGCCACTCATGTTATAGTTTGCCCTAACCGAACGCTACATTATTTAGAGGTAACCAAACTTTCTAAGTAGAGCAACAAAACTTGCAGTTTTAGGGAAAATTCTTGCCACTCATGTTAAAGTTTGCCCTAACCAAACGCTACATTATTTAAGAGGTAACCAAACTTTCTATGTAGAGCAACAAAACCTGCAGTATTAGGAGAAATTCTTGCCACTCATGTTATAACAAAACCTGCAGTATTAGGGAAAATTCTTGCCACTCGTGTTATAGTTTGCCCTAACCAAACGCTACATTATTTAGAGGTAACCAAACTTTCTATGTAGAGCAACAAAACCTGTAGTTTGGGGGAAATTCTTGCCACTCATGTTATAGTTTCCCCTAACCGAACGCTACATTATTTAAGAGGTAACCAAACTTTCTATGTAGAGCAACAAAACCTGCAGTATTAGGGAAAATCCTTGCCACTCATGTTATAGTTTGCCCTAACCGAACGCTACATTATTTAGAGGTAACCAAACTTTCTAAGTAGAGCAACAAAACTTGCAGTTTTAGGGAAAATTCTTGCCACTCATGTTAAAGTTTGCCCTAACCAAACGCTACATTATTTAAGAGGTAACCAAACTTTCTATGTAGAGCAACAAAATCTGCAGTATTAGGAGAAATTCTTGCCACTCATGTTATAACAAAACCTGCAGTATTAGGGAAAATTCTTGCCACTCGTGTTATAGTTTGCCCTAACCAAACGCTACATTATTTAGAGGTAACCAAACTTTCTATGTAGAGCAACAAAACCTATAGTTTGGGGGAAATTCTTGCCACTCATGTTATAGTTTCCCCTAACCGAACGCTACATTATTTAAGAGGTAACCAAACTTTCTATGTAGAGCAACAAAACCTGCAGTATTAGGGAAAATCCTTGCCACTCATGTTATAGTTTGCCCTAACCGAACGCTACATTATTTAGAGGTAACCAAACTTTCTAAGTAGAGCAACAAAACTTGCAGTTTTAGGGAAATTTCTTGCCACTCATGTTAAAGTTTGCCCTAACCAAACGCTACATTATTTAAGAGGTAACCAAACTTTCTATGTAGAGCAACAAAACCTGCAGTATTAGGAGAAATTCTTGCCACTCATGTTATAACAAAACCTGCAGTATTAGGGAAAATTCTTGCCACTCGTGTTATAGTTTGCCCTAACCAAACGCTACATTATTTAGAGGTAACCAAACTTTCTATGTAGAGCAACAAAACCTGTAGTTTGGGGGAAATTCTTGCCACTCATGTTATAGTTTCCCCTAACCGAACGCTACATTATTTAAGAGGTAACCAAACTTTCTATGTAGAGCAACAAAACCTGGAGTATTAGGGAAAATCCTTGCCACTCATGTTATAGTTTGCCCTAACCCAACGCTACATTATTTAGAGGTAACCAAACTTTCTATGTAGGGCAACAAAACCTGCAGTATTAGGGAAAATTCTTGCCACTCGTGTTATAGTTTGCCCTAACCAAACGCTACATTATTTAGAGGTAACCAAACTTTCTATGTAGAGCAACAAAACCTATAGTTTAGGGAAAATTCTTGCCACTCATGTTAAAGTTTGCCCTAACCAAACGCTACATTATTTAAGAGGTAACCAAACTTTCTATGTAGAGCAACAAAACCTGCAGTATTAGGAGAAATTCTTGCCACTCATGTTATAACAAAACCTGCAGTATTAGGGAAAATTCTTGCCACTCGTGTTATAGTTTGCCCTAACCAAACGCTACATTATTTAGAGGTAACCAAACTTTCTATGTAGAGCAACAAAACCTGTAGTTTGGGGGAAATTCTTGCCACTCATGTTATAGTTTCCCCTAACCGAACGCTACATTATTTAAGAGGTAACCAAACTTTCTATGTAGAGCAACAAAACCTGGAGTATTAGGGAAAATCCTTGCCACTCATGTTATAGTTTGCCCTAACCCAACGCTACATTATTTAGAGGTAACCAAACTTTCTATGTAGGCCAACAAAACCTGCAGTTTTAGGGAAAATTCTTGCCACTCATGTTATAGTTTGCCCTAACCGAACGCTACATTATTTAAGAGGTAACCAAACTTTCTATGTAGAGCAACAAAACCTACAGTTTTAGGGAAAATCCTTGCCACTCAGGTTATAGTTTGCCCTAACCGAAATGCTACATTATTTAAGAGGTAACCAAACTTTCTATGTAGAGCAACAAAACCTGCAGTATTTGGAGAAATTCTTGCCACTCATGTTATAGTTTGCCCTAACCGAACGCTACATTATTTAAGAGGTAACCAAACTTTCTATGTAGAGCAACAAAACCTGCAGTTTTAGGGAAAATCCTTGCCACTCATGTTATAGTTTGCCTACTACTTCCCCCATCCACAAGCTATTGGCATTGCAATCATATATTTGCAAGGAACCAAAAAAAAAAAAAAAAACACTGAAGAGGAACTCATGGATTTACCTGGCAAGAATGTAGCCATGGCTTTCTGCTTCGATGATATCATACCCGACCATGAGTGAAGCCAAAGTAGAGCGGGGCCTTTAAATGAAAGGATCGATCCAGGCAGAGCACCGGATAAGAAACAAAAGGGGTTTTTTTTCTTCGCAATTCGTTCAACTGACTCTTTCAAACAAATCTCATACATAGTCGATAAAAGCTGGTCACAGTCGCTGAAAAAAGAGGGAAAGGAAATACTACAGAAGAGGCCCTTAGGCAGCAACCTTTTCCTCTGCAGCTGCTTCAAAAGTCTCTCCAGGAACAAGCTCAGGGACATCTTCGTCATCCTCCTCTTGAATCGTGGCTGGAACACCAGATCCAGGTGCTTGCTTCTGGAACTGCTCCGCAAGCCTCCTCAAGTTGTCTAAATTATCAGGACCTGAATATCGTAAAATATGCAGGGAGTGGGGTTAGACCACCCGTAGATCATAATTAACCAAAGGCTCATTCGATCATTAAAAAAAAAAAAAAAGACTATACACCGAGTAACAAATATTGGGGTAGGGAGACATCTATAGGTCGAGTTAGACAAGGACCCAATATGGCATGGACAACAAATGGAGTACTAAAGATATAGAAAGTGTGACGACATGAACACAGCTTTCGTGGTAAAACAGAAGAAAGTAATGGTCCAGCACACTTTCAGTTGTAACAATAATAGATATAGCTAATGCAGAGAGACATGGCGAAGGAAGAGAACTTACCTAGTTGATTGATGATCGAAGGGAGAATATCCTGCAGTCCTGTCACCGGGAAAAAAAATTGTGCACAACAGTGACATATCAGAAATTTGCATATTTATAAACAAACTAAAAAAAGCATTCCTTGTAAATTAGGAAGCGATATTATATAATCTCATATTAACAACATGAGTGATTAAATTAGGAAGCGAGAGTACTTTTTGTCTGAGGAGAACCGCTGACTACCCATGTATTGGCCGCTATTGAAGCTTGCACTGAATTTTGGGAAAAAAGTTTAGTTAATTAAGAAGAGTTATATAAAGTTATATGATCTAGATAGCACTTAGGCCTCGTTTGGTTCGCGGAATCTCCCGGTTGGGAAAGGAAAGTGATTACTTTCCTATGTTCAGGTGCCCAAGGAATTGAGGAGGAAAGGAAAGTGATTCCCAATGGAAGAGAAATTAGGGAGGAAAGTGATTCCATCCATCCAAGGAAGGAATCACTTTCCCACATTGAAGTATTCACTTTCCTTTCCAAATTCCTTGGCATTGCCAAACATCGGAAAGGAAAATCAATAGGAATTAAAGTTTCCCAAAGGAAAGGAAATGACAAGGAATTGATTTCCTTTCCCTTCCATTCCGCGAACCAAACGAGGCCTTAGTATCGGGTTGGACATTTACCTTTAGGATTCAGAAATTGGATAACTGAATCATCTTTGAAAATGTTGACTTCTTCTATAGCAGGGATCGAATTTACCCCTATTCTTTTCAGAGTGCTCTGGAGCCTCTTGTCGTCCGTCGTCGTGGTCTTGTGAACTGCCTTCTTCTTCCTGATCACAATACATGGAGAAAACGTAACTCGATGAAGGAGAACACATAGTGAAACTTTTAAGAAATAACTCTGCCACTTCAGAAATACCAGCAATGATGAATTCATGCAGTAATACACTATTATCCTCTAAATATTGTTGTATTCTCGAGTCATGCAACAGTTTATAGGAATCCAAACTTGAGAAATCTGGTTGTTTTGATCCTATGGAACTTGGAGAAGCCAAAGAACCCAAGGGACTATAAAATGGGTTCCACCCAAGGGACTATAAAATGGGTTCCATAGCCGAGTCCTCAAAGTTATTCTTCCCTCTTTCTCGACTTATTATGTTTGGTTGGAGAAAAATTAAGCGTGGAACCCAAAGAACTCAAGCTTGGGACCCACCATTTCCTCTCTTTACATTTAAGTTCTCCAAGTTCCTTGGCTAAGTTACAAGCCAAGACTGAAGGATCTTGGAGAACTTAATTCCTCATGGGGACAAGCCCGTGTCGGCTAAGTTCTTGGATAACTCCTCCCAAGTTCTCTAAGTTCTTGGATAAGTTCCAAGAACCAAACAGTCAATATAACCTATCATTTCCTTTCACTACTTGCATTCATCCAAGTTACATGCTAGGACTGTCAGTAAAAGGAATAAGCACCGACCTACAGTACAACTACCTACACGTCAACAAAAATCCAAATAAGTGATCTAGTTTTCACTCAGTATTCGGGCTAGAAATCATTGGGAGAACATTTCTAAACAATTTGCAGAGATCAGAAAGTAAGAAATCTTCAAATATCTGTTGGTTAAAAGTAAGAAAATGGGTAAGAACCTGCGCATGCTACCCTTTCCACCGGTGCGAACAGCACCTGCCATCTTGATGAGCTTCTCCCGATTCATCTGCATGGTAACAAAGCATGTCAATAATTGCACTATATTTGAGACGTTGACGTGCTTCAAGAGTACAATAGAAATCACTGGCACTAAAAAGTAAGAAAAGGTAGCATGATTCTGGAGAGAATTAATTTTTGACATCAACAATGACCCACACAAATTGGAAAAGCTACTAAGAAATTTAAAACACCGCAATGAATCGACATCACTTAATGCCAAGGGAAAATCATGAATTAACAAATCAATGTCACATGTAGGTAAACACAGAAAAACAACTATTAACTGTTCTATTAGAAATTTTTTTTTTTTTTGATATTTAATAACTATCAACTGTTCCTTCTGATTTCCTCAAACTCTTCCTTCTTTTTGTCCATTGTACGTTTTGCATTACCCAACAAAAAAGTGGCAATGACAACACAGTAACAAGCATGTTTTCATGATCTTGACAATTCTTGTTTCACTATCTAAACAACAAATCACATCACAGGCTCCCATTATTTTAGACATTAGATGTCGTCTTATCAGCAATAAAGCTAGCAACATATTGGTAATCAAGCCATAATGAATACATGTTCACAGTCATCTAACAGAGGAAAATAAAATACACAATCAACAGTTTCTATGCTTGATTGGCTGATGGAAACTTTTGGAAACTAAGAAACTTAGTTTCTCTGTCGAGAAACCCAAGGGAACTAAGTTTCCAATTAGGAATGATGTTTGTCACATAAAAACTAAAAGATATAAACTTGTAGTAGATGGTGACATGATGAAAATAAAAATAATTATCTTAAAAGTGTTTAATAGTGGGTATTTAGTTCTAAAAAGTAAACTAAAAAAAAGTGCGGTGATTGCTTTCCATGACTTTCCATGATGCTTTCCACGAGTTTACATGACTTTCCACCTATTTGGATGGGAACTACAATGGGGAGTAGTTTCTCATTTGGTGGTGGCTCCTACTAGTTATCTAACTTACTTTCTACTTACCAAACAACCAACAAAATGGAAAGTAGTCATAGTTTTTATTACTTTCCTAGTTTCCTTACATTCCACTTGCCAAACAGGCCCAATAAATCAACTTGCAGGACTAAGTTCTTCAGAAGGAAAATATAGTTGAGCCACGATTCTTTTATCTGCAGTACTAGTTACAACCATATAACCTACAAGTTTCGTAAATGTAAATCAACTTCTTGTACAAATTTCCTTTGAGGGGAGATATAGCTAAAGACAATGTTTTTCTTATGTGGTGCTAGGTAACACAGATGACTTGTCACATCTTGCATAGCATGTGAATTTGTCAGCGAAAGTATACTTTAACAAGTGGGCGCAAGACGAGACTGCGTACTATGCTCTCTATGAGCTAGGCAAATGGCAGCAAAATGAGACTGCAAACTATGCCCGCTATGAGCTAGAACATAAGATGAATTCAGCTATAGAATGGTCAATGAAGAATTAAAAGGATTTCTCTTCAAGTCACCTGGATCTCCACAAAGATATCAGAGATCCAATCCAGCAGCCATGGGCTGTGGAACTTCTGGTTGTGAAGAAAAGCTTATTTTACTTCACAAGATCAAGGCCAACATCAATGAGATCAAAGCCAGACTTCATCAAAGGTTGCAATGAAATGGAGAGAACTCAGTTAGAGCACATCTTCAACCACCCGTGAGGCCGTGTTCCCATCCATCTTCAACTTTGCCTTCACTTCTACAAGTGAAAACATCACCAACCTGGTTCTGGTTCCTCCACAAGAATAAAAGTGGCAAATACACACTTTTTCTTGAGATGGTAGAGGAGAAGCGGAAAGCGGGAAGAGAAGAAGAACAATGAGGAGGATAAAGAGGAACAATAAGACGGTAATGGACTATGTATAAGGAAAACAAAAGACATCGAAAGAATATGAATGAATAAAAAGAAATAAAAAAGAAAATGATGTGAAATCCATTCATCGAAATATGAATAACTGTATGCGGTTGGTGACTTCCAACGAGATAAAAGGAAAGACAAAAATAGAACATATTGGGCTATACTCTTAATATACTTGCTCCAAAAAATAATTGCAATCATAACAACAACCAAAGGACAATGATTAGAATGCTATAAGCAAAAAATAAAAAGAATAAGGTTTATGTTTAGCATTGAGCAAACTGGACGCAGGATCCTACAACCTGAGGGGAACAGCACAAACACCAGAAATTGTGCCATTCAGAATATGAGCCATCTAAGGGGTTAAGCTAGAATTTTCGATGGCTGAAAAAATTTCCTCAAAATTTTAATTTCCAATAATTTGTTTCATTATCTATTGTGCAGGTTCGTGAAAAAGCCAATTACATCAAAGAGGCAGCTGTCCTATGCGAATCAGACTCAAGGTCTTGCAGCAGGTTGGGGATAAATCCCAGCCTCAAGCTTGACGACCTAATTCTATTGATATATGAGATAAACTAATCATAATGTCAAATCTATTGAGATAGGAGAGTAACAGTGTTAGTGTCAAAACTCAAGGATTCATCCATCTCTTCCATTCCGTCTACGTTTTTCTCCCTAAAAAAATTCTGTTCTCCTACAAATGGTTAACCAACCAAGTATGGCCTTCTTCAGAGTCATCAAAGTACGTTGACAATCCTATCAAGAATTTGAATAGACACCAAATAACTTGATATTTTAAAGTGACATATACATTTATTTGTCTGGTCTGTAAGATCTATTGCATTAATATGATTAAAACAAGGACCTGCCTCTGAATCTAAAAGCTTGTCATCTACCAAGTGTGCTAAATAATAAGATTGTGCAGATACAAGTAGGTAAGTTAGAATTTGAAATTTGCAAGAGCCTGAACTTTCAAGAGAGTAATATTTGCAACACGATTAGGGCTGTCAACTGGCCTGGTATGGGTCAGATTAATGAAAAATCTGGACCTGGCCCTAAAATATTTTGGGTTTCATATTTTGTATCTGAAGCTAATCTGGTATTCATGTGGATCCATTTTTCACGTCAGAACTCGGTTTTCCATTAAAAAGATTGTTCTATGCTAAGAAAGACTTTCAGATCTTAAAAATCCAAAGCAACATGTGATGTACCCCAAAGCCAAGTAAAAAAAACTCATTCAGGTTCTCTTTATAACATCCACACCCGAAACGTGTCAGATTAGTGGGTTATCGATCATTGAGGCCTAACATGATGCTTGTTTTTGGTTTGGAAGCCGTATATTTGAGCTCAGGCATCGTTTAGTTATCATGCATGAATTTGCACTCGGATCCTTTTTTCTCCCTAATTTGAGAGAGGAGACGTCCCTTAAAAGAGTTATTAAGTTAGGGGGTATGTAGACCTATCTTAGTATCTTGTACTAGTAAGTTCAAGGTTTCTGATACCGTATATCAGAAACAAACCAGTTGGGGGTCGCCATACCAGAAACCGGATAATATACCGAACATGCTGGGAGATGGACCTCATGGTGGTATAGGATAATAGTTCACTTCATATATGGCATGTATGACAAATTTCATAGTATTAAATTATAAGTATAGTAGAATTAGTCTTCAATGTAGTTTAGAATACGTCTCTATCCACACATACATATTCTAAGGGCTAGTTTGGGTTGCAATTACGTTTTATGAGGGACTCCATTTGGTGGCAAACGCAATAAGAAAGCCAAAGGACATGTTCTGGTGAGCGTTTTGTCAAACGTAACCATTCATTTAGGGGTCAAATGGCGTTCCGGAAATGGATGCTTGAGCAAACACAGATGAAACATAAGTGCAATCCAAATTAGCCCTAGGTCATACTAAACACTAATGATACACTCATTCCGTACCATTTTTCTGTAAATGAATTCAAAGTTTAAACAGAACATTCGGCCCAATATATCAGCCGGTTTGGCTCGGATCAGTTTCAAAGTGTTTCAAAAAGCTCTAGGCGCTCCTAAGCTCGCCTCATCGCCTGGGAGCACTTAGGTACACCTAGCTTCCGGAGAAGAAAAAACCACTTTGACAGCTTCTCAATTTCCCTTTTATAATAGCTTTTGTCACTTTTGTAGCTCATGTTATATTATCCAAATCTGTCATATATCCCTAAAAACTCATCAAACTTAAATATTTTGACAATAAACTAAAGAAAGAGTAAAAAACAATGCCAAATTACCAATAAAAAACAACAAAGTAACTTAACAAGATCACAACATAGTCTATTAAACACAACATTAAGTTTCAAAACAATAACATCACACATAATCATTATACTAGAAGAAAAATTGTTCAAATGGAAAAACGACCGTAAGATAGTCAACGAGGCAATGTTCCACATTCCTAAACGACTTAACAAATCCTTCTTCCTAGTCAATCATCCATCATTCATCTTCATCATCGAAGGCTAAGAGATCATCCCCAATATTATCATCAATATCATCATCTAAAACGAAATCTTCTTCCTCATTGATTGATAGATTTTGTTAAAACTTAAAAAGATTCTATTGGAATCTTTAAAACTTAAGCCTTAAACTTTAAAAACTATAAAACCAAACAAGCCCATAAAACTTATAAAAAAAAATCAAACAAAGTCCAAAAAATTGCATAGGCGTGTGCCTAGGCTCGCCTAATTTCCCATTTGCCTAATTTGTCCTTTGGTAAGATACCTCGCTAGCCTTTGGATTAGGCGGTGAAAAATCACCTCTCGCCTTTTGGGCGCCTGAACGGCGCCTTTAACAACACTTGCACGAATCCCCCCGATATGGGTCCTGACTTTTTTTTTCCATACTTGTCGCTCGTATCATGTCGATCCCTCTTCCAATATGGTATATCGGCTGGTAATACCGATATCTGAAACATAGACCAAGTTCCATAAAAAAATTGACAAACTTATAGAATTTAAAAGACCCGTGACTCTATGAGAACGAAATAGTCGTCATTATAAAACCTAGACGTTCCACTAGAAGGTAGTTATTATGACCGGCTGTCCATCCGACGTCGACCCTCCATTTTGTTCTCGAATTCATAGCCAAGACAGCTTTGAGCATGAATGGGTCATGTCATAAAATCTTGATGGCAAGTTATAAGGGGTTAGGGTAACCTACATGTCATAAAACCTAGACGGTCAGTTACGGATAGGGTAACCTATATTCCATCTAAAACTCAATATGCCTATGGTCAATGGAAAGATTCTAAAACACAGCCACCACCACACCAAAAATGTCCATGACAATTGGTTCCAACCCATGCAATTTTCATTGAATCTATGGTCAATGGAAAGATACTAAAACACAGCCACCACCACAACAAAAATGTCCATGACAATTGGTTCCAACCCATGCAATTTTCATTGAATCTATGGTCAGTGGAAAGATTCTAAAACACAGCCACCACCACACAAAAAATGTCCATGACAATTGGTTCCAACCCATGCAATTTTCATTGAATCTATGGTCTATGGAAAGATTCTAAAAAATGGCCACCGCCACACAAAAATGTGCATGACAATTGGTTCCAATCCATGCAATTCTCATTGATGAACCATAAATAATAAGCAAAAGGATCAGATCTTACAATAACCAATACTGGAGATTCTTCCTAAGAAAATAAATGAACCACCAATAATAATAATAAATAATAAATAAAAGAATCAATAGACATCTCACCGACCTTAGGGAGCCTCTGTTTAAGATAGGGGGGAGTTTGGTTTGGGGGCAAGAAAAATGAGAGAGAGAAAAAGGGTATAGAGAGCTGAGACTTAGGGTTCAAGGTAGATTAATCTCAGCCGTACGATCTGTGCATTTCTATTGGGCTGCTTTTTGGACCGGATACCCGGAACCTAACCCGGTTTTGGACAGGCCCGGACTCGGAAAGTAGCCCCCAGATTTGTCAAAACTAGGACAGGTTCAGCACGTGACAATGGTGGATGATGAGTCCGTTTGTTAATATAACAAACTATGTTTTGTATATATATATGTGTGTGTGTGTTTTCTTATTTAACTTTTGAGTCATCTAAGCCGTATGTATATCATGGTCCATTTTATTTTTAAATAAATTGAATTGTGTAAAAAATTGTTGAAAAAAGTTTAAATTTGTCAACATGGAGAATCGAACTCAACAAAACAAGAAAAATAACTCACACCTTAACTTCATGAGTTAGAAAAAATATTTGACTATAATTGGATAATATTCTTATTATACGTTACTAGTCTATATGTACGTTCTTTGCACGTATTTTAATTAGAATATCATAAGGTCAGTTGTCATTTTTTCGTCTTTTCCAGATGACTTCATGTGTGTTGCTTTTTTATTTTACAATGCCAAGAGATTCGAAGTACGAATTTGATTTTTTTTTTCTAAAATTTTCTATTGAGAATAATAACCTTTGTAAAATGGTAATGACAGAAAATTTGTTACCATTGGAACATGAAGAGTAGTATGAAAAAAAAATAAAACTTCATAGCGTTCAAACTTTATTGTTTTGACTCTTAAATATAAATGACATGCAAGTTGACATAATAACATCATATTTATAAAATATTCAAGGGTAGTTTAGGAATTCAAAAGTTTTACCACCAAGTTTTCCTATTATACAGTAGAATAGATTATACGTGCAAAGCACGTGTAGTTACTAGTTTTAATATAAGGAACATAAATATTTGCTTGTCTTGCTCTCAGGGATGAGCATTATTTGGTTTTGGACCTAAAACCAAATCGAATCGAGTCAAATAAGAGATTTGGTTTGGTTTGACAAAAATTCGGTTCGGTTTCGGTTAATAAGACTCATACAATTATGTAAATATCCTTTTATACATATTTATGATTAAAAATATGTATATTTTGAAAACAATAACTATGTGTATGTATTTTGAAGCATAATTTTGGTAATTTAACAACTAGTTCAACTTTGAGCCCAACTTTGAAATATAACAAATGTATATATAAAAATTATATTTTTTTAATATAATTTAACTACAATTTTAACTTTGGACCTGGTCCATTAAACAATTGAAATAATCCAATTGACCAAACCGAATAAAACGAATCGATTACATTGGTTCAATTGGGTTTTGGTTATGGTTAATTTGCTTTGGTTTCAGTTTTGGAGTTTTAGAATTTCGGTTATTTGGTTGAAATCGAATAAACCGAATGCTCACTCCTAGTTGCTCTACCTTCTCTTTTTCATTCATCCACTACTGACATTTCCTCAACTTGCAACATTGTTGGGGATTGCAATTCCGGAATTTGGCACCAATACGAAGGACTGATATTAGGTCATAAAATGAAGCTTTAACATACTCCATTATATTCTGATGAGAGAGAACTTGATGATGATGATGAAGAAGAAGAAGATGAAGAAGAATGAAGTTAATGATGCCTTCTTACTTCTTAGCCAGCTTACTTCTGTTTTTGTAGCTCTATTCTTTGTTTCAGCAGAGTTCCAACATATAATCATTATTTCACCATGCTGCCAACAAACACACTCATCCCTTCCCAATTCCGGACCCTCTGTTTTTGACCAGTGTCAATTCTGTTTTATTTTTTTCCATTTTTTTCTTAAAATCTGCAAGAAAATAAAATATAAATTAAAGGTTACCGACTTTTTTAGGGTCTCAGTAGATGTGGCCACGTATCCGCACCCGTTACACACGCTAAACTAGACCGAGTCAGACAACGGCGGCGCGCACATGTGGCCTATAGGGCATCCACACAAGACTTTTAATGAGACAACAAAGTGGAAAGCAATATATGCACAAACAATTCATTCATCCCAGCCGATGTGGTACTAAATGGGAGGGAAAATGAATTTTGAGCTTTTGCAAGCTCTGCTGTGTTCACACAGCACATATATTCAACAAATTCATGTTACTTTCATTTCTTAACAGCATAGTAGTTTAACACAAACTTTGCCTTGACATGAACAATGTGCTGTTAAATGTTTAGCATACAAGAACAAGAAGCCAACACCATATTAGTTTTGATCAGAATATATGTTGTTCATATTCTGACCCTTTGTCAGGTATAATTCCTGTGGATGTCTATCTGCCGGTCTATCTGCCTAAACCAGAAGCAATTATAGATACTATAACGATACTTTGTAGAGAGATCTTCGTAAGAAGATATCTCGAGAAATCCTTGAAGATAGAATCGATGTTTTACTACTATATACATAAGTTACATAGTATTCATACTGGAAATTACGATCAAGGATTACTCTATCAATCACCATCTACTTCAGAGATACTTTCTGAAGTTCCAACAATATTTACTGAGAACAAAAGATGGTTAACAAAGATTTATTCCTTGTGGTTCCTTCTCCCATTAAGCATGTACATAAACTTCACAAATGTATGAAATGCATAGGATCTTTACATGCAAACATCTTCCTTGGCAGATGAATTCTTGTTTCACTATCTAAAGAACAAATCACATCACAGGCTCCCATTATTTTAGACATTAGATGTCGTCTTATCAGCAATAAAGCTAGCAACATATTGGTAATCAAGCCATAATGAATACATGTTCACAGTCATCTAACAGAGGAAAATAAAATACACAATCAACAGTTTCTATGCTTGATTGGCTGATGGAAACTTTTGGAAACTAAGAAACTTAGTTTCTCTGTCTAGAAACCCAAGGAAACTAAGTTTCCAATTAGGAATGATGTTTGTCACATAAAAACTAAAAGATATAAACTTGTAGTAGATGGTGACATGATGAAAATAAAAATAATTATCTTAAAAGTGTTTAATAGTGGGTATTTAGTTCTAAAAAGTAAACTAAAAAAAAAGTGCGGTGATTGCTTTCCATGACTTCCCATGATGCTTTCCATGAGTTTACATGACTTTCCAACTATTTGGATGGGAACTACAATGGGGAGTAGTTTCTCATTTGGTGGTGGCTCCTACTAGTTATCTAACTTACTTTCTACTTACCAAACAACCAACAAAATGGAAAGTAGTCATAGTTTTTATTACTTTCCTAGTTTCCTTACATTCCATTTGCCAAACAGGCCCAATAAATCAACTTGCAGGACTAAGTTCTTCAGAAGGAAAATATAGTTGAGCCACGATTCTTTTATCTGCAGTACTAATTACAACCATATAACCTACAAGTTTCGTAAATGTAAATCAACTTCTTGTACAAATTTCTTTTGAGGGGAGATATAGCTAAAGACAATGTTTTTCTTATGTGGTGCTAGGTAACACAGATGACTTGTCACATCTTGCATAGCATGTGAATTTGTCAGCGAAAGTATACTTTAACAAGTGGGCGCAAGACGAGACTGCGTACTATGCTCACTATGAGCTAGGCGAATGGCAGCAAAATGAGACTGCAAACTATGCCCGCTATGAGCTAGAACATAAGATGAATTCAGCTATAGAATGGTCAATGAAGAATTAAAAGGATTTCTCTTCAAGTCACCTGGATCTCCACAAAGATATCAGAGATCCAATCCAGCAGCCATGGGCTGTGGAACTTCTGGTTGTGAAGAAAAGCTTATTTTACTTCACAAGATCAAGGCCAGCATCAATGAGATCAAAGCCAGACTTCATCAAAGGTTGCAATGAAATGGAGAGAACTCAGTTAGAGCACATCTTCAACCACCCGTGAGGCCGTGTTCCCATCCATCTTCAACTTTGCCTTCACTTCTACAAGTGAAAACATCACCAACCTGGTTCTGGTTCCTCCACAAGAATAAAAGTGGCAAATACACACTTTTTCTTGAGATGGTAGAGGAGAAGCGGAAAGCGGGAAGAGAAGAAGAACAATGAGGAGGATAAAGAGGAACAATAAGACGGTAATGGACTATGTATAAGGAAAACAAAAGACATCGAAAGAATATGAATGAATAAAAAGAAATAAAAAAGAAAATGATGTGAAATCCATTCATCGAAATATGAATCAACTGTAAGCGGTTGGTGACTTCCAACGAGATAAAAGGAAAGACAAAAATAGAACATATTGGGCTATACTCTTAATATACTTACTCCAAAAAATAATTGCAATCATAACAACCACCAAAGGACAATGATTAGAATGCTATAAGCAAAAAATAAAAAGAATAAGGTTTATGTTTAGCATTGAGCAAACTGGACGCAGGATCCTACAACCTGAGGGGAACAGCACAAACACCAGAAATTGTGCCATTCAGAATATGAGCCATCTAAGGGGTTAAGCTAGAATTTTCGATGGCTGAAAAAATTTCCTCAAAATTTTAATTTCCAATAATTTGTTTCATTATCTATTGTGCAGATTCGTGAAAAAGCCAATTACATCAAAGAGGCAGTTATCCTATGCGAATCAGACTCAAGGTTTTGCAGCAGGTTGTGGATAAATCCCAGCCTCAAGCTTGACGACCTAATTCTATTGATATATGGGAGAAACTAATCACAATGTCAAATCTATTGAGATAGGAGTAACAGTGTTCGTGTCAAAACTCAAGGATTCATCCATCTCTTCCATTCACTCTCCCGTTTTTCTCCCTAAAAAAATTCTGTTCTCCTACATATGGTTAACCAACCAAGTATGGCCTTCTTCAGAGTCATCAAAGTCCGTTGACAATCCTATCAAGAATTAGAATAGACGCTAAATAACTTGATATTTTAAAGTGGCATATACATTTATTGTCTGGTCTGTAAGATCTATTGCATTAATATGATTAAAACAAGGACCTGCCTCTGAATCTAAAAGCTTATGTCATCTACCAGCTGTGCTAAATAATAAGATTGTGCAGATACAAGTAGGTAAGTTAGAATTTGAAATTTGCAAGAGCCTGAACTTTCAAGAGAGTAATATTTGCAACACGATTAGGGCTGTCAACTGGTCTGGTACGGGTCAGATTAATGAAAAATCTGGACCTGGCCCTAAAATATTTTGGGTTTCATATTTTGTATCTGAAGCTAATCTGGTATTCATGTGGATCCATTTTTCACGTCAGAACTCGGTTTTCCATTAAAAAGATTGTTCTACGCTAAGAAAGACTTTCAGATCTTAAAAATCCAAAGCAACATGTGATGTACCCCAAAGCCAAGTAAAAAGAACTCACTCATGTTATCTTTATAACATCCACACCCGAAACGTGTCAGATTAGTGGGTTATCGATCATTAAGGCCTAACATGATGCTTGTATTTGGTTTGGAAGCCGTATATTTGAGCTCAGGCATCGTTTAGTTATCATGCATGAATTTGCACTCGGATCCTTTTTTCTCCCTAATTTGAGAGAGGAGACGTCCCTTAAAAGAGTTATTAAGTTAGGGGGTATGTAGACCTATCTTAGTATCTTGTACTAGTAAGTTCAAGGTTTCTGATACCGTATATCAGAAACATACCAGTTGGGGGTCGCCATACCAGAAACCGGATAATATACCGAACATGCTGGGAGATGGACCTCATGGTGGTATAGGATAATAGTACACTTCATATATGGCATGTATGACAAATTTCATAGTATTAAATTATAAGTATAGTAGAATTAGTCTTCAATGTAATTTAGAATACGTCTCTATCCACACATACATATTCTAAGGGCTAGTTTGGGTTGCAATTACGTTTTATGAGGGACTCCATTTGGTGGCAAACGCAATAAGAAAGCCAAAGGACATGTTCTGGTGAGCGTTTTGTCAAACGTAACCATTCATTTAGGGGTCAAATGGCATTCCGGAAATGGATGCTTGAGCAAACACAGATGAAACATAAGTGCAATCCAAATTAGCCCTAGGTCATACTAAACACTAATGATACACTCATTCCGTACCATTTTTCTGTAAACGAATTCAAAGTTTAAACAGAACATTCGGCCCAATATATCAGCCGGTTTGGCTCGGATCAGTTTCAAAGTGTTTCAAAAAGCTCTAGACGCTCCTAAGCTCACCTCATCGTCTCATCGCCTGGGAGCACTTAGGTACACCTAGCTTCCGGAGAAGAAAAAACCACTTTGACAGCTTCTCAATTTCCCTTTTATAATAGCTTTTGTCACTTTTGTAGCTCATGTTATATTATCCAAATCTGCCATATATCCCTAAAAACTCATCAAACTTAATTTTTTTGACAATAAACTAAATAAAGAGTAAAAAAACAATGCCAAATTACCAATAAAAAATAACAAAAGTAACTTAACAAGATCACAACATAGTCTATTAAACACAACATTAAGTTTCAAAACAATAACATCACACATAAATCATTATACCAGAAGAAAAATTGTTCAAATGGAAAAACGACCGTAAGATAGTCAACGAGGCAATGTTCCACATTCCTAAACGACTTAACAAATCCTTCTTCCTAGTCAATCATCCATCATTCATCTTCATCATCGAAGGCTAAGAGATCATCCCCAATATTATCATCAATATCATCATCTAAAACAAAATCTTCTTCCTCATTGATTGATAGATATTGTTAAAACTTAAAAAAGATTCTATTGGGATCTTTAAAACTTAAGCCTAAAACTTTAAAAACTATAAAACCAAACAAGCCCATAAAACTTATAAAAAATCAAACAAAGTCCAGAAAATTGCATAAAGACACCCAACATATGACACCCAACATATCTAGGCGTGTGCCTAGGCTCGCCTAATTTCCCATTTGCCTAATTTGTCCTTTGGTAAGATACCTCGCTAGCCTTTGGATTAGGCGGTGAAACATCGCCTCTCACCTTTCGGGCGCCTGAGCGGCGCCTTTAACAACACTTGCTCGAACCCCTGACTACTTTTTTTTTTCCCATACTTGTCACTCGTATCATGTCGGTCCCTCTTCCAATATGGTATATCGGCTGGTAATACCGATATCTGAAACATAGACCAAGTTCCATTAAAAAAATGACAAACTTATGGAACTTAGAAGACCCATGGCTCTATGAGAACGAAATAGTCGTTGTCATAAAACCTAGACGTTCCATTAGAAGGTAGTTATTATGACCGGCTGTCCATCCGACGTCGACCCTCCATTTTGTTCTCGAATTCATAGCCAACACAGCTTTGAGCATGAATGGGTCATGTCATAAAATCTTGATGGCAAGTTATAAGGGGTTAGGGTAACCTACATGTCATAAAACCTAAACGGTCAGTTTCGGATATGGTAACCTATATTCCATCTAAAACTCAATATGCCTATGGTCAATGGAAAGATTCTAAAAAATGTCCATGACAATTGGTTCCAACCCATGCAATTGTCATTGAATCTATGGTCAGTGGAAAGATTCTAAAACACAGCCACCACCACACAAAAAATGTCCATGACAATTGGTTCCAACCCATGCAATTTTCATTGAATCTATGGTCTATGGAAAGATTCTAAAAAAATGGCCACCGCCACACAAAAAATGTGCATGACAATTGGTTCCAATCCATGCAATTCTCATTGATGAACCATAAATAATAAGCAAAAGGATCAGATCTTACAATAACCAATACTGGAGATTCTTTCTAAGAAAATAAATGAACCATAATGAATGATCTAATAATAATAAATAATAAATAATAAATAAAAAAATCAATAGCCATCTCACCGACCTTAGGAAGCCTCTGTTTAAGATGGGGGGAGTTTGGTTTGGGGGCAAGGAAAATGAGAGAGAGAAAAAGGGTATAGAGAGCTGAGACTTAGGGTTCAAGGTAGATTAACCTCGGCCGTACGATCTGTGCGTTTCTATTGGGCTGCTTTTTGGACCGGATACCCGGGACCTAACACGGTTTTGGACAGGTAGGAACCCGGACTCGGAAAGTAGCCCCCAGATTTGTCAAAACTGGAATGGGTTTAGCACGTGACAATGGTGAATGATGAGTCCGTTTAGTAATATAACAAACTATTTTTTGTATTTTTTTTTAAAACAATGGATAATTATGGTGAACTCGTCTCCACTGGGACTCGAACTCCCGACCATTTAGGCCGCATGTATCTCTTTTAAGCCGTATGTATATCATGGTCCATTTTATTTTTAAATAAATTGAATTGTGTAAAAAATTGTTGAAAAAAAGTTTAAATTTATCAACATGGAGAATCGAACTCAACAAAACAAGAAAAATAACTCACACCTTAACTACATGAGTTAGAAAAAAAATATTTGACTATAATTGGATAATATTCTTATTATACGTTACTAGTCTGTATGTACGTTCTTTGCACGTATTTTAATTAGAAAATCATAAGGTCAGTTGTCATTTTTTCGTCTTTTCCAGATGACTTCATGTGTGTTGCTTTTTTATTTTACAATGCCAAGAGATTCGAAGTACGAATTTGATTTTTTTTTTTTAATTTTCTATTGAGAATAATAACCTTTGTAAAATGGTAATGACAGAAAATTTGTTACCATTGGAACATGAAGAGTGGTATTAAAAAAAAAAAACTTCATAGCATTCAAACTTTATTGTTTTTGACTCTTAAATATAAATGACATGCAAGTTGACATAATAACATCATATTTATAAAATATTCAAGGGTAGTTTAGGAATTCAAAAGTTTTACCACCAAGTTTTCCTATTATACAGTAGAATAGATTATACGTGCAAAGCACGTGTATTTACTAGTTTTAATATAAGGAACATAAATATTTGCTTGTCTTACTCTCAGGGATGAGCATTATTTGGTTTTAGACCGAAAACCAAATCGAATCGAGTCAAATAAGAGATTTAGTTTGGTTTGACAAAAATTCGGTTCGATTTCGGTTAATAAGACTTGTACAATTATGTAAATACCTTTTTATACATATTTATGATTAAAAATATGTACATTTTAAAAACAACAACTATGTGTATGTATTTTGAAGCATAATTTTGGTAATTTAACAACTAGTTCAACTTTGAGCCCAACTTTGAAATGTAACACATGCATGTATAAAATTATATAATTTAATATAATTTAACCATAATTTTAACTTTGGGTTCGATTTATTAAAGAATAAAAATAGTCCAATCGAACAAAACAAATAAACCGTATAGATTATATTGGTTCCGTTGGGTTTTGGTTATAGTTAATTTAGTTCGGTTTCAGTTTTGGAGTTTTAGAATTTCGGTTTTAACTATTTCGATTCGATCGAACCGAATGCTCAACTTGCAACATTGTTGGGGATTGCCATTCCGCGAATTTGGCACCAATACGAAGGACTAATAATAGATCATAAAATGAAGCTTTAACCTACTCCATTCTATTATGATGAGAGAGAATTTGATCATGATGATGATGAAGAATGAAGTTAATGATGCCTTCTTACTTCTTTAGCCAGCTTACTTTGTTTTTGTAGCTCTATTCTTTGTTTCAGAGTTCAACATATAATCATTCTTTCACCATGCTGCCAACAAACAAACTCATCCATTCCCAATTCCGGACCCTCTGTTTTTGACCAGTCTGTCAATTCATGTTACTTTCATTTCTTAGCAGCATAGTAGTTTAAACACAAACTTTGCCCTGACATGAACAATATGCTGTTAAATGTTTAGCATACAAGAACAAGAAGCCAACACCATATTAGTTTCTATTTTGCTAAAAAAAATATTAGTTTCTATCAGTATATATGTTGTTCATCTTCTGACCCTTTGTCAGGTATAATGGAGAGAGGAGCATTTGCCGGATCGAGAAGTGCTCTATTTTGTTGTGTCCTAGTGTATTTTGGAGTATCCCAGTCGCGTCCAATACGTATCCGACACGACACGGTCCCCACAGTGACTGTGCTTCCCATATGAAAATAAACACAAACAAAAAAAATATAAATGTGTTGAGAGTGGGATTTGGAAAAGAACCTTTTAATCCGGCACCTTAGGCCAACTCGACCATCTCAACTTTCTAAAATATAAGCTAATTCCTGTGGATGTCTATCTGCCAGTCTATCCGCCTAAACCAGAAGCAATTATAGATACTATAACAGTACTTCGTAGAGAGATCTTCGTAAGAAGATATCTCGAGAAATCCTTGAAGATAGAATAGATGTTTTACTACTATATACATAAGTTACATAGTATTCATACTGAAAATTACGATCAAGGATTACTCTATCAATCGCCATCTACTTCAGAGATACTTTATGAAGTTCCAACAATATTTACTGAGAACAAAAGATGGTTAACAAAGATTTATTCCTTGTGGTTCCTTCTCCCATTAAGCATGTACATAAACTTGCACAAATGTA
Organism: Iris pallida; assembly: GCA_029216955.1. Classification (NCBI taxonomy): domain Eukaryota; kingdom Viridiplantae; phylum Streptophyta; class Magnoliopsida; order Asparagales; family Iridaceae; genus Iris; species Iris pallida. The sequence goes on along the minus strand of JANAVB010014941.1, from coordinate 191,450 downwards.
TGAAATGCATAGGATCTTTACATGCAAACATCTTCCTTGGCAGATGAATGCACAAAGGGAGGTTGGCTCCCTTTAACTTCGCATTTACAGGAAGAAAGTTGCATCGTTCTGTAACTCGACGAGCTCTTTCGATTCGTAGCATGACGTCAGCATCTCGGCTCTTGCTTCAAATTGACACCACTTGGTGTCCCAAACATAAGTGCCTTCAAAGCATAAAAGCCATGTCAGTCATAGAAGACAACGCAATTTGATATTGTTTCATTGTTATGTATAGCTGAGATATTGAGAAATAAGATGGTGGTTTTTGTTCTCTAAATTCAAGAATTAAGGTGTTTGCACACATATGAATCAACAATAATGCCAAAAGTTAGCTTCTCTCTATTTCTTATTCAAACCTCCCAAAGCAATTTGAGCATATGAAACTGAAAGGTTCACATGTGAATCACATTGTAGGACAAAATAAAAACATCAAAATTACATTTTCATATAGACTCCTTTTCTCAAGAGAAACTTGGAGGACGGTTCTTGGTTGCATGAGCTTAAACTGCATGACTGAAAAAGATAGGTTAACCTACCCGTCAAATAGTCATATAGGTTTATGGCAAAGTCTTCTGCTAGGATTACAAACCATTATAGCGAGTCGACGTCATGTTGATAGCCAATCATAATTCCCAGGATGCTAGTTTTAATATCTAAAATTCTGAATTGAGAGTGAACCGGATCGATTCCAACAGTGACGATTTTGATTCCAATTGTAAATTTGGAATTTTCCTGTTGCCTAAGAGTTCTATCTAAGAATTCGGACAATGCATAAAATGCCCATTTTTACAACGAATAAATAAAGCACAAATACCGAATAAATACACATAGTATAACGAGCCAAGATGGGTGTACGTCCACGGAGGAAGGAAAGAATAACTTTATTGAATCAAGAGAAATCTTACAAGAATTAGTACAGTAATACAATATTACACAAACCGTCATTTACGAGATCTCCAAGGACCTCTCAACCTCTCAATTCTCTTAGGGAACGTTTGGTATGCGGAATACTATAAGCCGGGAATTCTATATTCCCGGAAATCAAATTCCAAGGAATTAAATTCCCGGGAAAATTATATTTCCATGTTTGGTGACAATATAAATATTCCCTGGAAAAAAATAAAAAATAATAATAACGAAAAAAAATGAACAAATATAAAAAACCGATAAAAGGACAAAAAATCGGTAAAAACGAAAAAAATCGTAAAAACGACAAAATAACAAAAAACGACAAAAACGAAGAAAAACGACGATAAATCGGTTTAAAACGAGAAAAATGACCAAAAAGCGACAAAAAATGTATAAACGACAAAAAATAACAAAAAGGGGTAAAAACGACAAAAATAACCAAAACACGACAAAAACGACATAAAATCTGTAAAAATGACAAAAAAATCAAAATGCGGCAAAAACGACAAAAAAAATCAGTTAAAACGACAAAAAATGACAAAAAATCTGTTAAAACAAATAATCGATAAAAACGACAAAAAAGAACACAAAATCGGTTAAAACGACAAAAAATTGGTTAAAACGACAAAAAATAACCAAAAAGCGACAAAAACGACGAAAAATCGGTTAAAGCGACAAAAATGATAAAAAACGACATAAAATAAGTAAAAATGACCAAAAAGCGAAAAAAAAACGACAAAAACGAATAAAAATCGGTAAAAAACAGCAAAAAAACTACAAAAAAATCGCTTAAAACGACAAAAATTGACAAAAAAGTGACAAAAAGGACAAAAGTTGGATAAAAACGACAAAAAATAATCAAAAAGTGACATAAAAAGACAAAAAGGGTTAAAACGACAAAATATTGCTTAAAACGAAAAAAAATGGGTAAAAACAACAAAAAATGACAAAAAATCGATAAAAACGACAAAAAAAAATAAAAAGTGTCAAAAAAAGACAAAAAATGAATAAAAACGACAAAAAATTGCTTAAAACGACAAAAAATTGGTAAAAACGACAAAAAATAATAAAAAAGTGACAAAAAAGACAAAAAAATTGGTAAAAACGACAAAAATCGCTTAAAAGGACAAAAAAAATTGGTAAAAACGACAAAAAATGACAAAAAAGTGATAAAAACGACAAAAAATAATCAAAAAGTGACTAAAACGACAAAAAATTGCTTAAAACGACAAAAAATTGGTAAAAACGAAAAAAATGGACAAAAAACTGATAAAACGACAAAAATAATCAAAAAGTGACAAAAAAGACAAAAAAATGGGTAAAAACGACAAAAAATCGCTTAAAACGACAAAAAATGGTATAAAAACGACAAAAAATGACAAAAAAGCGATAAAAACGACAAAAAATAATCAAAAAGTGACAAAAAAATAAAAAATGGGTAAAAACGACAAAAATTGCTTAAAACGACAAAAAAAATGGTAATAAAACGACAAAAAAATGACAAAAAAAACGATAAAAATGACAAAAAAAGAAAAAAATGTTCAAAACTAATCAAAATTGATCATAAAAGAAGAAAAAAATTTAAACAATTTTTTTTTTGCCCGGGCAAAAAAAAAAAAAATATCCACCTATTCTCAAGGGATAGAATTCCCATGTTTTGTGGGTAAACTATTTACCCGGGGATTTATAATTTCCGGGAATAAATTTTTTATAAGCCAAACAAACGTGGTAATAGATTTCCATCTTAAATTTTTTCGGGAATAAAAAAAATACCGCGTACCAAACGCCCCCTTAGGGCTTTCTCACACAATCACAAGCAAGGCCTCATCCAACCTTTTAGCCTCCAAGCCCTCCTATTTAGGGTTGGTTCTCCTAATTGTCCTAAATAGGAGAAATTTGTACCGTCGAAAACATGCCTTAAATCTAACCCGTACACTGAAAATCTAACGGGACGGCATACTGATGGAATGCTTAATGTGGGTTTCTCATTCCACTTGCCTACGATATATCGTTTTACCGCTACTGTTACAGATTAGCTCTTCTAGAGGACCATATTGCTGTTTTGACTCCTGTTTGAACATGGGCCACCATCCAACAATCTTCGCCTTGGCTTAATATTGTTTGTTGGTATATTTAGTATGGAAATATTCTATATTTAGTATGGGAATATCCTGAGGACATATTTGGTGTTGGTATATTTAGTATGAAAATATGTTATATTTAGTATGAGAATATCCTGAGGACATATTTGGGATGCCAGAGTATGCCACAGGATATTTCATTGGATATTCCATCGTGTAAATGCTATATAAAGCCTATGAGACTCAATCAATAAAATCACTCAATTACAACATGGTATCAGAGCCACAAAAAATCCTAGCCGTCACCCCCTCCCAAAATCCTAACCGTAGCGGTCATCAACGCCGCCACCACCACCACCGACACCGCCACCACTACCGACACCACCACCACTACCGTCACCACCGCCGACATCACCGCCACCTCTGCCGTCCCCACCGCCGACATCACCGCCGACAACTCCGTCACCACCGCCGACATCACCGTTCGTCACAGAAATGAGGGAGCAATCCAAGTGTGACATCGAGGGTCTAGATCTGATGGGAGAGAGACATGTTCGCGGATCTAGGATCGGACGACGAGGACGAGCGTGAGTCGTGGAGCGAACGTGACGTGATCGGAGAAGAGAAGCATCGATAGAGGAGATCATCAAGAAGCTGGATCCTGCAGAGGTTGCGACGTTGATGAAGTTGATGAAGATGTCGGCTGGTGAGAGCACGACACGAACGTCGTCGAAGTTGGAGCTTCCCTCCATCAATCTGAAGCTTGATGGACCGACTACCTACCTAAGTTGGCCACGATGGGAAAGGAGAACCCGGAAAGAGAAGACAGAGCCGAATGAGGGCTCGACAGGACGAAGAGCACCGTCAGGACCTAAGGGAGAGCCCCGGCAGTGCTTCAACTGCGGGGAGGTGGGTTATCTGAGGTATGCTTGCACCCAACCACCCAAGGGAGATTCAGGCGAAAGACATGGACAGTTTGGAGGATGTGACCGTGGTTGTAGGGGTCGACGGGACGGTCGATGAGGTTGTCGTACGAACCGGCTGGTAGCAAAAGGCGAGGAGACAGCTGACGGTCCCTTTACTGAGGAGGATCAGGCACTGTAGGACATGTTGGAAGTACTTTGGAGGAGGCAGAGAGCGTCGAGCGATGGAGACATGAGGAGTGGGACCGGGGAGACGTCCACCTCATTCTTCGTCAGAGACAACGCTGCCATGTATGCTCATTCGTCGGCGGAAGGCACTGACGACTCGCTCGCCCTTGCATCTATGTCTTCCCTCAGATCGTCGGATTGGATTATCGATTCGGGTGCGTCTTGGCACATGACAGGGAATGCTAGTGAGTTTTCTCCCTACACTCATCTAGCATCAGCGGACAACATTCAGCTGATGGTACTTTTCAGCTAGTGGTCGGTAAGGGTATTGTCGATTGTACAGGTTCAGTAAAATTATCCAATATTTTGCATGCTCCTTCTTTTTCAGTCAGTCTTTTGTCCATTATTTCTATAATCCTCCAATTAAAATGCACTGTCTGCTTTGATATTCCTAAGGTGATCTTCCAGGAGAAAAAGACAGGACGAAGATTTGGGACTGACACTTGGCATAATGGATTGTGGTACCTGGATCGAGAAGGGCTGGATTCAGCATTACTATCTATGGCAGAAAAGACAGGGATGGGATGACTGAAGAAGATGAGTGCGGAAGATACATTGCGACTCCACCACTGGAGGTTGGGACACTCTTCATTTGATATTTTAAGCAAATTATATCCTACAATTTATGAAGAAGTTAATAAAGAGAAACTAGTTTGTGATGCTTGTGAGTTAGGCAAACTTACTAGGAGTTCATATATGAGTAGCGGTCATAGGAGCTCGTCCATTTTTGATGTGGTACACTCTGATGTCTGGGGGCCTTGTACTACACCTATGAATGGTTACAAATATTTTGTTACCTTCATAGATTGTTTTTCTCATACTACTTGGTTGTATTTGATAAAAAAATAAGAGTGAGGTTCCCTCCTATTTTCGGAACTTTCACAAACATGTCCAGACTCAGTACAAGGCAGTGGTGAAGGTACTGAGGTCTGACAATGGAACGGAGTACACCAACAAGACACTTACGGAATACTTGTCCGCCCAAGGGATACGGCATCAGACCACTTGTGCATATACACCAGCACAGAACGGAGTAGCGGAAAGAAAGAACAGACACCTCCTGGAAGTGGTAAGAAGTATAATGATAGACATGAATGTCCCACAGAGTATATGGGGATATGCAGTGTTGACAGCAGCTCAACTGATCAACAGGATGCCTTCGAAGGTGTTGGGATGGAGGTCTCCATGCGAGATGCTGCAGGAAAATAATAGTGGGATGCTCCCACTAAAGGTGTTTGGCTGTGTATACTTCGTAAAGGACAATAGACCGTCGGTAGGGAAGCTTGATCCTCGAGCAATCAAGTGTATCTTTGTGGGCTACTCGGGAATTCAGAAGGGCTACGTATGCTAGAGTCCAGTGGAAATTTTTTTTTTGTAAGTATGGATGTTCACTTCAGAGAACATGAGCCATACTACAGTTAGGAGGGAAACCCAAATATCTCGCCTGATACTGCAAGTATGAGGCGAGAGAGGGAGTTGTTGGGAAGCATTTCGACTGATCTCGGAGTATGGCTTGGAGGAACAAATAGGATACAGGAAGGTGAAAAGGAACAGGGGGAGAAAATAAGTGGTGTTAGGCCCACAGCTCAGGGGGAGATACTTACCTACAGCATGCGAGAGAAGCAACTTGCAGGACCAGTTCCTACAGTGCCAGTGCTAAGTCCCTTGCCTGCGCCCGTATTGACTCCTGAGACACCTACACCACCACCTTCCCCTTCAGGTGATATCCTTCCTTCTCCTCCTCCCCAACCATCATCAGTATGGAGGTCCACTCGCAGCAATGCGGGAAAACCTCCTGAGAGATATGGTTGGGACCTTGCCAAATTTGTCTCATATGATCATATCTCTTCTTCTCATAGAGCTTTTATTGCATCATTGGATAGTGTTACTGTACCTAACAATTGGCAGGTAGCCAAAAATGATCCAAAGTGGAAAGCAGCGATGCATGAGGAGTTGGGAGCTCTGGAGAAGAACCGAACTTGGGAGCTGGTGAGACTGCCAGAAGGGAAGAGAGCAGTCGGATGCAAGTGGATTTTCACTGTGAAGCAGAACCCAGATGGACAGGTTGAGCGCTACAAAGCTCGACTGGTGGCAAAAGGATACAGTCAGACGTACGGCATCGACTATGACGAGACCTTTGTACTAGTGGCAAAGATGAGTACTGTCATGACCTTGATCTCTCTGGCAGCCAATGGAGGATGAAAGCTACATCAACTGTATGTGAAGAATGCATTTCTTCATGGGGATCTAGTGGAGGAGGTGTACATGGAGATACCACCAGGATTCGGCACCAATCAGACAGAAGGCAAGGTCTGCAGGCTGAAGAAGTCCCTCTATGGACTGAAGCAGTCTCCTCGAGCGTGGTTTGACAGGTTCAGGAGAGCAATGATAGGGATGGGATATCAGCAGATCAATGCTGATCATATTGTATTCTTCAGACGAAGTGGAGGCCACATCACTATGCTTGCAGTGTATGTGAATGATATGATTATCACAGGCGATGACGAGCAGGAGATCGCCCAACTCAAGGAAAAGCTTGGCAAGGAGTTCGTGGTGAAGGATCTTGGCCCTCTTCGATACTTCCATTGGATTGAGATTGATCGAGATACAGAGAAAATTATTCTTTCTCAGAGGAAGTACGCACTAGACCTGTTCACGGAAATAGGGATGATGGGATGCAAACCAGCTACGACACCGATAGACCAAAAGTTCAAGCTGGATGCTGAAGCCGGAGAACCAGTTGACCGGGATAGATATCAGAGATTGGTGGGTAAGCTGATCTATTTGAGCCACACACGTCCAGATATATGCTTTGAAGTTAGTGTGGTGAGCCGCTACATGCATAACCCTCGAAAGGGTCATATTGATGCAATATACCAGATTCTTAGATACTTGAAGGGTGCCTCCGAGAAGGGACTGATGTTCAGGAAGAATAATCACATGGACATCGAGGGCAACTGTGATTCTGACTGGACTAATTGTGTTGATGACAGGAGATCTACCTCGGGATATTGCGTCTTTTTAGGAGGCAACTTGGTCTCTTGGAGGAGTAAGAAGCAGTCAGTGGTAGCTAGTTCGACAGCTGAAGCGGAGTACAGAGCTATGGCCTTGGGTGTTGCAGAGCTGCTTTGGTTGAAGAATATGCTGGTGGAGCTGAAGCTAGATCAAGGAGCTAAGATGAAGCTGTGGTGCGATAACCAGTCAGCTATTAGTATTGCCAACAATCCAGTACAGCATGACAGGACCAAACACATCGAGATCGATAGGTTCTTTATCAAAGAGAAGTTGGTTAGTGGACTACTGGAGCTAGGCCACGTTCCAACAAAGCATCAGGTAGCAGACGGACTGACCAAAGGACTTAACTCTGTGAGCATGATCAGAGGATGTGACAAGATGGGCTTAGTGAATATCTTTCGCCCATCTTGAGGGTGTAAACCCCCAAATTTTTAGGTATTTATTTTCGGCTTAAATTGAATTTTTACTAGTTTAGAATGATTTGAAAATTTTTGGTTTATTTTCTTGTTGTATAATACTAATGATAGATTTCATACCTAAGTGTGTATATAAAATACCTTTTAATAACTATTTACAAAATATATTTATATAATTATTATTAGGGTTAGAAAATTTTTAAGTCTTTTATGATTAGATATTAAAAACATTTACTATATGATAATACTAAATATTTTCTTGTATATAACATATGGTTAAATTTCTTTTCTAAATTATTTTAGTATTTTTGAATGCTAGATTGATTTATTAATAGTAATAATTGAATGGTACTAATATAAAGGTGCATTAAATATTTTTATAGGAATATATTTTCTTAATTACTAACTCAAATATTTTTTATTCATTATATAGATATAAATATACATAGAAGTAATAAAAAAAAGGAAAAAAAAGGCATGGAACAGTGCTGTGCACTGTTCCTCTTTCTTGCAAAGCCGAACCCGGCCATTTTTCCCCCTATTCCGCAAGAGCAAACAGAGACTCAGGTCTCTAGAAAGAAGAAAGAAAAAAAAAATTCAATCAAATCTTTCAACTCACGAGATTTTGGAGTGCAAAATCTCGTGAGTCAGCCACAGGGAATTCTCCTGCTGAGGATAAGTATACACATGGCGGTGTATACTCAAGGGGATTTAAGAGTTTGTTCATTCAAATCAAATCTAACAATTAGTAGAGATTGATCCTATCCTTCCCAATTCAAAGTCGTAGTTAGATTACAATCAAAACTGGGAATTCAATTTAAATCGAATTCAAAAGCCAGGGGTATATGGTGTTCGGCTGTGTTGAAGAACCTGAAGGAGAACCTTAACCGAAAACTTTTCTTCAACTCAAACAACGAACCCCGATCACCACCAGCCCTAGGCGACCACTCCTGTCACCTGCAGCCGCCGACTGGAGTGTCTGTATCGAGCCAAAAAGTCGCCGGAGCACCGCCCAACCCGAGGAGAACAGGGCCCATGTTCGGACACACGACTACGAGGTACCATCTTGCCATCCAAATTTCTCCGCCTACGCTTCATCGTTTTTAGTTTCGTAAACTGATCTGGAAACCCTATTTAACCCTCTAGAAGACCCAGTAAAAGAGTTATAGGGAAATCAAATAACTGGCCTGTGAAATCATCACAAAGTTGGTGACAATCTGTTCAAAAACAGAGCAATCCATGAGTTCGAAACCCCAAGTTGGAAGGCCATTTTTGGTCGATTCCTTGACTGTTTTGACAAACTGTTTGAACAGAGTTAATAACAACATATAGGTAATGGAAACCTCTCTTTTAGTTTTATTTTACATTGCTTAGATCGGAATCAAAACAGTTCATAATTTTAGGGAAAAACTGGGTTTTAATCTTCAAATTTCGGAAAAAAATTTCCGATACGGCGTGCGCCCCGACAAACCGGACGACGTGGTCATGCGCTATACGCATCGAAAGGCGCGTATGGACGTTGTCGACGTGTGGGAACTGACGGAACTCAGTTTCGTCATGTGTGCGCGACGAAATCAGTCCGTATCCGTCAAGATACCCCCGTATCGACCTTTTGCAAACTTGGCCATAACTTCGTGTACAGTCGTCAATTCGAGATGAAACTTGCGCCAACAGGACCGAATCAAAATATTGGTCATGTATGCCAAGTTTGGTTCGATTCTAAGAAGGTCGAATCAGAACCCCTTTTTGGCGGGCCCGTGACCCACTCAAACGGGCAATTTTGTACGCGGCTCCTCGGAATCCAAAAATGGACATACCGTTGAGTTTCTCTCCTCAAACTGAATTCGTAGACATATAGTTTGACGACTTTAGAGACCATAGATACTGGCACATATTTCGGTGCAAGACGGGTCCATGGCGGACATCGTTTTGACCCAAAATTACGATTTTGTCCCTGTTCCAGAATTTAACTTTTGGACAGGCATTCCTAGGCATATCTTTTATTCCAAACTCGTTCGTGATGTTTGTTTCAGCATCCGGAGCTTCTTGTGGATTTTGACTTTCGTGTTGACGATTCTGATTGTTGGATTTTGCTGCTTCTCGCACCACCCTCAGGCAAGATACCTTGCCTTATTTACTGTTTATAATTAGATGCATCCTTATTTATTTATTTACTGCATATTTATTATCTGTTTTTAGTTGGATATCCATTACTTGCTATTTTTAGTTCACTTTATTTTGCTTTCAGTTATTTTTCCTTCTTGCCTTTTTTGTATGCATATGGACCTAGTTTTAGCGATCTACCTTCTGCTAGTGACCTTGGGAGGGAGAAGACAGTAAAATGTATGGGCTACCCCAAATCCAAAAGCTGTAGTAACTGCGTACTACGGTAGTCGAGTCGCGAGGGTCACTAGCCTCGAGCTATGTGGACTGATGGGTCACGTGGGCCGCTAGCCTCGAGTTATGCCGGCTGATAGTATTGGTACTTGACGTGTGCGTGTTGTGAGTTATTACCTTGTCCTGGGGGAGTTAGCCTTCACCTGCCCATACATCGATATGTCTTCTAAATTGCCTACTAGAAAGGTTAGGAGACCTTAGCAAATTTTATATTCCAATCATGGCATGGAAAATGTCACATCGCGGAATAGTAAGTTACCCCTTGTCCTTGTTTGGTTGTAGAGGTAGCCTACTGTTTCAATGATGGGATATTGAGCCGTGTTATGGTTTGGACACTTTTACTTTATCTTTATTTTATGGTACATTTATATTCAGTTCATATGGCATGTTCTTCCTGTATCTTGTTACGTCCCTCTGAGGACCTGGTGATATCTCCAGGTATAGATGATTTCCCGCAGGAGTATGGTTCGGCACTGGATCCTTCATCCCTTGATGACGAGGCGTCTCCCGCTGATATCTAGATTCATGTTGTTCTTTGAGACTCATAGTGGACATCTACTCTATTAGAGATTATTTTTATAGCTGTTTGGTGTGGGCATGTCCACCCGGCTATCTTTTGACTCACTTATTTATTCTATTGGGACTTCTTATATCTTCTGTATCTGCTGTGGATGAGATATAGTTTATTGATTTATATGGCTTGCGATTTATATTATTACAGCTTATGTATATATACGAGAATCCTATATATTGGAGTATTCATCGTATATATGCAGCTGGCATGTCTACGTACTTGGTCCTAAGTATTTTGGGACTGGGGCATTACATATTTTTGTGGTGGCCCATGCAGGTCAGAATATATTGTTGGGTTACATGACTGTGCCCAACAAGCCTGCATATAGGAATAGGAATAGTATCTCATCCACGATTATTGCCTCCCTTGACCTCCAAACTTTTTGAACTCTCTATGATTACCTGTACAGCCTAATATCTAACCTTTCATAATATCAGTCTAATTCATGCTTGGTAGAGGTTAGGACGACGACTCGTACTAGGTAGACATGTTCCATCGTTACTAGCTTAACTCTTATAAGTTGGGTAGGATGCCTCACGATCTAACCCTTCCTTGACCGTACCATGGCCTCAGACTAGAAGACAGTAGGACGTGTATATGGGCACGAAACCCGAACAAAACTTCGATTCTTTAAAAAAAATGAAATTTTTATATTCTTTTATCATTATCTCGCGTACTTATGTTTTACCATCTTGACCAATGCTGCTACTATAGCCTAGATTTGCAAGCCTATTCATTTTCAAGCTTGTTCATGACATATATGTTATTGGAGGTACCCCACTAACATATTGTTTATCAGAACCGGTGCATGATGGTCTGATCAACCTAATGCACTTGGTTCGCTCTTCATAAAATTATTCAATGAGATATAGTTAACTTGTTTCCCCAAAATCTCATCCGCAACTGCGTTGACAACTTTCCTTCAACTGCTTGACCTGTAACTTGTTTGAATCTATTCTAACATTATTCTATTTTTCGTGCCAGTAAGGATGAACCTTCGAAGCGGACACGTTCCTACCTCGGCGATCACGCCTAGTGATGCAGCCACTCAAGAGGGAGGGGTCCTACCAGTGACCCCGGTGACCCCGTATCAGCCAGGACAGCTGCAGGCCACCATGACCCCATCGATGGTACCACAGGGAACTCAAGTGCCACTGGCCACCCAAACTGGGCAGACTATCGAGGTACCAATCGAAGGAAATGCACCACCACCTCCACCACCATTCACTCAGCAGTACCCACTTCAGTGCGGACCACAGATGCCTCCACCACCAGAGGATGGAAACCCTACTACACAGTTCATGTATGCCATGATACATACTCAGTGGCAACAGGCTGAACTGATGAGGCAGAGCATGATGGAAGCACTAACTAGGCCCCCACCTCCACCTCCGACACAGGTACCAGCACCAGCTCTACATCCATATGAGGGTTCCATCAAGGACTTCATGGATATGAACCCCAAGCCCTTCAAAGGTACCGAGGAACCACTAGAGGTTACCGCGTGGCTTATCAGCACGGAGAAGCTACTGAGGGCATCCCAGTTGCCAACAAATGATTGGATAACAGCAGTAGACTTGCTCTTAGAAGACAATGCCCATCATTGGTGGGAAGCCGAAGAAAGACGCTTGGGAGCCAAACAGACTTGGGAAAAATTCTACAAACTCTTCAATGAGAGGTTCTTTCCTATCCATGTACGTGATGCCCTCTATGATCAGTTCCTACACCTCAAGCAAGGGAACATGACCGTAGATGAGTACGATGCAGAATTCAGTCGACTGAGCAGATTCGGTGAGACACTGATTCCTACTGAGCAGGAAAAGGCCAAGAGATTTCACCAAGGATTGACACCAGAGCTCAAGAAGCATACTACGGTGCAGTCTAGGGTTTCTTATGCTGCAGTATTAGAAGAAGCTAGAAGCCAGGAACTCCTTGACAAGGAAATACAACAGGCTCAGAAATGCCATATTCCAGCAACTGGGCCAAGTAACCTTATCCATGGTGGACCAATCAGACATTCTATGACACAACCACCAACAAGAGCATCACCTTATCCAATTGATGAGCTTCTTACATGTCGCTTCTGTCATAGAAAAGGTCATGTCATGAAGGATTGTCGTCGCAGATTAGGACAATGCATGATTTGTGGCTCCAATCATCACAAAGCCCGAGACTGTACAGAACAACTAAAGGCAGCACAACAGCAGATGCAAGGACCCGTAGCACCAAGACCAATAGCAGAGCCCAGTCAACTATCACATGGAGGTTATCCTAGAGGATCACACTTCGCTGACCAATCTATACAAGTTAGGCAGGATGGACAGGAGACAAATGGACCAGAGCATGGGCAAACATTTAGCATGGCTGTGATAGGTACCCATCCTGAGGTGGAAGATTTAGCAGGTATTACTCTAGTTACACCATTTATTTGTTTTAGACATGGCTTAGCATTAGAATAACACATTCATTAGCTTGGTCAACATGCATGGCATAATACTTGTCTTAATATGAATTACTAGTTACCAGCGATAATGCATATGCAGTACCTTCGACACCATTAGAAGTATATTGACTATAAGTCTAGCAATCTTATTGCAGAGATTTATGACTTAGTAGTTAAAGATCCTTGCATGATGTACCTTATAATTTGTTACCCCATCAGTAATCGTCTTGTGCTATAGAAGAGTGAATCATCCAACACCCTCGGTACCTGTGTCATCCTGGCAACCCTCACTAACGCGGAAGCGTAAAGATGACATGGGTAATCATTTCACTATTGTCCGAAATTCGAAGAACAATCTTTGACTTGACACAGTTCCTCCAACCGAGCAAATAACCTAGTAGTTCACAACGTCCACTTCTATCCGCAACACTATGGATACTCATATTGTGACTTTAAAATTTGAAGCACAACACTAACCATTTTCTTCCAACAAATTCCACCCTCCTGAACTAGATAAGCCACTCTACACCTATGACATACCTGTCCCAAGCAAACACTCCATCCTATGCTCCATTTCAATTACACCACATGTATAACACAATTTCTTTGTAGCAAACCATGTATGTCCATTCTCGTCCCAATTGATTTTACCATGCGATTTTGTCACAATCCCTCAAACGACTGGAACCCATGAACCATGCCAGAATAAGAATGTCCTACCTTATTGAATATGTTGTCAGATGGATTCCTTCTATAACTACCCCATCTATATTTTCGAAAACTAATTTATGATTTGATATTTGATATAATTACTCTTCCTTCGTATTCAGCCTCATTATATTTGTATATTAAGTTCTATTTTTAATTTCGAGGACGAAATTCTTATAAGTTGGGTAGGATGTAAACCCCCAAATTTTTAGGTATTTATTTTCGGCTTAAATTGAATTTTTACTAGTTTAGAATGATTTGAAAATTTTTGGTTTATTTTCTTGTTGTATAATACTAATGATAGATTTCATACCTAAGTGTGTATATAAAATACCTTTTAATAACTATTTACAAAATATTATTTATATAATTATTATTAGGGTTAGAAAATTTTTAAGTCTTTTATGATTAGATATTAAAAACATTTACTATATGATAATACTAAATATTTCCTTGTATATAACATATGGTTAAATTTCTTTTCTAAATTATTTTAGTATTTTTGAATGCTAGAATGATTTATTAATAGTAATAATTGAATGGTACTAATATAAAGGTGCATTAAATATTTTTATAGGCATATATTTTCTTAATTACTAACTCAAATATTTTTTATTCATTATATAGATATAAATATACATAGAAGTAATAAAAAAAAGGCATGGAACAGTGCTGTGCACTGTTCCTCTTTCTTGCAAAGCCGAACCCGGCCATTCCCCCCCCCCCCCATTCCGCAAGAGCAAACAGAGACTCAGGTCTCTGGAAAGAAGAAAGAAAAAAAAAATTCAATCAAATCTTTCAACTCATGAGATTTTGGAGTGCAAAATCTCGTGAGTCAGCCACAGGGAATTCTCCCGCTGACGATAAGTATACACATGGCGGTGTATACTCAAGGGGATTTAAGAGTTTGTTCATTCAAATCAAATCTAACAATTAGTAGAGATTGATCCTATCCTTCCCAATTTAAAGTTGTAGCTAGATTACAATCAAAACTGGGAATTCAATTTAAATCGAATTCAAAAGCCAGGGGTATATGGTGTTTGGCTGTGTTGAAGAACCTGAAGGAGAACCTTAACCGAAAACTTTTCTTCAACTAAAACAACGAACCCCGATCACCACCAGCCCTAGGCGACCACTCCTGTCACCTGCAGCCGCCGACTGGAGTGTCTGTATCGAGCCAAAAGTCGCCGAAGCACCGCCCAACCCGAGGAGAACAGGGCCCCTGTTCGGACACACGACTACGAGGTACCATCTTGCCATCCAAATTTCTCTGCCTACGCTTCATCGTTTTTAGTTTCGTAAACTGATCTGGAAACCCTATTTAACCCTCTAGAAGACCCAGTAAAAGAGTTATAGGGAAATCAAATAACTGGCCTGTGAAATCATCACAAAGTTGGTGACAATCTGTTCAAAAACAGAGCAATCCATGAGTTCGAAACCCCAAGTTGGAAGGCCATTTTTGGTCGATTCCTTGACTGTTTTGACAAACTGTTTGAACAGAGTTAATAACAACATATAGGTAATGGAAACCTCTCTTTTAGTTTTATTTTAAATTGCTTAGATCGGAATTAAAACAGTTTATAATTTTAGGGAAAAACTGGGTTTTAATCTTCAAATTTCGAAAAAAAATTTCCGATACGGCGTGCGCCCCGACAAACCGGACGACGTGGTCGCGCGCTATACGCATCGAAAGGCGCGTATGGACGTTTCCGACGTGTGGGAACTGACGGAACTCAGTTTCGTCATGTGTGCGCGACGAAATCAGTCCGTATCCGTCAAGATACCCCCGTATCGACCTTTTGCAAACTTGGCCATAACTTCGTGTACAGTCGTCGATTCGAGACGAAACTTGCGCCAACAGGACCGAATCAAAATTTTGGTCTTGTGTGCCAAGTTTGGTTCGATTCTGAGAAGGTCGAATCGGAACCCCTTTTTGGCGGGCCCGCGACCCACTCAAACGGGCGATTTTGTACGCGGCTCCTCGAAATCCAAAACTGGACATACCGTTGAGTTCCTCTCCTAAAACTGAATTCGTAGACATATAGTTTGACGACTTTAGAGACCATAGATACTGGCACGCATTTCGGTGTAAGACGGGTCCACGGCGGACATCGTTTTGACCCAAAATTACAATTTTGCCCCTGTTCCAGAATTTGACTTTTGGACAGGCATTTTCTAGGCATATCTTTTATTCCAAACTCATTCGTGATGTTTGTTTCAGCATCCGGAGCTTCTTGTGGATTTTGACTTTCGTGTTGACGATTCTGATTGTTGGATTTTGCTGCTTCTCGCACCACCCTCAGGCAAGATACCTTGCCTTATTTACTGTTTATAATTAGATGCATCCTTATTTATTTATTTACTGCATATTTATTATCTGTTTTCAGTTGGATCCATTACTTGCTATTTTTAGTTCACTTTATTTTGCTTTCAGTTATTTTTCCTTCTTGCCTTTTTTGTATGCATATGGACCTAGTTTTAGCGATCTACCTTCTGCTAGTGACCTTGGGAGGGAGAAGACAGTAAAATGTATGGGCTACCCCAAATCCAAAAGCTGTAGTAACTGCGTACTACGGTAGTCGAGTCGCGAGGGTCACTAGCCTCGAGCTATGTGGACTGATGGGTCACGTGGGCCGCTAGCCTCGAGTTATGCCGGCTGATAGTATTGGTACTTGACGTGTGCGTGTTGTGAGTTATTACCTTGTCCTGGGGGAGTTAGCCTTCACCTGCCCATACATCGATATGTCTTCTAAATTGCCTACTAGAAAGGTTAGGAGACCTTAGCAAATTTCATGTTCTAATCATGGCATGGAAAATGTCACATTGCGGAATAGTAAGTTACCCCTTGTCCTTGTTTGGTTGTAGAGGTAGCCTACTGTTTCAATGATGGGATATTGAGCCGTGTTATGGTTTGGACACTTTTACTTTATCTTTATTTTATGGTGCATTTATATTCAGTTCATATGGCATGTTCTTCCTGTATCTTGTTACGTCCCTCTGAGGACCTGGTGATCTCTCCAGGTATAGATGATTTTCCGCAGGAGTATGGCTCGGCACTGGATCCTTCATCCCTTGATGACGAGGCATCTCCCGCTGATATCTAGATTCATGTTGTTCTTTGAGACTCATAGTGGACATCTACTCTATTAGAGATTATTTTTATAGCTGTTTGGTGTGGGCATGTCCACCCGGCTATCTTTTGACTCACTTATTTATTCTATTGGGACTTCTTATATCTTCTGTATCTGCTGTGGATGAGATATAGTTTATTGATTTATATGGCCTGCGATTTATATTATTACAGCTTATGTATATATACGAGAATCCTATATATTGGAGTATTCATCGTATATATGAAGCTGGCATGTCTACGTACTTGGTCCTAAGTATTTTGGGACTGGGACGTTACATATTTTTGTGGTGGCCCATGCAGGTCAGAATATATTGTTGGGTTACATGACTGTGCCCAACAAGCATGCATATAGGAATAGGAATAGTATCTCATCCACGATTATTGCCTCCCTTGACCTCCAAACTTTTTGAACTCTCTCTGATTACCTGTACAGCCTAATATCTAACCTTTCATAATATCCGTCTAATTCATGCTTGGTAGAGGTTAGGACGACGACTCGTACTAGGTAGACATGTTCCATCGTTACTAGCTTAACTCTTATAAGTTGGGTAGGATGCCTCACGATCTAACCCTTCCTTGACCGTACCATGGCCTCAGACTAGAAGACAGTAGGACGTGTATATGGGCACGAAACCCGAACAAAACTTCGATTCTTTAAAAAAAATAAAAATTTTATATTCTTTTATCATTATCTCGCGTACTTATGTTTTACCATCTTGACCAATGCTGCTACTATAGCCTAGATTTGCAAGCCTATTCATTTTCAAGCTTGTTCATGACATATATGTTATTGGAGGTACCCCACTAACATATTGTTTATCAGAACCGGTGCATGATGGTCTGATCAACCTAATGCACTTGCTTCGCTATATATTGGAGTATTCATCGTATATATGCAGCTGGCATGTCTACGTACTTGGTCCTAAGTATTTTGGGACTGGGGCGTTACAGAGGGGGAGTGTTGGTATATTTAGTATGGAAATATGTTATATTTAGTATGAGAATATCCTAAGGACATATTTGGTGTTGGTATATTTAGTATGGAAATATGTTATATTTAGTATGAGAATATCCTGAGGACATTTTTGGGATGCCAGAATATGCCACAGGATATTCCATTGGACATTCCATCATATAAAGGCTATATAAATCCCATGAGACTCAATCAATAAAATCACTCAATTACAACATTGTTCAACTAGCCACCTTCCAAACATTGTTGTAGTTGCTCCGTCCTCCCTTGAACTTTAGCTTCAAGTGGAGAATGACTTTATTGAATCAAGAGAAATCCTACAAGAGTTAGTACAATAATAATGTATCGCACAAACCCTCCTTTAAGAGATCTCCAATGAAGTTTCAACTTCTCTTCCCTCTTAATTCTCTTTGGGCCTCCTTGCAGAATCATAAACAAAGCCTCCTTCAACCTCCCGGACAAATGAGACCTATCACTCAACGAACAATATGTACCGTAAAAAATAGCCCTTCTGACTCGTTCACTGAAAACTCGTCGGAGATATGCTTAATGTGGGTTTTTCAATCCACTTTAGGTTCTGAAAAAGTCTCCTTGTACCGTTATACCAGTGGTATACCAGTCTGCAGCTGCTGCAATGTTTTGACTTCTTGTTGAACACGAGTCACCATCCAACAATCTAATAGACTAATACTACAAAGTTTAAGCAAAACAGCAATAGCACCAAGAAATGATCTTTATCACACTTATCTCCAACATCCACAATATTTACATTCTCGGTATTTAACAGTCAATAACACTCTCGGTATTTAACTGTCAATAATTGTTGAATATTTGTGATCATTTTTTATTGATAGTCTCTTGGCTATATAGTTTTACAATCCTCCTCATTATATTAAATCCTCTGTGGAATATCCTGTGGCATACTCTGTCATACCAAATATAGAAAATAGTTATTATATTTTATTGATAATCTCTTGGCTATTTATAGCCTTACAACCTCCCCATTACATTAACTCTCTATAGGAATATCCTATGGCATATTCTCATTACATTAACTCTCTATAGGAATATCCTATGGCATATTCTTATTACATTAACTCTGTATAAGAATTTCCTATGGCATATTCTAACATACCAAATATACTAATAGGATATTCCAACGTATATTCTAACATACCAAAAATACCAATAGGATATTCCAACATTCCCTCTCAAGATGGACGAAAGATATTCACTAAGCCCATCTTGTCACATCCTCTCATCATGCTGACAGAGCTAAGCCCCTTGGTCAGTCCGTCTGCTACCTGATCTTTGGTTGGAACATAGCCCAGCTCTAGTAGTCCACTATCCAGTTTTTTTTTATGAAGAATCTGTCAATCTCGATATGCTTGGTCTTGTCATACTGTACTGGATTGTTGGCAATACTAATAGCTGACTGGTTGTCACACCATAGCTTCATCTTGGCTCCATGGTCCAGCTTCAGCTCCATCAGCATATTCTCCAACCACAATAGCTCCGTGACTCCCAAGGCCATAGCTTTATATTCTGCTTCAGCTGTTGATCTGGCCACCACAGACTGCTTCTTACTCCTCCAAGAGACCAAGTTGCCTCCTACAAATATGCAGTATCCCGAGGTGAATCTCCTGTCGTCAGTACAGCTAGCTCAGTCAGAATCACAATAACCCTCGATGCTCACATAATTATTCCTTCTGAAAATCAGTCCCTTTCCGGGACCTCCCTTCAAGTACCTTAGAATCTGGTACACTGCGTCCATATGACCCTT
This sequence comes from Iris pallida, assembly GCA_029216955.1. Lineage (NCBI taxonomy): Eukaryota > Viridiplantae > Streptophyta > Magnoliopsida > Asparagales > Iridaceae > Iris > Iris pallida. The sequence goes on along the minus strand of JANAVB010014941.1, from coordinate 171,828 downwards.
CCGGGGTTCATGCATGTAGCGGCTTACTACACTGACCGCAAAGCTTGATATCAGGTCGGGTGTGGCTCAAGTAGATCAACTTGCCCACCAATCTCTGATATCTATCCCGGTCAACTGGTTCGTCTTCAGCATCCAGCTTGAACTTCTGGTCTATCGGTGTCGTAGCTGGTTTGCATCACATCATCCCTGTTTTCGTAAGCAGGTCCAGTGCGTACTTCTTCTGAGAAAGAACAATTTTTTCTGTATTTCGAGCAATCTCAATTCCAAGGAAGTATCGAAGAGGGCCAAGATCCTTCACCTCGAACTCCTTGCCAAGCTTCCCCTTGAGTTGGGCGATCTCCTGCTCATCATCGCCTGTGATAATCATATCATCCACATACACTGCAAGCATGGTGATGTGGCCTCCACTTCGTCTGAAGAATACAGTATGATCAGCATTGATCTGCTGATATCCCATCCCTATCATTGCTCTCCTGAACCTGTCAAACCACGCTCGAGGAGACTGCTTCAGTCCATAGAGGGACTTCTTCAGCCAGCAGACCTTGCCTTCTGTCTGATTGGTGCCGAATCCTGGTGGTATCTTCATGTACACCTCCTCCACTAGATCCCCATAAAGAAATGCATTCTTCACATCCAGTTGGTGTAGCTTCCATCCTCCATTGGCTGCCAGAGAGATCAAGGTCCTGACAGTACTCATCTTCGCCACTAGTACAAAGGTCTCGTCATAGTCGATGCCGTACGTCTGACTGTATCCTTTTGCCACCAGTCGAGCTTTGTAACGCTCAACCTGTCCATCTGGGTTCTGCTTCACAGTGAAAATTGACTTGCATCCGATTGCTCTCTTCCCTTCTGGCAGTCTCACCAGCTCCCAAGTTCGGTTCTTCTCCAGAGCTCCCAACTCCTCGTGCATCACTGTTTTCTACTTTGGATCGTTCTTGGCTACCTGCCAATTGTTAGGTACAGTAACACTATCCAATGATGCAATAAAAGCTCCATGAGAAGAAGAGATATGATCATATTAGACAAATTTAGCAAGGTCCCAACTATATCTATCAGGAGGTTTTCCCGCATTGCTGCGAGTGGACCTCCATACTGATGATGGTTGGGGAGGAGGAGAAGGAAGGATATCACCTGAAGGGAAAGGTGGTGGTGTAGGTGTCTCAGGAGTCAAGACGGGCACAGGCAAGGGACTTAGCACTGACACTATAGGAACTGATCCTGCAAGTTGCTTCTCTCGCCTGCTGTAGGTAAGTATCTCCCCCTGAGCTGTGGGCCTAACACCTCTTATTTTCTCCACCTGTCCCTTTTTACCTTCATGTACAATATTTGTTCCTCCAAGCCATACTCCGAGATCAGTCGAAATGCTTCCCAACAACTCCCCCTCTCGCCTCATACTTGCAGTATCAGGTGAGATATTTGGGTTTCCCTCCTGATTGTAGTATGGCTCATGTTCCCTGAAGTGAACATCCATACTTACAAATTTCTTTTTTTTTCCACTGGACTCCAGCATACGTAGCCCTTCTGAGTTTCCGAGTAGCCCACAAAGATACACTTGATTGCTCGAGGATCAAGCTTCCCTACCGACGGTCTATTGTCCTTCACGATTCATACGCAGCCAAACACCTTTAGTGGGAGCATCCCACTATTATTTCCCTGCAGTATCTCGCATGGAGACCTCCATCCCAACACCTTCGAAGGCATCCTGTTGATCAGTTGAGCTGCTGTCAACACTGCATATCCCTACAGACTCTGTGGGACATTCATGTCTATCATCATACTTCTCGTCACTTCTAGGAGGTGTCTGTTCTTCCTTTCTGCTACTCCGTTCTGTGTTGGTGTATATGCACAGGTGGTCTGCTGTCGTATCCCTTGGGCGGACAAGTATTCCGCAAGTATCTTGTTGGTGTACTCTGTTCCATTGTCAGACCTCAGTACCTTCACCACTGCCTTGTACTGAGTCTGGACATGTTTGTGAAAGTCCCGAAAACATGAGGGGATCTCACTCTTATTTTTTATCAAATACAACCAAGTAGTATGAGAAAAACAACCTATGAAGGTAACAAAATATTTGTAACCATTCATAGTAGTAGTACAAGGCCCTCAGATATCAGAGTGTACCACATCAAAAACAGACGAGCTCCTATGACCGCTACTCACATATGAACTCCTAGTAAATTTGCCTAACTCACAAGCATCACAAACTAGTTTCTCTTTGTTAACTTCTTCATAAATTGCAGGGTATAATTTGCTTAAAATACCAAATGAAGAGTCTCCCAACCTCCTGTGGTGGAGTCGTAATATATCTTCCACACTCATCTTCTTCAGCCCTTCCATCCCTGCCTTTTTCGCCATAGATACTAATGCTGAATCCAGTCCTTCTCGATCCAGGTACCACAGTCCATCATGCCAAGTGCCGGTCCCAAGTCTTTGCCCCGTCTCCTTCTTCTGGAAGATCATCTTAGGAATATCAAAGCAGACAGTGTATTTTAATTGGAGGATTATAGAACTAATGGACAAAAGACTGACTGGAAAAGAAGGAGCATGCAAAATATTGGATAATTTTACTGAACCTGTACAATCGACAGTACCCTTACCGACCACTGGCTGGAAAGTACCATCAGCTGTTTGAATGCTATCCATCGATGCTAGGTGAGTATAGGAAGAAAACTCACTAGCATTTCCTGTCACGTGTCGAGACGCACCCGAATCGATAATCCAATTCGACGATCTGAGGGAAGACATAGATGCAAGGACGAGCGAGTCGTCAGTGCCTTCCGTCGACGGATGGGTATACATGACAGCGTTGCCTCTGGCGAAGAATGAGGTGGACGCCTCCCCGGTCCTACTCCTGTCTCCATCGCTCGACGCTCTCTGCCTCCTCCTCAGTACTTCCAATATGTTCTGCAGTGCCTGATCCTCCTCAGTATAGGTACCGTCAGTTGTCTCCTCGCCTTCTGCTACCAACAGGTTCGCCCAACAACCACTTCGACCGCTCCGTCGACCCCTACAACCACGATCACGTCCTCCAAATTTTCCACATCTACTGTCTGAATCTCCCTTGGGTGGTTTTTTGCAAGCATACCTCAGATGATCCACCTTCCTGCAATTGTAGCACTGTCGGGGCTCTCCCTTAGGTCCTGACGGTGCTTTTCGTCCTGTCGAGCCCTCATTCGGCTCTGTCTTCTCTGCGAGGGTTCTCCTTCCCCGTCGTGGCCAACTCAGGTAGGTAGTCGGTCCATCAAGCTTTAGATCGATGGAGGGAAGCTCCAACTTTGGCGACGTTCGTGTCGTGCTCTCACCAGCCGACATCTTCATCAACTTCATTAACGTCGCAACCTCTGCAGGATCCAGCTTCTTGATGATCTCCTCCATCGATGCTTCTCCTCTCCGATCACGTCACGTCCGCTCCACGACTCACGCTCGTCCTCGTCGTCCGCTCCTAGATCCGAACATATCTATTTTTATCAGATCTAGGCATCGGTGTCCTCTTTCGGAATGATTCGAATAACGACAACAATATCGCCGTTACGTACGGTAGGAGGGGGCGGTACGCATATAGGAGGGGCGGCCGGTGCGCGTACCACAGTGGGTAGCAGCACAGCAGCAACGGGCAGCAGCCGCCGCAGCAGCAGCAGGCACGGGAAGGGGGGGCTGCTGTGCGCGGGTTAGGGTTTGGTGGCAGAGAGAGAGAGAAAAGATAAGAGGGGGAAGGTTAGAATTTGTGGAAAAGTGGCTCTGATACCATGTAGAAAATAGTTGTTATATTTTATTGATAATCTCTTGGCTATTTATAGACTTACAACCTCCTCATTACATTAACTCTCTATAGGAATATCCTATGGCATATTCTCATTACATTAACTCTCTATAGGAATATCCTATGGCATATTTTTATTACATTAACTCTGTATAAGAATATCCTATGACATATTCTAACATACCAAATATACTAATAGGATATTCCAACATACCAAAAATACCAATAGGATATTCCAACACCAAATATACCTACAAAATATTCCAATATACTTATTCTAATACCAATACCAACACTTCCCCTCAAGGTGGGTGAAAGATATTTACTAAGCCCATCTTGTCATATTCTCTAATCATGCTCACAGAGCTAAGTCCCTTGATCAGTCTGTCTGCTACCTGATCCTTGGTTGGAACGTGGCCTAGCTCCAGTAGTCCACGATCCAACTTCTTCTTGATGAAGAACCTATCGATCTCGATGTGTTTGGTCCTGTCATACAGTACTGTATTATTGGCGATACTAATAGCTGACTGGTTGTCACGCCACAGCTTCATCTTGGCTCCTTGATCCAGCTTCAACTCCACCAGCATATTCTTCAATCATAGTAGCTCTGCAACTCCCAAAGCCATAGCTCTGTACTCCGCTTCAGCTGTCGATCTGGCTACCACTGACTGCTTCTTACTCCTCCAAGAGACCAAGTTACCTCATACAAATATGCAGTATCCCGAGGTAGACCTCCTGTCATCAACACAGCTAGCCTAGTCAGAATCACAGTAGCCCTCGATGCCCACGTGATTATTCTTCCTGAATATTAGTCCCTTCTCGGGGGCACCCTTCAAGTATCTCAGAATCTGATACACTGCGTCCATATAACCCTTCCATGGGTCATGCATGTAGCGGCTCACCACACTCACTGCAAAACAGATATCAGGACGTGTGTAGCTCAAATAGATCAACTTGCCCACCAGTCTCTGGTATTTGTCCCGGTCAACTGGTTCTCCAGCCTCAACGCTCAGCTTGAACCTCTGATCGATCGGCATCGCTGCAGGTTTGCATCCCAACATCCATGTCTCTATGAGAAGGTCCAGCTTGTCACGCCCCGCTCCCGTAGGAGCGATCGTCCTCGCTAAGGCATGATGCCGCACGGGCCTAGGTTACGCCCGTGCAAGGCCAAGTCCAGAAACAGCCGATTTGAGCTAGGCCACAGAGTCGCACAGAGTGTCCCCATTTGCAGCGGAAAGTAAATGAACACAATTGAAGCGAATTCAAACTCTTTATTGATTTTCAAGAAGTTTACAAGCGGCGCTAGGCCGAGTTTACAAGTCTCTCAAGCTCTCTTTCTCTGAAACATAAAAGGCGTGCCAAGTGGCTTACAACATGGAATGATTCATGGCGATGTTCCGATACATTATGTCCTGTATATGGTGCTCCAGCTCCTTGCAACGCTCCAAGGCTCCAGAGGTAGCTTCGCGCCTTAGCGCGTTCGAGGAAAGCTCCGCACCCGACGACGTCTCCTGCATCCTGCAAGCAGACTGTGGGGTTATCTGTACATTGTTATGCACTGGTGGGGAGGCTAGCTCGCCCACAATGCTATCATTACCAAACACATTTTATTTACTTTCGTGCACCGTCTATCATTCATCGTCTTTCTAATCTTGCCTTAGGATCAGTTTTATGCATATTTTATAACCTATCTCGTGTTGCCAAATTCAATGTATTGCATGGAAATACATGCACGACTTACCCATACTTACCGTCCGGCCTTCCCTGTCCAAAGTAAACCAAGTTAGTCAACAATTCATAGGAAATAACTTAACGTGATTCATGTGAACTTTTCAATGTCAAGGGCGTGTCCCTGCCTCGGGTCCTAGCACGTCGTAGGCGTATTTTCTAACTCCTTTGCCGAAGTACTCTCGATTATCTGGTGTGTTATATTCAAGCCTGTTCAGAAGGCACTTCATTTAGTTAACTTAGACTACTTTGATTTCAATGCAAGGACTTGCACGTGGATTGCCACCAGCAAAGCCCACTTAATCTATATGCATCGATCGCTGGCATCACAAGCCAATTTGGACATGTTTTTTCCCTTGGTAATTTCTCACCTATCATGGCGTGCGGCTTGGTACACCCTGATAGTCTCTTGAAATACCCGGCCTTACTTCCCCTGGTGGCCAAGCCCGCACTCAGGCCTGTACGTAAGCCAACTTTTGATTTCCGTCCGGACCGGCACGTCCTTCACACTTTGACCGTGCTGCTGGAAATTCCTTATATCTCCCACCTCCCGTATACTAGTGGATTGTCCACGACCATTTCGTTTTCTTTTTGTTTGTCATTTTAACTTAACGGCTGTCTCCGAGCCGTAGGCTAACCCTTAGCCATAATGCGTTATCGACCAGGTTGGCGTCCGTGCAGCGCGGGTAGCGAGCCCCGTTGCACGTGTCCGTCACACCTGTCGCTAACCATTTCTTTCTTTCTTATCTTTTCTTCATTCTTTCTTTTCTTTCTTTCACTTGTCCGTTTGTTCATTGATTCATTTCATTCACATATTCATTCATTCATTCATTCATCGATTCATTCATTCACTTATTCATTCATTCATTTATTTATACATTTTGCAACTCCCTGTACGGGAGTCGCCTTGGTGACCCATCGGTCCCGTGGCCTTTCAATGTTGCTATACTCTACTCAGAACGACTATGTCGATAGTCTTTCCGTTTTATTGTTGTAAACCATTCATTGTTTCATTGTTGAACGCATAAGGGACTTGCACGTAAGCTTGTGCCTTAGCACGAGCGTGGAGCGCGGTGCGAGAGTTCTCACATTTTTCATGTTCTTTTCCATATTCTATACAAGCATACAAGATGGGATTATTCCCTTAGCTATGTGCGTTGAGTCATTTATTAGCATGCACGGTGTTATCGCCTAGCGATTCTAGCATTAGTGTCCGTATTGTTATGTGTCTAGGCTAAGCAAAGACGGGTTCATCGAAGCCACCCACCTTAGAGATGTTCGCATCGGCCGAACGATACTCCGAGCGCGCCTTTGAAAGTCTAAGTCTGGATTCCTCTTGACGGGCCAATATAAGCCTTGCATCGATTCTTCATCAGGTCGATGCCAACTCTTCGGGTCGACGGCTCGTTTGAGTCGTTGCACTTGCCATTTGAATCGGCATTCCGCTAGGGCAGAGCGGGTCATTACATAATACACCACTCAAAACAAGTCTTGTCCTTGAGACTTCCTGAGTGCGGGTCATCCTACCGTTCCTTAACTCATGTCGTGTACGTATCTTAGACAATTCCTATCGAATGGCTTTACCGTTCGATGGCATCGAATTATACTTGATACCTTTCCAAGTTCTGTGTCGCATACGTTTGGTCGATTTTATTGAATAACTTTTCATTCATTTTAGAGTTGATGGTACTTATTCAATTCAAGCGTTTCTTCGACTTGGTTGCTATTTCGACGTGTCATAGGACTGAAATGGTCGCACGAGGCACGCTGTAATTTATCAAACTCAAGAGTCGTAAGCGGAGGCAAACTCGCTCATTCATTTATGCGCATCTCAACACCCACTTGCAGCTGCATTCGAGTTCATCATACCGCTGAGTTTGGATCGTGCACATATTCAAGGCGTCCCCCGAATACGTACATTTCAACGAAGCTTAGCGATTAGCGAAGTCGGACAAGCTACTCGTGATAGTTTTGATTTGCCGATCGTTTTGCTAACTTTTGATTTAGAACCGAACTCGTGTGTGTCTCACTATCGTTTATCTCGGTCCTCGAGATGATTCAATTCGCTTCTCAAGCGCTCTCGTCAATGAAATCAATATGATTTCTTCATAGCGAAGTCGACCAAGTCTATGTAATTTCTGTCCGATTCGAGACCAAGTATTACACTATCATCGAGTACGTCTTTCGACCAATGATTCAATTCGTTATCCCGACTTTACTTGCGCATCATCCATTCATATCATTCCCTTCGTTTGGGGCCATTCTCGTTGTCGTTCAGGCACACTCCCAATTTTCCGTCCTACTCTAAGTCTTGTTGCCCCAAGTCTATCGTCCGTCCAGACGATACTCTAACGTCAATCACACAGGTTCAATCACTCGGCATAGGATCGTCCGCCTATCCGCTAGGTCAGCTCACAAGGTCATAGTTACAAGTCAAGTCCGTGGCTCATCGTGCAAGGTCGTTGCACAACGCTCGCCCCAAATCATATGGTCAAACCATTTGTTCGTTTGTACGGGAGTTTCTACCCAAGTTCGCTCCACTCAAACTTCTAAACATCAAGCAGCTTTCACCCTATTCGCCTCAGCACATTCTCCGTTCCAAGTCCGAGCTCGTTAGGAAAGCCATCCTATGATAGGTTATCCTCAACCAAATCCTCTACATGTTAATATCGTGCATACGTACTAGCAATTATCATAATCTATTTCTTCAAGTATGTTTTGATACAGTTCACCTATCCAATTCACGTAGTCGATCACAAGGTCGTCTAGCCTTGCAATATGTCGCGCCCCGATCTCACGCAAGTTTGATTATCCACAGCGGACATGAATCACCATGTCGACATTCCCGCGGAATAATCGTCCTCATCGGGACGTAACTCTTGCGTTGCGTCTAGACTTGCTCATTTTTGATACACGGATTGGGTCTACTCGATCCTCAAGTTTTCTCATTCTTCAATCGCAAGTCCTAACAATCCTCGAATTCACCTTCGCTTCAAACCACAAGTCGAAGCAATCAAAATTGCCATATCATGATATTTTGAGTTCGACCATTCCCGCTGGACATGAATCACCATGCCAGCGCTCACGCGGAATGATCGTCCCAAATCCGATGTGATGCATGTGCGAGGCTGGAGTTGCGCTCGCGCAAGACAAGATCGTTGTTGTTGTGGTTATCACCGAACAATCAAGCCACTTTCCTTCCTCATTCCAAACATTCATCTCTATCAAAATTCCTCCACATAGTATCCTTCAAAACAATAACTTCCAACACGATCATCATTCATCGAATCAGAGTACCCCCGAGTTATCGTACATCGATCTTTGATACGCCTCAATACCATTGATGATGTACATAACCTGACGATCTTCCTTTTGCAACGAATTCCGAGTCGTGCAACTTAATTTCCTCAATTCACATTGTCGCGTGCTAACTCTTCATCGAGCAACATCAATTTCAATTCCTTAGTCATTCTCGGATCTTCAAATCAACGTTTTCTATGCACGCTATCTTCCGACCGTGCTATTCTCGATCTCGTCCATGAGTAATTCACCTTAACTCAAGTTTCAATCCATTCAACTAAATTCAAAATCGCATCCACGATCTTCTATGTTTCCTCGACCAAGACCTCCATTCGTTTCATGATTCGTACTACGCATTCTTAATTTGTCCGAACGATATCTCGTTTGGGACTATCGAAGTCGAAACCAACTAAGCGTTACTCGTTCTAAGGCTTTGCGCGATATCATCGCTTGCCGACATACTCGTTCTATCCGTAAATCATTTTATCTCGCTCGAACGATTTCTATAACGACCATACACCACTCAGGGTTCGAGCCACTCGACTAGTCGTCGACACTCATTCTTATTTTTTTCCGAAGCTATCACATACACCACTCGGGGTCAAGTTATTCTACAAATCCTCAAATGATCATTCGATTCCCTTTCGATGTGTTCAATCGCACGTTCGTCCATTCCTCAAGGTCTAAGAACCATCTCTCGTGCTCGCTTTAGCGTTGGTCAAATAGCGTCTCTATCAACATACGTTCTAAGTCTCACTTATTCTCGTTCGAACGATAATCGATCTCGCTCGCAACTCGTTCGCACCAAAGGTCTAGGTGCGCGATACTCGGCACGACATAGCCAAAAGGCTGCGTGCATAACCATCCCGTTCGAACTATACTTTGGTCTCGTGTACTCGTTCGCTATTGCCAGCGTAAGGTTATTCAAGCACGCTTTGTATTTGCTAACTTCTAGCATTTTATTTTTCTCTCGACATAAGTCCGTCATGGTTTGGCACAAAGGCCTTCGCCTATCGATCCCGTTCAATCGAGTACTTGTACGAGCTTTTGAAAATATTAGACTTATTGTATGGAACATCCCGAGGCACAACGAGAGAGAGCGTATACTTCTTTTGTTTCAACGAGCTTTCAAAACTGAGAGAATCGAAATAAAGTCCAAGGACGTAAAGCCGTGCTCTGATACCAATCTGTCACGCCCCGCTCCCGTAGGAGCGATCGTCCTCGCTAAGGCGTGATGCCGCACGGGCCTAGGTTGTGCCCGTGCAAGGCCAAGTCCAGAAACAGCCGATTTGAGCTAGGCCACAGAGTCGCACAGATTGTCCCCATTTGCAGCGAAAAGTAAATGAACACAATTGAAGCGAATTCAAACTCTTTATTGATTTTCAAGAAGTTTACAAGCGGCGCTAGGCCGAGTTTACAAGTCTCTCAAGCTCTCTCTCTGAAACATAAAAGGCGTGCCAAGTGGCTTACAACATGAAATAATTTACGGCGATGTTCCGATACATTATGTCCTGTATATGGTGCTCCAGCTCCTTGCAACGCTCCAAGGCTCCAGAGGTAGCTTCGCGCCTTAGCGCGTTCGAGGGAAGCTCCGCACCCGACGACGTCTCCTGCATCCTGCAAGCAGACCGTGGGGTTATCAGTACATTGTTATGCACTGGTGGGGAGGCTAGCTCGCCCACAATGCTATCATTACCAAACACGTTCTATTTACTTTCGTGCACCGTCTATCATTCATTTCTTTCTAATCTTGCCTTAGGATCAGTTTCATGCATATTTCATAACCTATCTCGTGTTGCCAAATTCAATGTGTTGCATGGAAATACATGCACGGCTTACCCATACTTACCGTCCGGCCTTCCCTGTCCAAAGTAAACCAAGTTAGTCAACAATTCATAAGAAATAACTTAACGTGATTCATGTGAACTTTTCAACGTCAAGGGCGTGTCCCTGCCTCAGGTCCTAGCACGTCGTAGGCGTATTTTCTAACTCCTTTGCCGAAGTACTCTCGATTATCTGGTATGTTATATTCAAACATGTTCAGAAGGCATTTCATTTAGTTAACTTAGACTACTTTGATTTCAATGCAAGGACTTGTACGTAGATTGCCACCAGCAAAGCCCACTTAATCTATATGCATCGGTCGCTGGCATCACAAGCCAATTTGGACATGTTTTCCCTTGGTAATTTCTCACCTATCATGGCGTGCGGCTTGGTACATCCTGACAGTCTCTTGAAATACCCGACCTTACGTCCCCTGGTGGCTAAGCCCGCACTCAGGCCTGTACGTAAGCCAACTTTTGATTTCCGTCCGGACCGGCACGTCCTTCACACTTTGACCGTGCCGCTGGAAATCCCTTATATCTCCCACCTCCCGTATACTAGTGGATTGTCCACGACCATTTCATTTTCTTTTTGTTTGTCATTTTAACTTAACGGCTGTCTCCGAGCCGTAGGCTAACCCTTAGCCATAATGCGTTATCGACCAGGTTGGCGTCCGTGCAGTGCGGGTAGCGAGCCCCGTTGCACGTGTCCGTCACACCTGTCGCTAACCATTTCTTTCTTTCTTATCTTTTCTTCATTCTTTCTTTTCTTTCTTTCACTTGTCCGTTTGTTCATTGATTCATTTCATTCACATATTCATTCATTCATTCATTCATTCATCGATTCATTCATTCATTCATTTATACATTTTGCAACTCCCTGTGCGGGAGTCGCCTTGGCGACCCATCGGTCCCGTGGCCTTTTAATGTTGCTATACTCTACTCGGAACGACTATGTCGATAGTCTTCCCGTTTCATTGTTGTAAACCATTCATTGTTTCATTGTTGAACGCATAAGGGACTTGCACGTAAGCTTGTGCCTTAGCACGAGCGTGGAGCGCGGTGCCAGAGTTCTCACATTTTCCATGTTCTTTTCCATATTCTATACAAGCATACAAGATGGGATTATTCCCTTAGCTATGTGCGTTGAGTCATTTATTAGCATGCGCGGTGTTATCGCCTAGCGATTCTAGCATTAGTGTCCGTATTGTTATGTGTCTAGGCTAAACAAAGACGGGTTCATCGGAGCCACCCACCTTAGCAATGTTCGCATCGGCCGAGCGATACTCCGAGCGCGCCTTTGAAAGTCTAAGTCTGGATTCCTCTTGACGGGCCAATATAAGCCTTGCATCGATTCTTCATCAGGTCGATGCCAACTCTTCGGGTCGACGGCTCGTTTGAGTCGTTGCACTTGCCGTTTGAATCGGCATTCCGCTAGGACGGAGCGGATCATTACACAGCGCATACTTCCTTTGAGAAAGAATAATCTCCTCTGATCCTCGAGCAATCTCAATCCCAAGGAAGTACCAAAGAAGGCCAAGGTCCTTCACCTCAAACTCCTTTCCAAGCTTTCCCTTAAGTCGGGTAATCTCCTGCTCATCATCTCCTGTGATAAATCATATCGTCCACATACACCACATGCATGGTGATATGGCCTCCACTCCGACGAAAAAACACAGTATGATCTGCCGATATCCCATTCCTATCATTGCCCTCCTGAATCTGTTAAACTACGCTCGAGGAGACTGCTTTAGTCCATATAGGGACTTCTTCAACCTGCAGACCTTGTCCACTGTCTGATTGGTGCCGAATCCTGATAGTATCTCCATGTACACCTCCTCCATTAGATCTCCATAAATAAACGCATTCTTCACATCCAGTTGGTGTAGCTTCCATCTACCATTTGCTGCCAGAGAAATCAGGGTCCTGACAGTGCTCATCTTCGCCACTGGTGCAAAGGTCTCGTCATAGTCAATATCGTACGTCTGACTGTATCCTTTTGCCACCAGTCGAGCTTTGTAGCGCTCAACCTGTCCATCTGGGTTCTGCATCACAGTAAAGACCCACTTGAATCTAAATGCTCTTTTTTTATAAAAGTTTTACCAGCTCCCAAGTGTGGTTCTTCTCAAGAGCTCCCAACTCCCCGTGCATCGCCGCTTTCCACTTTGGATCGTTCTTGGCAACCTGTCAATTGTTAGGTACAGTAATACTATCCAAAAATGCAATGAATGTTCCATAAGAAGAGGGGATATGATCATATGAAACAAACTGAGCAAGGTCCCAACCATATCTATCAGGAGAATTTTTCGTATTGCTGCGAGTAGTCCTCCGTACTGATAATAGTGTGGGAGGAGTAGCTGGGGAAGGAGTAGAAAGAATGATATCACCTGAAGAGAAATCTGGTGGTGGTGTAGGTGTCTCAGGAGTCAAGACAGACGCAGACAAGGGACTTGGCACTGGCACTATAGGTACTGGTCCTGCAGTTTGCTTCTCTCCTGCTGTAGGTAAGTATCTCCCCCTGAGTCGTGGGCCTAACACCTCTCGTCTCCTCTCCATGTTCCTCTTCACCTTCCTGTTCTTCCTCAACCGCACCTCTATGCCATATTCCTAAATCGGTCACCAGACTTTCGCCAATCTCCCCCTCTCGTCTCATACTCGTAGTATCAGGTGAGTTGTTTGAGGTTCCCTCCGGACGGTAGTATGGCTCATGCTCCCTGAAGTGAACATCCATGCTCACAAACTTCTTCTTCTCTATTGGGCTCCAGCACACATACCCCTTCTGAGTTGTCGAGTAGTTTACGAAGATACACTTGACTGCTCTAGGATCAAGTTTTCCAACTGACGGTGTATTGTCCTTCACATAACACACGCACCCAAACACTTTCAATGGAAGTATCCCACTATTATTTCCTTGCAATATTTCACATGGAGACTTCCATCCCAGTACCTTCGAAGGCATCCTATTGATTAGTTGAGTTACTGTCAACATTGCATGCCCCCACAGATTCTGTGGGACATTCATATCGATCATCATGCTTCTTTCCACCTCTAAAAGGTGTCTATTCTTCTTTTCTGCTACTATATTTTGTGCTGGTGTGTACGCACAGGTGGTCTGATGATATATTTCTTAGGCTGACAAGTATTCCGCAAGTGCTCTGTTGGTATACTCTATCCTATTGTCAGACCTCGGTACCTTCACCACTACCATGTACTGAGTCTGGACATGTTTCTGAAAGTCTAGAAAACATGTAGATACATCACTCTTATTCTTTATTAAATATAGCCAAGTGACACGAAAAGAATAATCAATGAAGGAAAAAAATACTTGTAATCATTCATAGTAGTAATGGCGCATAGCCCCCAAAAATCAGAATATTTTACATCAAAAGCAGACGAGCTTCGATGACCCGTACTAACATATAAGCTCCTAGTAAGTTTACCTAAATCACATGCACCATATACTAGCTTTTCCTTGTTTGTTTTCTCATAAATAGCTGGATATAATTTACTTAAAGTAGCAAAAGAGGAGTGTCCCAACCTCTTGCGGTGGAGTATTAATGTATCCTCGGCACTCATCTTCTGTCCTCCCATTCATGCCTTCTCTGTCATAGACACCAATGATGAATCCATCCCTTATCGATCCAGGTACCACAGTCCCTCATACCAAGTGCCAGTTCCAAGTTTTCGTCCCATCTTTTTCTCCTGGAAGATCACCTTAGAAATATCAAAAGAGACGATACATTTTAGCTAGAGGATTATGGAACTGATGGACAAAAGACTGACTGGAAAAGATGGAACATGCAAAATATTGAATAATTTTACTGAACCTGTACAATTTACAGTACCCTTACCGACCACTGGCTGGAAAGTACCATCGGCTGTTTGAATACTGTCTGCCGATGCTAGGTGAGTGTAGGATGAGAACTCACTAGCATTCTCCGTTACATGTCGAGAGGCTCTCGAGTCAATCCATTTTGACAATTTAAGGGAAGATATAGATGCAAGGGCGAGTGAGTCATAAGTACCTTCTGATGGATGGGCATACATGGCGGCGTTGCCTCTAACGAAGAACGAGTTGGACACCTCCTCGGTTCTACTCCTCTTGTCTCCATTATTTGACGCTCTCTGCTTCCTCCTGAGTGCCTCCAACATGTCCATCAGTGCCTGATCCTCCTCAGTAAAGGTACCACCAGCTCTTTCATCCCCTTCTGCTACCAGTAGGTTCGTCCGGTAACCTCCTTGACCACCCCGTCAACCTCCACGACCATGGCCACGTCCTCTAAAATGTTCGCGTCCACCGAACTATCCACGTCCAGCACCTGGATCTTCCTCCCTAGGTGGTTTGGTGAAAGCATACCGATGATGTCCCATCTCCTCGCAGTTGTAGCACTTCCTGTTGTGCTGCCAGAGCTCTCCCTTGGGTCCTGTATCACTCGAACTGGTAGCCGCCAGTGTTGACTTTACTTCAGGAGGACCACCTGTCTCTGTCGTCTCTCCTGACAGAAAACCTTCCAGGTTCTTTCCTGCAAGGGTTTTTCTCACCCGTCGTGACCAACACAGGTAGGTAGATAGTCCATCAAACTTCAGATCGATGGAGGGAAGCTCCAACATCGTCGATGTTCGTGTCGCGCTCTCACCAGCCGACAGTTTCATCAGCTTCATCAACGTTGCAACCTCCACATAGTCCAGCTTCTTGATGATCTCCTCCATCGATCTTCCTCTTCTCCGATCACCTCATACCCGTTCAACGATTCACGCTTTTCGTCCTCTCCTAGATCCGATCATGTCTCTCTCCTATCGGATCTAGGCCTTCAACGTCCGAAACGACCCCGTGGGAGACTTCGGAAACCGCAACTTCATGGTGGTGGAGCAGTGGGCTGACTGACAGGTGAGTGGGTGTCGTCGGACGGGTGTCTCCGAGCAGCAGCTGTAGTGAGCAGCAGCAGTGGCAACAGCCGTGCGCATGCGGCGGAGGTGCCCGCAGAGCAGCAACCGGCGCGCAAGGTGGTCGACGTACGGCTGGTGGCGGCAGTGGCTGTAGTAGTGTGGATGGTGATGGCGGGTGACGACTAGGGTTTGGGTTTGGGAAAGGTGGCGACGACTAGAATTTTTGTGGCTTTGATACCATGTTGAATATTTGTGATAATTTTTTATTGATAGTCTCTTGGCTATATATAGCCTTACAATCCTCCTCATTACATTAAATCCTCTGTGGAATATCCTGTCATACCAAATATCCTAACAGAATATTCCAATATATTTATTCTAATACCAAATATACCAACAATAACAGATTAAATTTAAGCACGAGTGTACATCACATATGGTGAGACTTCAAAGCCATTACACGAGAAAGACAAGAAGTTTACCTGACTTGCATTAGGGAGAACGGAACTCATCAAATCCTCATTTACTGACACAGGTAATGGAGGCATCTGACTCATTATTCCAGGCATCTCGCTCATTCTGTCCAAAAACATCTCTCTCTCTCAGTCGCTAAAAATAGTGGACAGCAAGCGAAATGTATGAGCTAAAACAACAGAAAAGATTGAAGCCTCTAATATCGGATATCAGTATACTCAACCTGTTTAAAATGGCTGCTATGTTGTCTTTCAAGTGAGAGAAGAGATCAATGTTATTATCTAGCTGCAAAGAAACAAACATAAAACTATAAGAAAGGAAACTACATATTAAAATAACTAGATAAAGCATCTGGACAATGTCAGTGAAATGGAACATAGATTGAAAATGGTAATATAGGAACTATGTATAAAATGTAAGGTCTTCATAGTCATAGTTTGTTAAAACATAAATACCAACATGGAGGCAATAGACCACATTGCATTTGTTGCTTTCTAAAGTATCAAAAAGTTGGCTAGTGCTAGTTAGTTGAGATTACAATATTCTTTTTGGTATAAAAAAAAGGTTCAGTACAGAATTTTCGCAATATGATCATTTCTTTGAAGTATCTAATAGGCATCTAAGTAGCGCCATACAGCTAGATTGTTCAATATGAGGATAAAATAACCCATGCTTGCTTTATTATAACCATGTCACTGAGAGGTCAATGATTTTCTTTTTCCTTTTTTTTTTTTGAAATTAGGCCAGCCATCATTAATGACCGTCCTTGTCCTGGCTGTGATTCGAACCCACGCCCACTCCTCCCCTCCCTTACTAGTGTTACCACTAGGCCACCCCCCTTGGTGGTAATTTATAGGTCAATGTTGGGTGAGTCGATCTCTGACAATACTGTAGGCTGGTCAAGTTCAAGTGTAAATCCAGCATGACCTATTACCCGGTGCATACCCTCTAGTTGGAGCATAGGTTCTCTCCTAATTCTATTTGGTTAGGTTGACAACCTAGAAAGAACAAATATTTCAATGGGGTGATAACTAAATCGTATTATCTGGTACTCCGATGCTCGGAAAATCTCAGATATATTATTTGACTATGTTGCACAGACACGAAGTCAACACAAGACAAAAAAAGACATTTGGAGATGAATGAATTTGATTATGGCATGTCCTAGGGTATTTGAAGTGTCCATGTTGCGTGCGACACATGTCTGACATGGTCAAGATACAGAAACGGGCACCAATTTCGAGTGTCCTTGACTACCAACCAGGTCATCAATATATCCGATTTACCTATTTCTGAGGTTAGGAAGATAGCACATACCAGGTCACCAATATATCAAAACATTTTAACCATATCCCTACTGCATCACGAGGTACCATCACAGAAGTCTTGATTTCCACCAATAAATTTGATATAAATTACATAAACCTTGGAGAAAGTCTTCTTTGTTCCTAAAATGCACCAACACCAGACTGATGTCAAGAATCTTAGCTTTGTCACAACATACTTTCTAGGGAGATAGCAACACGCAACAAGTTCCTTTTCTATGTAGAAAAGAAACAGAAAACATATCAAGCTAACTCGATCAGTACTGAACAAAAAATTTACCTTCCATGTAGAGAGATTTTCTGAAATCTGGACCAAAACTTCGACATTTTCTTCCAGAAGATGCTGAGTACCACTGTCAATGGCAGGGACTGTTTACAGAGATATGTACATACGATCAGAACACAAGCGAATTTTATTATTACATGTATACAAAACTAAACAAAAATCACTCACGGCCAACTAGTCAAAGAATTTTGACTGTCGGTGCCATGTGACAAATTACCACTCTCTTCAACCATGTCAGAAGCAGGAGTAGTAGGAGCAGGGCCGGTCCCCAGGGGTTTGGGTTGTCCTAGCCGGAGCTAAATTTGGTTGCCTCTTGCGCGTTGTCCTTGACTCCAAAGAATATACCAAAAATTGATAGCGATTGTGGTTGGCAGCGGCATCGAAGTCTCCAGTTTTGATGGCGACATGGAGCTCGGATTCCGATTTCCTCTCCTTGAGCTACTCAAGGCCTTCCCAATGAGAACTTAAAATATGGACCCAGTGGATTGCTAATTCAACAGACAAAGAGGAGTTGGTGGACCGCGGAGGCTTATTGGCAGAGAGGTAGGAACTTAGGGGCCTAGGGGGTTGCCCAAGCCCGATGGCTTGTCAGGCTTACCCCAGGGCCGGCCATGAGTAGGAGGGGCCGAGGGGGATTTTGTTGTTATAAAAGTCTTAGAAAAATAGATATCCAACGTTAATTCTTGGGGTTATTTAGTTTTAGGATCTTGTATAATATTGCAAATTCGTGTTTAGTTATCCATATTGTTTAGAAGAGGGTTTTGGTCTCTTCCTAATGGTTGACTTGGGTGATCATCCAAAATGGAGATCTAAACACAAATTTTGAATATTATACGTGACTCTAAAACTAAAAGGAAATATGTGAGGGTTGTGTGACTTGTTATTTAAATGTTTGGAAAAAATACTAAATAACAAAAGCCTATTTGCTTAAACGCTCATTTTCAGAACGCTCATTTTGGCCACCGTTTTGAGAAATTTTCACTATTTTATCTTTTAGATATACAAGTCATTAGCTATTGACATGTCTTCTGGACCCGACCTGAATCTACCGCGACCTAGAACTTGAATTAACCCACCTGGACCTGGATTCGAACCCGAGGCGGACCCGACCTGAATTGACCCCAACCTGAAACTAGAATCCCACACGGACCTCGACCTGAACCGAGTCGGACCCGAACCAACCTGAACTCGGAATAATTTAATTATATTAGTTCAGATTGCATTCGAGTATTATGAGTATTGATATTCATCAAATAAAAGCACTTTATGTTACATTTGTTCTATGTGTTAAAATATTGTCAGAAACTCTATATTTCTAGGAAAGAAATATTTGGACATCAAATTCATCGAAATTTATATTGCAATTTTGCGTATAATCAATAGTGTTTCCGAGAGTATATAATTTATGTTGAAGAATATAACATTTTTGATATATAATAAGTTGCATTTGAGTATATTTGTCAAAACAATTCATAAGAATGGAGCAGTAAAGACAAGTGCATTAGGTTTCTTTAACAAGATCAAGTGACAAAATTATACGTACAGACAACCTTCGTAAGGGAATCGATTGTTTCTGTTTGCATGATGCATCATGAAAGAAAACTCAGGCTGAACCAAATGTATACTGGCCTTTGCAGAAGAGTTCATCTTTTCCTGAAGAAACATCAACATCCATCTTTAATATACCATGTTCCTAGACCACATGCTCTAGAAAACAGTTACATCATACAAGATTTATTTCATGAAACTAGAATATCCTGATGGAATATTTTAAACCATAAGATTTCATGTTTTCCCTTTTTCTTTATGATGAATACAAAGGGAGTGTAAACTTAGTAGCTGTTGGTTACACAACTTGAAGGCAACACCATCATGCTGGGTTGTATCTCGTTTCCTGTTGAGCGCTCAAAAGGGTGGTGATAATGAATCGTTGGAGTTTAGTCCTGGAAATAATGGAGTTGGAGTTTAATCTCACATTGGGTTAGGAAGTAGGATCATGAAGGATAGACAATTGGGATTGGTTTAGGCCTTACATGGAAATTCCCTTTCTTAGTTGTAAGCTCTGAAGACTGAAGAAGAGAGAAATTTTCTCATATCTTCTTGGGTGTAATCTCTGGGGATGTCGTGTGTTCTCTTCGTGTACTTTCTCTCATTTAGTAGTGATCTCGCTCTTCATCGCGGACACTCATATTGGGGAATAGTTTCTGCTCTTATTCCCGACGCATCCAACAAGATTGGCTAACTAGACTAAACTCCTTCAGAGTTGCATATAGTATAGTACTACATAATGCAACTCATAATAAACTAGTACAGTTAAGAATCTATCAGAACAGACAAAAATGTTACCTTTCTATCTTTTATCTTCTTTCTTGCATAATTTTCTTCTAGCTTGCGACGTTTGACACTTTCCTTCTTCTATCATAATGAAAAAAAATTAGGTTAGAGCGAGAATCCTCGAATCGGATAGAATATAAAGAAGTTCCATATAATTATCATGAAAGCACAAAAAATGTAAATAAAGCAACACGAAACTTGCAATAAAAGTACTAGTTGGGGTCATACATACTTGAGAAAGAAAATAATGAGGAAACCTTAGCCAGATCACTAGTCCATACCTTATTTCTTGTGATGCTTGTAAGAATGTTGATCTAGTACCACATTATGATATACATGCCGCAGTAAAGGGAGAGGCAGCTAGTTTAAAATTTATTATGACGTATCATGTCAAACAAGGAACCTTCAATAATATATAGTTCCAGTATTGAACATTATTCGCTTTTTATGGAATTCATTCTCTAATTAGTAATTTCAGAAACTCTAGCAGAACTTATTGTTAGCTACTGTCATCAAAACTTATCTAAGAAAATGTATACATCTCCGATACAAGTCCAGCAACACTTCTGCCAGCCGACCACCCTGGCAACCGTTGCCTGGTCACCCTGTTGGCCTGTATCAACCATCAGTAACACTCCAAATAGCATAATATGGGTGCACACGAGTCCCTAGAAGAACTCGTAGCAAGCTATTTGGCAGGACAGATGCCAAATTTGCGACATGTCAGCTACTGAGGTACACTCAGTATGTCAAGCCTATCACATTTGGATTAGAGGCTCGAAAGTGCCAGTGGAGAGACCCATGGAACAGATGTTGACTTCAAATATCCTCGTATCAAATCTACTAACGATTGTTGAAAATCCTTTCGTACGAGCATTGGAGAATTGATTGTTGAGTCAATATTTTTTCCACTGAAGTATTCTAATCCTTTGATTAAATGTTCTGAAATTTGTAGTTCAGAAAGTTCTAGAGAAGAGAGAGGCGGGTTGGGGAAAACAGACTTTTTGACTAATAGGATTTTGTGAGACAAATAGAGATAAATAACTGGAAGTATCGGATATGTACTGCGTGAATACAGAATAATATAAACATGATGAAGTAAAAAAAAAGCTGTTATGAGAGAAAATAAGAAGAGGTAAGAGAACCTACAGCCATCCATTGACACCTCAATGCAACATCCCTTACAGTCTTCTCAGGCAGAAGGGCTGCTATCTTGATATACTTCATCATGCCTTCATCAGAAAATCTGAAACTTCACAGAATGAATCATTAATAGTTTCACAGTAAATTACAAGCCAAAAAAATTGCCTAGTTTGTTACATGGACATAATCTAGTTTTTGAAGAATCAAATAGAAAATGGCAATTCCACCTCTATAAGAAAAGAACTGGAAATCCGATACAAAGGGTTTGATTCCCATTTGAGTCACACACACACATGCATGGCCAATAGGATAATGCGACAAGGGATTCTCGCTGGATGGAACAAACAAGATTGACTGAACATCTCCATATATATGTAGATTTAAGCTCAATTTGGTTCCCTACATCTGACAATCATTCCACATGGCATCCTACTATTGGCATCTTAACGTATGTTAGGTAGCACGGGCACTTGAAATTTGTCGCAATGTCCATGTTGGACACGTATAGGAGACAACGAGTATTCCGAAAATACAATACAATAGGACATGCCTAAATCGGTGTCCTCTTGTGCTCTATCATGTTCATGCAGCATAGTGAACATGCTTGTGCGATCCAATACCCCATAACTAACTCTTTCCCAAGAAATCTCCCCCTTCTTGACTAGGTGGAGGAACTTACCATTCCATCGACCTTCCTGTAGAACTCGAACTTTCCACTCGAAAACATCTTTGTGAGCATATACGCTCCATTGTCATCTGTATATATGCACCTTTGGAAGCTCAGCCTTCTTTGCCTCCAATACATCCCGTACCATGTAATACCAAGTTGTGGTGCACTTGGACCTGCTGTGAAATGTAGGGTTCTTACCAAGATGTATCGCATTCATATTGTCATAGAGCAACACACACTATTTATGTTTCAGCCCCAGTTTTCTCAGAAACTTCTTCGGTCACAAAAGCTCCTTGCATGCCTATATCGCCACACTGTACTCCGCCTCCGTCATAAATAAGAAAACACATTTCTGCAACTGTGGCGATCATGCCATTGCTCCCCCTGCAAACATCATCATGTAGTCCGAAATTGACCTCTTCATATCAACATCCCCCGTCATATCAGCATCAGTATACCCAATCATCGTTGACTCGTCACTTCCGAATGAAATCCTCCAACTCAAAGTGCCCTTAAGATATCTCAACACCGAATTAACCGCGCTCCAATGTTCTCTCCTCGGATTAGAGAGATATCGGCTCATTGTTCCGACTATATGAGTTATGTCTGGCCTTGTGCATACCATTGCATACATAATACTGTCTACTGTTTACATGTAAGACACCTTCTCCATATTCACTTTTTCCTTTTCTGTTGATAGACCATGATCAGAGCATAACTTGAGTTGCAAGTTGAGTGCTCACCTTCTTGGAACCGTCCATAACGAACCTCTGAAGTACTCTTCTCACATCTTCTCCTGGGACAATCATAACTTCTTTAATTTCCTCTCATGGCCTATTTCCATCCCAAGAATTATCTTCATTTTGTCCAAATCCTTCATTAAAACAGTCATGCTCAAGTGGCACTTCATTTCCGTTATCCTTGAAGTATTGCTACCCACTAGCAACACCATCCATATAGAGCAATGATAGGATGCGATCATCCTTAGCAAAAAATTTATGAGCACTCACCATAAACGACTTGTACCATTGTCACAAACACCGCTTCAATCCCCAGAGACTCTTCTTCTAACATTTAAACTAGGTGTTCCTTTCCTTTCTCCCTGAAGTCCTCTGGCTGCTCCATGTATAACTCTTCCTCCAGATTGTCATGAAGAACATCGTGTTCACGTCCACCTACTAGACCCGTAAGTCATGCATTGCTTCTATACCAACACTGTGAGAGTGAGTGGGGTTCCCAACCTATGTGAAAAATATTCCAAAGTCGGATTGGGTATTCCTATTTATAATAGAATTATTCCAATGGATTCGGATTGGGTATTTCTATATATAGTAGGAATATCCCAATAGAGTTGGATTGGGTATTTCTATATATAATAGGAATACATCAATGGTTTAGATTGACTATTCCTACATATAGTAGAATACCTCAATTAGTTGTGGGTTTGAGGCTATATATACTAAGTGTTTCCTCACCATAAAATATATCTCAAAAAAAGTGAGCAAGAGTGTTTTACAATATTTGAGAGAGAAAGACAGAGGATTAAGGACTATTGTGAAGGAGAGATCGCTTCGAATAATTTTTCGACATCTCTTATTCTTCGGAGTCCACAATCAAATTTTCTTCTTTTAAGTGAGTTGTGGTGATCCGTTTGGATCAGAAGGAACTTGTAGATGGTGTATTCTCTTAATTCTATTAGTTGAGGTTCTTCAGGGTTGGACTCCGATCGTTCCGTAGTTTTTTCTGCAAGGGTTTTCTACATCAAAAAAATGTGTCTGCAATTGTGTTTGGCATTTTTGGTTTGTGTGTTTTTGCTCGGTTCTCTCGCAGAACTTTCTGGTTTGGGGGAACAATTTTCGCACTTCGTTTCCAACAGAGTGGTATCAGAGCCAGGTTCCAGAGTGGTGTCAGAAGTTGACAGTAAAATCAGAAAGCAGAGATGGATGTGAATCCGGTGCGCATGGTAAACATTAACGGTACCAACTATCACTACTGGAGGAGCAAGATGAAAGATTTGCTATTTGTCAAGAAGTTGCATCTGTTGGTATTTGCTTCTGAGAGGCCCAGTGGTAAATCCGAAGAGGACTGAAATTTCGAGCATATATAGGTGTATGGATACATAAGGCAGTTCATTGACGAAAACGTGTATAATCACGTTGCCAGTATTGAGCACGCGAGGACACTGTGGGATAAGCTGAAATCTTTGTATGCGAAGAAGATCGGGGTAAATAAGTCTTGATCCGGATGATGATGGGTCTGCGGTACAAAGATGGTGCGTCCATTACGGATCACTTGAGTGAGTTCCAGGGCGTGGTTGACCAGCTATCCTCGATGGGAGTCAAGTTCGACGACAAGGTTCAGGGACTTTGGTTGCTATGTATATTGCCAGACTCGTAGAAAATCGTACGAGTATCTATGATCGCTTCTGCTCCGGAAGACGTGGTCAGTATGGAGTTTGCCAAGAGTGGGATATTGAATAAAGAGATGCGGATACGTTCTCAGGACTTCATCCACATCCCACTCAGAGGCGCTAGTTTCAGAGAGCCGCGGAAGGGACAAAAGTAGAAATCCAGGTGGTGGCAGAGACAAGAGCAGAGGTAAGTCCAAGGGTCGGTACGAGAACTAGGAGTGTTACCTTTGTGGCAAGAAGGGTCACATCAAGCGGAACTTTTTTGCTTGGAAGAGAGAGAAGAAGGGCGACAAGGGAAAGCAAAGTGAGAACATTACAACGGCGACATCGGCACATGGAGGCGATGTGATCGTCGTAGGTGTTGAGGTTGTTATGAACCTCGCTTGCGATGACAATTCTTGTCCCGTGGACTCGGGCGCTTCAGCGCACGTATCTCACAATAGGGCACTATTTACCACTTACGTGACAGCCGACTGTGGAGTGTTAAAGATGGACAACGGAGATGTGTCGAAGGCGGTTGCCATTGGAGATGTGCATATGAGAACAAAGATGGGTGCAGTTCTTGTTCTCAAAGATGTCTGTCATGTCCCTGATATCCATTTCAACCTGGTGTTGATGGGAAGGTTGGATGACGAGGGCTTCTTCAATGTCTTCGGGAACGGTCATAAGGTGAACGCACTCAGTGATGCATGTACTGAGTTATAGCACAGGCGGCTCAGCTATATCAGTGAGAAGGGGATGAGCTACTTGGTGAACATGAAGGTAATTCCAGGGCTAAAGTCTACAAAATTGGAGAAGTGCACGTACTGTTTAGCGGAAAAGCAAAATAGGATGTCTTTTCAAAGTCACCCAAGTTCGAGGAAGCCGGCATTACTCGAATTGATTCACTCGGATGTCTGCGGTCCTATGAAGGTAAAATCCATTGGTGTTGCTTCTTATTTTGTGATGTTTATTGATGATTGTTCCAAAAAAGTTTGGGTCTATGCCTTAGAGACCAAGGATCAGGTGCTGTCCACTTTCAAAGAGTTTTAGTCCTCTGTTGAAAGGGAGATGGGCAAAAAGCTGCTATGTATTCGATCAGACAATGGCGACGAGTACATTGGTCCCTTTGATGCTTATTACAGAGAGCAAGGGATACGATACCAGAAGATTTCGCCCAAGACACCTCAGCTCAATGGTATAGCAGAGCGAATGAACTGGACATTGATGGAGAGGGTACGGTGTTTGCTAGCAGAGGAAAACTTATCGGACAGTTATCAGGGTGAGACTCTTTACGCTGCTGCTTATACTATTAATTTATCTCCTAGTGCCCCTTTGCCGGGTGATGTGCCTGACAAAGTATGGTACGGCAAAAAGCCGTCATATAATCACATGCGAGTGTTTGGTTGTAAGGCCTTCGTGCATGTACCGAAGGATGAGAGATCCAAACTTGAGCCGAAGACGAGACGGTGCGTCTTTATCGGCTTAAGGTTGGGATGAGTTTGGCTATAGACTCTACGATCCCGTGGAAAGAAAGCTCTACAGAAGCAGGGACGTGGTATTCGTCGAGGACCAGACCATGACCAACACTCAAGATTCCGAGATGCCTTCTGAGGCTGAGGAATAGCCTGAGTTAGAGTCATTTCGCTTCGAGCAGTTTTCATAGGACATCGCAGATGATCCAGTTATAGGAGAGCCAGTACATGGAGTTGCTCCCAACCTTGATCATCAGCCTGTTGATGGTGGTCAATGTAACCCTCAGAAGGATGAGCATGCAGGAGAGATAGTTCCTAAAGGGGAGGAGTCTGTTGAGATACAGCTAGTCCCAGTAGTTCCGTTGAGGAGGAGCGATAGAGAGCGTCGACCATCTACGAGATACTCACCAAACGAGTATGTGCTACTGACTGACAGAGGAGAGCCCGAAAGTTTTGCAGAGACTATGGACAACGAACATAAGCAGGAGTGGATGGAGACTATGCAGGAGGAGATGAGTTCCTTACAGGCCAACTCCACTTATGATCTAGTGCGATTGTTAAAGGACAAGAAGGCTTTGAAAAATCGATGGGTGTTCAGAGTGAAGCAGACAGATGATGCTACTCGCCCTCGATACAAAGCGAGGCTGGTAGTTAAAGGCTACGGTCAGCGGAATGGCGTAGATTATGATAAGATCTTTTTGCCAGTCGACAAACAGTCATCTATTCGGTGGTGCTAGCAATGGAAGCCAATCTCGACTTAGAGGTCGAGCAGATGGACGTGAAGACGACATTCCTACATGGTGATCTTAAGGAGGAGTTGTACATGGAGCAGCCAGAGGGATTCTGTGAGAAGAGCAAGTCACACTTGGTCTGCCGGTTGAAGAAGAGCTTGTATTGTCTGAAGCAGGCTCCAAGGCAGTGGTACAGGAAGTTCGAGTCATTTATCGAGGAGCATAGTTATGCACGGACGACGTCGAACCACTGTGTAATTTTGAGACACTTTGTCGATGATGATTTCATCATTTTACTGCTTCATGTTGATGATATACTACTGGTGGGTCGAAATGCCACTCGGATAGCGGAGTTGAAATGCCAACTGAACGCGAACTTCTCTATGAAGGATTTGGGCGCAGCGAAGAATATTTTTGGGATGGAAATCAGCCGAGAGAGAGTCCAAGATGCTACACTTGTCCCAAAAGAAGTATATTCACCGGATACTTCAGCGTTTCAGAATGGACGGGTCGAAGAAAGTGAGTAACTCCCTTGCAGCTCACTTTAAGTTCACTGAAGAACAGTGTCCATCTACCGAGGACGAGAAGGAAGATATGGAGCAAATTTCATATGCTTCATCTGTAGAAAGTCTTATCTATGCTATGATGTGTACGAGGCCAGATATTATTCACGCAGTTTGCACAGTTAGCACGTATCATTCCAATCCTGGAAGGGTACATTGGAGTGCGGTTAAGTGAATTCTACGGTACCTTCAGGACACTGTCGATTAGAGACTTTCCTTTGGTAGTGACGAGCCGAAGCTGGTCGGATATACTGACGCTGATATGGTTGGAGATGTAGACACGAGACGCTCGACTTCGAGCTATGTGATGATGTTTGCTGGTGGAGGGGTATCGTGGCAGTCGCGGTTGTAGAAATGTGTTGCCTTGTCGACGACAGAGGCAGAGTACATTGCGGCGACAGAGGCTTGCAAGGAGTTGATGTGGATGAAGAAGCTGTTGTAGGAAGTGGGGCTAAAGCAAGAGCAGTATAGTTTGCTTTGCGATAGTCAGAGTGCCATTCACCTTGTAAAGAACCAGACATTTCATAGTCGGTCCAAGTACATTGAGACTCGGTATCATTGGATATGGAATGTGGTTAAGAAGAAGGACACGACGCTTGAGAATATTCATACGGATGACAACGGAGCAGACATGTTCACGAAGGTTCTTCCAAGGAAAAAATTCGAGTACTGCAGGAGGATCGTCGGGATGACGACCCCCTCCACATAGTTGTGAAGGGAAAGATTTGTTGGAGTGGATGGAGTTCCCAACCTATGTGGAAAATATCCCGAAGTCGGATTGGGTATTCCTATTTATAATAGAAATATTCTAATGGATTTGGATTGGGTATTTCTATATATAGTAGGAATATCCCAATGGAGTTGGGTTGGGTGTTTCTATATATAATAGGAATATATTATTGGTTTAGATTGAGTATTCCTATATATAATAGAATACTTCAATTAGTTGTGGGTTTGAAGCTATATATACTAGGTGTTTCCTCACCATAAAATATATCTCAAAAAAGTGAGCAAGAGTGCTTTACAATATTTGAGAGAGAGATGATTGAGGACTATTGTGAAGGAGAGATTGCTTCGAATAATTTTTTGACATCTCTTGTTTTTCGGAGTCCGCAATCAAATTTTCTTCTTTCAAGTGAGTTGTGGTGATTCGTTTGGATCGGAAGGAGCTTGTAGAGGGTGTATTCTCTTTATTCCATTAGTAGAGGTTCTTCAGAATTGGACTCCGATCGTCCCGTAGTTTTTTCCGCAAAGGTTTTCCACGTCAAAAATCTTTGTATCTACGATTGTGTTTGGCGTTTTTGGTTTGCGTGCTTTTGTTCGGTTCTCTCGCAGGACTTTCTGGTTTGGGGAACGGTTTCCGCGCTTCGTTCCTAACAAACACAACTATAATGGACGACAACTTGACAATAAACAAGAATATCTTATCAAAATCAACTCCTTTCATTTGATTGTAGCCTTTGATTACTAGTCGTGCCTTGTATCGTGGATGAGTAGCACCATTTTCGTGCTTCAATTTAAACACCCACCGATTCATCAAGGCTCTCTTACCCTTATGCGATCACACGAGCTCGTAAGTAAGATTTGAATGTAAGCACCTCCTCCCGCATAGCCTATATTCCCTCTTATCTAATCTCATCTACTATCGTCTTTACGAAGCTTTCAAGTTCGCCCTCGTTAGTCAATAGCACATACTCTCCGGACGAGTACCTCCTCAATGGTTGATGTTTCCTGGAAGATCTCATGGGAACCTCTGATGTTGGCTGTTGATTGTCAACAACCTAATCATCTTTGGGGATTGTGTCTACATGCTCATCCGCTTGAAGATCTCCTTGATCATCAACAACAGCCTCATAATCAGGTTAGGATCATCTTCGTGAACTGTGCATTGACCTCTTGTGCACCTCTTGCACTCCTTTCCATAGTAAAAGTCGAACCTCTTGCTTCCTATGGCAGTGATCATCGATTCCTTGCTCAACTTCCACTGATATTTCCTAAAGAGATTGAAGAATCCTTCATCATCCAACTGGTCAATCAAGATAAGGTTCAAGTGGATGTCAAGAAATAAATATTCTGATGCCAATGACCTTCGACATATTTCTATTGCCTATCTTCAAACACTCTTAAGTCTTTTATTGTGCATGTGGAAGCCCTTGAGTCCACCAGCAAACTCATATTAATGTAGGCGAGGTTCGTGGTTACCTCGTCAACTATAATGATGATGTCACCTCCTAGTTATGATATCGCGGTTATTGTGTTCTTCCCGTTTTTTCTTTCCTTTGACGTCTTTCTCCTTCTCACTTTACAAGTGAAGCAGTTTCTTTTAATGTGTCCCTTCTTCTCAGGATCCTTCTACCGAGCCTTGGACTTGTCTTTGTTCTTGTCTCTGCCTCATGGACCCCGATTTTTGCTCCTCCTCCTATTTCTGACACCAAGGCCTCAAATGTGACAATGAAGATGTATCTTGAGATTTTCTCTTCATCTTTTTATTCAGCACCCCACTCTTGGCAAACTCCAAATTAACAATTCCTTAGGGAGAAAAAGTAATCATGGATGCTCATACAGTTTCTCACGAGTCTACCCAAAAGCCATAGTGTCACCCCCAGTTTCCAGAAACAGGGGTATTTTTGTCATTTTTCACTTTTAAATATTTTTAAAATTATTTATTTATTTATTGTATTATTTTGGGGTTATTTGAGTCGGGATCGAATTTTAGCTCATTCCGACTTGTATCGGGGACCCGGGGTAGTGTTGACCTTAGCGGGCCCACACACTAGTTAGCCATGGCCCACATGTTAGATATTTTAGTTAGTGACTAGGCTAATTATTTTGGTTAGGATTAATTTGGATTAGTGGTTTTAGGAATGACTAAACTACCCCCGACTTAGAAGCCCTTCCATGTATTAACTAATAGATTAGTGTAGGGGGCTTTTTGACCTTTCCTAATAGGACAAAACCCACCATTATGGCTGGCCACTTTTGGCATGGATAGGCACAAGTCACTTTATTATTTCCCCTTTCATTTCTCTCTCTTGTTCTTCCCCATTTTTTTAGAGAGCTTTTCCTAATCAAACCATCACCAAATCCTTCCATTTCTCAACCAAATCTTTTTTCTTCCCTCTCCATTCAATCCAAGGAAGGAGCTCCTCAAGTTTGGGAGGATTTGGAGCTCGTTCGTGTCCTTTTGGAATCTCTACGTGTCGGTGTCGAGTCGGGAAGCTTTTTCCTTTGAAACTCTCTCCCGGAAGGTATAATCTCTCCTCTAATCCATCCCAACATGCATGTAGGATTATTTTTGACCCATAGGAATAACCCCCATGGTTGTGTCTCCATTTGTGTCCGTTTCGTGTCCTTTTGGAGACTTTTAGGAGTGTCCTATGTGTAGGTTTGTGTCCAAGTGGAAAAATTCCTATTGGACTCTTGTTTTAATATATATATTGTATGATTAATTATTAGACATTTAAATTCCAGATTTTATATTGTTTAGAGAAGGTATTTCCAATGTATCATAATGTATTATATTCTAATATCTATATGTGTATATATTTGGTAATATATATTAATCTCTATGTGTATATTTTTTTTTTTTTTTAATCTCTATTTGGTAATATATATTAATCTCTATGTGTATATATATATATATATATATATATATATATATATATATATATATATATATATATATATATATATATATATATATATATATATTTTTAATCTCTATGTGTATATATATATATATATATATATATATATATATATATATATATATATATAATATATATATATATATATATATATATATATATATATATAATTTTTTTCATATATATATATATATATATTGGTTTATATATATGTACATATATACTATGGCATGTGTTTGTGTGGATTGGTGTTTGGATGGGGGCTAGAGGGGTCGGCCAAGAGAGGATTAGTGAGTGTGTGTATGTGTTTTGATGTGTGAAGGCAAGGTGTTTGAGAGTGGGTGTTAGAGAGTTAGGTTGAGAGTTATGAGAGAGTTGTGGGTGATAGGAGAGGGGGGGGGATACCCATTTCTCTGCTGTCCCTTGACAGCAGACCTTGCTGTCCCCATTTTAGCCTTCTAAAACTGTCCTAACATGGCCCAAAGACAGTCCTCATTCCACCCTATGACAGTCCTAAAACACCCCCTCAAATCACCCCATGGCTGTCCCCTAAAACAACCACAAACCCAGCATTAAACATCCCTTTGACTGTCTAAAACAGTCCATCATCCAGCCCATTAAACATCCCCATATGGCTGTCCATACATCACCTTATACATGCTGTCCTGCACAGCCTTAAACCTGTCCCATTGCACCACAATTTCAGCCCTTAAACCCTCATGATGGCTGTCCCATTTGGCCAAGATTCAGTCCTAACCAAGCCACAATGTGGCTGTCCCTAAACAGTCCAGAAATTACCCAAGTAGCTGTCCCTTATTGCTCCTATTTCAGTCCATGAAGCCAAGCCTTGTTGGCTGTCCCCTCACTCCAAAACAGCCCCTAAAACCCCATTTCCTGCTGTCAAGAACAGCCCATAACCCCCCCCCCCCCCCCCCCCCCCCCATCTTGCTGCCCACGATTGCCCCAAACCCCATCCTTTTCACTGTCAAAACAGCCCCTACATGCCACAAGTTTCAGTCCTACACATACCCTTTGGACTGTCCAAATAACAGTCCCCCTTGCTCCCATTCCTGTCCAATAATAACCCATCAAATGCAGTCCACTTTTGTCCCAAATTCAGTCCTATTGGCTGTCCAAAATGGACAGCCATGTAGCCCAAACCAGTCCTCTTTTTCCCACAAATCAGTCCACATATTTGCTATGTGGGGGTGTGTGTGTATTGTGAGTTTGTGTGTGTGTATTGTGAGTTTGTGTGTGTGTGTGAGAGCCTAGAGTGTAGCTAGTAACCTATAGTTTGGCCTATGTCTAAACCAATAGGAAACCTATAGGAGAGCCTATGAGTGTGGTAAATATGAGAGTACTTTGTGAGAGTGTGGTGTGAGGGTGAATGTGAGAGTGTTGAGAGGGTAAATTCATGATATGGTTTAGAAATAGGGTAAATCAATACCACGTATCCTAACATAGCCTAGATACCTAGGATACCTATTTTTCTTGGTAGGTAAACCTTAGATAGGTTGATATCTAGCTACCCTAAGGAGTCTAGGTTAGTACCATGGGTATTTGCCGGGTTTCCTTGGGATTGGGCAAGGTATCGGGATTTACCTTGGTAGGGTAAATGTTAGTTTTGCCTAGGAATAGGGTATTAGTGTTAGGAGCCTAAGATAGAGTTAGAACCCGATTCCCTTGGTTGGTAATGATCAAATATGGTGCTCACAGACTAGTTTTGACGTCGGTTGACCTTTTTGACCAAAAGTCAACAAAAGTCAACCGAGGGTCAAACTTAGCCTTTAAGCGACCCGATTTGACCGAAACCAACCCAGAGTTGACCAGTTGACTGAAAATCAACTGTTAGTCAACATTTGACTTGTTTGACCTAGGGTTGACCCAGGGTTGACTCAGTGTTAACCAGAGTTGACCAGAGTTGACTTTTTGACCAAAAGTCAACTGTAAGTCAACCCTTGAACCAGATTGACCTAGTTTGACTTGGATTGACTCCCAGTGACCTGGTATGACCTAGTATGAGCTAGTATGACCTAGTGTGACTCAGTCTGACCTAGATTGACCTAGTTTTGACTTAGACTTGCATTCATGACTTGAATTGGTTTTATTTTTCAGTATTTAGTCCTGTTTGACTCATAGTATCTTATCTTAGGTCTGTGATCGCTCTGAGCATCTGTTCACCCTATCAGCTCAGGACCACAGGCGAGTACATTCACTGATAGTTTTCATTGTCTTGATATCTGCTATATCCGATTCAGTTGTAGTGTCTTACTTGATTTCCAGACACGATATTTCACGGACTAGTATATGTCGGATCCTGTCATGAGATGTTGTTCCCGGATTACTTGGTATATTGGTACATGACTCGATTTGTTACTTGTACTTGTATAGACATGGACTTGGGAGTGGGCTGATCACCTGCTTTTAAATCTCGTGTCATGACGTGTTATGTCCGGATCCTTTATACTATTCGGGGATGGGGAGTTATTAGTGGTTGTGTGATCAAAATACCCACTTGTTGCTTCACACTTGTACTCGACACTTGTCCATAGCTACTTGTTCACAACTTTCCATGGTGACCGGCCTTATCTTTACACTTGTTGTTTCACACTTGTTATTTGTTCGTAGCCGGTCGGATGGAAGGTCTGAACATGTTTTTTCCAAGCCGATCACATGATACACTAATAATTCAAGGCACCTTTTATATTTATTATCTGTGGTGACTAAGTTCTGTTCGGGAGAAGGGTTACAGCCCCAGTCCTTGTTTGGTTTAGGGGTTGTAACTCGGCTTTCCAAACAGTTCCCAAGTCGCCCTACATACATTCATATCGTCGTCCTTTTCAGTACTCACACCATTATATATATTTCCAGTTGATTTTGTCTTGTATTTCATTACACTGTCTCTTATAGAATTTGTCAATTCATATGGAACTGCTGTTGGTGTTTGTACTTGCTCATTTTCCTGACAGGATACCGTTGACATATTACAGATGATTCCGAGGCTAATTGCCCGACCTACTATGGGGTAGAGTCTGACGGAGTAGACTTAGACAGTGGCTTGTTGGTAGAGCCACTAGATTTTGCTCACCCCTGAGTAGCTTAGCTAGTTAGGTTTGCCTGGCCTGCGAGCCAGCTAGCACTGTCAGTTGTAGTATCTATTATATTTTCTGAGACCATGGATGTTTGTGTATAGCTCTGATTTGTGGATCTTGGACTCATTTCCTGTTTTATCTATCGTATTTTCCTTTCCGTGCTATCTACCTTAGTTTGATATATGTGATTGAGACTGTATTGCTATGTCACCTCCATTCGGAGAGTATATACTGTACAGGTACATTTATCTGTTTTAGTCGTAGTATTTACAGACCTAATATACAGCGTTCTACCGCCGATACTGCGGCGTAGGCTGGACGTAACCACGTACTCGTGCCCCTCTTCAGGGTGCGGGTCGTGACACATAGCCTTTGAATTTCGTCTTCGGGCTTCACCCCCATCACCGATAAGTGACCAACCACCACCACCCATGTCAACAAATGAAATATATTTTGGAGGTAAAGAGGAATAGTTTAGGAAGAAGAATAGAAATTATTATTTATGGCTTGATTTAAATGGTCTAGATACAAAGTCCTTATATAGCTTTGTAAAGTTATGTCTAGAAAACACAATATTATCTCTTAAACTTGATTTTGTGAAAGCATGCACTTCAAATGTTAATATTCTCCCTTAAACTTGATTCGTCGAAAGCAGGCACTTCAAGTATTCATCTCTCATCTTCGGAATTATTTGGCTATATGACGTTTACTAAAAATATGTTGTAGCAGCATCATATTTTGTGATCCAATATCCTCTAGTAAATTTGATTGTGTTACCAAAATATGTTGTAGTAACACCAATTTCATGATCCATTATCCCCTACTGAAGTGGATTCTTGTTGAGAGTCAATAAGGGACTTTTAGTCCCACATCGGAATATGTAGTATGTAGAGGAGCTAGACTCCCTATAAGTAGTGAAGTAGTCCATCAATAAAATAATCCAACTATTATTTTCTACATGGTATCAGAGCCATAACTCTCTCTCTCTCTCCACAAAAAAAAAAATTTAGCCGACACCCCCCCCCCGGAGAAGCAGCCCCCCCCCCAAACCCCCCCGCCCCCCCGACCTCCACCCGCTGCAAACCCCCCTCCCGACACACCCTCGCGGCCATCCACCCGCTGAAACCCCCCGACCACCCCCCCGACCCCCCCGACCTCCACCCGCTGCAAACCCCCCTTCCGACACACCCTCGCCGCCATCCGCCCCCTAGCCGACCCCTCCAACCACCCTCGCACCCCTCGCAGAACCCCCCCCCCCCCCGACCTCCACTCGCCGACCCTCCTCCTCGCAGAACACCCCCCGACCCCCCCTGCAGAACCCCACGACCCACCCCAACCCCCCCGACCTCCATCCGCTGCGCCCCCCCCCCCCCCACGTGACCACCTACAGGACCCCCCCCCTCCCCGGCCACCGGCAGAACCCCCCTTCCCAAACCCTAACCCTAACCCTAGCCATGTCTACCCTAGCCTTTTAAACTACTTCACACCCTAGCCGTTCTTCTTATTTTCTACAGTTAAAAAAAAACGGTGTATTTCGAAGACAAGTCGAGATGTCAAATTCTTTATTTGCACCGACTCTGTTCCTAGATTGCGCCGTTTGGAACTAACACATGTTTATGTTGTTATTCCTCCTTCACATCGGGATCTATACAGAGACTGATCATGTCTTCTCTGGTGTCCTGACGTGTTCACTTTACATGCGCGTGCCGGTGCTGGCCGAGTTAGTAGCGCATTCGTAAAGTCTGTGACGTCGAAGAAGACGACGTAGACGAAGAAGACGACGAAGTTGGGGAAGTTGCCGACTCCAACGTCCAGGAAGCCGACAAATTGGGTTCACAGTTGACGAAGCCATGGATTCGATCAGTGGCAAACTGACGGCCGACGAGATGAAGGCCTTGGTTGATGATATATTGTCAAAAAGATTAACCGAGGTAACCCCACGTGTGATCCATACTGATATGGATCCGTCCCCTTACAAAATGGGAAAATTGGAGAAGCTGGAGACGAAGTTGGAAGGAACGTCCAACTACTTAAAGTGGTCGCGACAGGCGATGCGGACACTGAAGGGACGTGGCTTGGTTGGCTATGTCACTGGCCAGGCCAAGGCGCCAGTCGATCACTCCGCCAAGGAGTTTGCTGTGTGGGAGATTGTCAACAACGTCGTGGCTGGGTGGTTGACTGCCTCTTTAACCGACCAGATGTCGGGCAATGTCGAGGCAATGGACGCTGCTGCTGATATATGGCAAACTCTCAAAGATATGTACTCCGGCTCCGGCAACCCTATGCGAGTCTTTCAACTGCAAGACGAACTCGATAGGGTGGCCCAAGAAGATCGTACCATCTCTGAGTACGCGGCCCTGTTGAAGAAGTATTGGTCTGATCTGGATCATTATGATCCTCTTGGGATGGACGATGCACAAGTCGAACCGACATTCGCGAAGTACTTTCAGACGTTCCTGGCTTATATTTTCCGGCAACGTATGATAAAATTCCTGAAGGGACTCCACCCTGTATTTGAGCAGAGACGGAATATCCTCCTATCCCAACCCACGCTTCCGACCTTGGAAGAAGCTATCGCTGTTATGACACAGGAAGAAGCTCGACTGAAGTTGATGCCCAACAAGGGATCCTACCAGGGGGAGCAAGCCTCAGTTGACAAGTCTGCCCTTGCTGCCTTCAATCAACCTCCATCTATGGGTGGTGTTTGCCACAATTGTGGTGACTCCGGACATTACATCCGCTTTTGTCCAAAACCCTTGCACAATCAGTCAAATGATCGAGGACGGGGTCGTGGAGGCCGACGTGGTGGGAGAGGAGGATATGCTGGTCGAAGGGGCGGACACAAAGCAAATCTGGCGGAAGAAGGGGAAGAGCATCAACTGGCTGAAATAACCCCGCTTGAGCGGGAGTTCCTTTAGAAGTTGCGAGGCACAAAGCTGGGTTCGGCCGACAGTTCTGGGGCGTCTTCAACCTCGGGAGATCACTTCACTTGCTTTGCCCAAACCAGCACTGATAATTCTGCACGTGCTCTTGCATCTATCCATCAGCCAGGATGGATTATGGACTCTGGGGCATCTCGCCATGTCACGGGGTCCCGTGGTGCGTTTCGGGAATATACTCCCCTACCATTGCCGGAGAGTATTCAGACCGCTGATGGTACATCCAGCCCTGTAATGGGTAAAGGCACTGTCGCATGCACCCCTTCCATCACTCTAACCAATGTCCTTCATGCTCCGTCTTTTCCTGTCAATCTTCTATCCATTAGTGCCATTATACTTGATCTTAACTGTACTGTTTCCTTTGACATTCCTCAGGTGACTTTTCAGGAGAAAGGGACAGGACGACGACTTGGGACTGGCACTTGGCATAAGGGGTTGTGGTATTTAGACAGGACTGGACTGGACAACGCATTGGCATCCTTGGTAGCAGACGCACCACCAGAAGCTTCCTGTCGCAGTGTTGAAGCCGACTTGCTCCTCCATCACCAGCGTGTCGGTCATTCCTCTTTTCCAGTTATTGGTCGAATGTATTCGTCCTTATATCAAAGGGCTAATAAAGAGAAGTTATTTTGTAATGCATGTGCTTTGGGAAAACATACCAGAAGCTCGTATGTGAGCACGGGGAATAGGAGTTCCGCTGCTTTTGACATGATACATTCGGACGTATGGGGCCCTTGTCCTACAACCGGGATTAACGGCTTTCGATGGTTCGTCACCTTTATTGATTGTTATACCCGTGTGACATGGGTCTACCTTCTGAAGAATAAAAGTGACATCCTTGAGGCCTTTCAGGACTTTCATCGACGAGTTGAAACACAATATGGCGCTAAAATTAAGTGTTTTCGGTCCGACAATGGGACGGAGTATACTAATAAGCGGGTTGCTGAGTATTTTTCCACTCATGGAATACTTCATCAAACTTCATGTGCTTATACTCCGGCTCAAAATGGTGTGGCGGGACGAAAGAACAGACACTTGCTGGAAGTTGCACGGACAATGATGCTAGCTATGAATGTCCCGAAATACTTATGGGGGCAGGCTATATTGACGGCCTCTTATCTCATCAACAGAATGCCATCTCAGGTATTAGACTGGAAGACACTATTGGAGATGCTTACTGGAGCAACTACATACACTGTTCCACCAAAAGTTTTTGGATGTGTATGCTTTGTCCAGGATAATCGGCCAGGGGTTGGCAAACTGGATCCTCGGACGGTTAAATATGTCTTTGTCGGTTACACGGCGACTCAGAAGGGATATGCCTGTTGGAGTCCAGTCGAGCAGAAGATGTTTGTCAGCATGGACGTTACATTCAGAGAACTCGAACCATACTATGGTTCGGATGAAGGTTCAGCATTTGGTGACACACCTAACACAGATGGTGTTCGATGTGAGGGAGAGATAATAAGCCCAAATGTGATCGTCGGATCGGTTCCGTGTCCGGTTGTAGAAAACTGGACGCAAGGGGGAGAGCATAGTGACTCCGATACAGAGAATGAAGAAGACGATACATATGTTACGCAGGGGAAACAGCAGACAAGGGAAAATGAGCTCCAAGTCTACAGAAGGAGACAACAGAAGTCCAGTACTGTGCCTATGCCGTGCCCTGTGCCTACTGTACCAAGTCTCTCGTCTACTCCTGCTCCAACTCCTGAAGATGTTGTCCCCGCACTGAATCACTCGGATTCTGATGCGGATCTCTCCGACTCGGATGGTATGATCTCTCCACCACCTATTGCTACCTTAAGGAGATCTTCTCGCATCAATGCGGGTAAGGCTCCTGCTCGTTTTGATGACTACGAACATGACATTGCCAACTTCTTGTCTTATTCTAACATTTCTTCGAATTATCGAGCCTTTATTGCATCGTTAGACTCTACTTCGTTGCCCAAGTGTTGGCAGGAAGCAAAGAAAGATCTAAGGTGGAAAGCGGCAATGATGGAAGAACTTGGGACACTGGAGAAAAATAAGACATGGGAGCTAGTTCCATTACCCAAAGGGAAGAAAGTTGTGGGATGTAAATGGGTGTACACAGTGAAAGAGACGCCAGAAGGAAAGGTCGAGCGATACAAGGCGAGATTGGTTGCCAAAGGATTCACACAGTCATATGGCATAGACTATGATGAGACGTTTGCCCCAGTAGCAAAAATGAGCACCGTGAGAACTCTGGTCTCTATTGCAGCGAACTATGGATGGAAGCTGTACCAGCTAGATGTGAAGAATGCCTTTCTTCATGGAGACCTGCAAGAAGAAGTATACATGGAGCTCCCGCCAGGGTGCTATGCGACAGAATCAAACGGAGGGACGTCGCAAGGAAAGGTGTGTAAACTGAAGAAGTCGCTATACGGGCTAAAGCAATCTCCTCGAGCCTGGTTTGACAGATTCAGAAAGGCTGTTACAGGCATGGGATACCGTCAAACAAATGCAGATCATACGGTCTTCCTTCAGCATGCAAGAGGCCACATCACTATACTTGCTGTATATGTGGATGATATAGTAATCACAGGTGATGATGAAGTCGAGATCACTAAACTGAAGTCAAAACTCGTGAAGGAGTTTGAAGTAAAGGATTTAGGAGCGATGAGGTACTTTCTAGGTATCGAGGTGTGTGAAGGCGAACAAGGAATTGTTCTCTCACAAAAAATACACACTAGATCTGCTGAAGGAGACAGGGATGCTGGGATGCAAAGCAGCGG
Source organism: Iris pallida (assembly GCA_029216955.1). Lineage (NCBI taxonomy): Eukaryota > Viridiplantae > Streptophyta > Magnoliopsida > Asparagales > Iridaceae > Iris > Iris pallida. Next base: position 132,509 of record JANAVB010014941.1, on the reverse strand, counting down.
TCACTCCAATTGATCAGAAGTGCAAGTTGGGAGCAGAAGCAGGAGAGCCCGTTGATCGTGAAAGATATCAACGACTTGTAGGGAGATTGATTTATCTGGGACACACTCGCCCTGATATCTCATTTGCGGTGAGTGTAGTGAGTCGCTACATGCATGATCCAAGAAAGGGTCATATGGAAGCAGTATTTCAGATCTTGAGGTATCTGAAAGGAACGCCGGGAAAGGGGCTATGGTTCAAGAAGAATGGACGCATAGAAGTTGAGGGGTACTGTGATGCAGACTGGGCGAGCTGCATAGACGACAGAAGGTCAACCACATGATACTGTGTTTTTGTAGGAGGAAATCTGGTCTCATGGAGAAGCAAGAAACAGTCTGTGGTAGCACGGTCGATAGCTGAAGCAGAATACAGAGCAATGGCTCTGGGAGTGTCAGAATTGCTGTGGGTGAAAGCGTTGCTGACAGAGTTAAAGCTAGACAAGGGAGCACCATTACGTCTTCTGAGCGATAGTCAAGCTGCAATAAGTATAGCTAACAATCCCGTTCAGCACGACAGAACGAAGCACATCGAGATTGATCGATTCTTCATCAAAGAGAAGCTGGAACAAGGGATACTGAAGATTGACCATGTCCGCTCAGAAGAACAAGTTGCAGACTGTCTGACTAAGGGTCTTAGTTCATTAAGTCTGTCGAAGCTATGTAACAAGATGGGGATGATCAATATCTATCGCCCATCTTGAGGGGGAGTGTTGAGAGTCAATAAGGGACTTTTAGTCCCACATCGGAATATGTAGTATGTAGAGGAGCTAGACTCCCTATAAGTAGTGAAGTAGTCCATCAATAAAATAATCCAACTATTATTTTCTACAATTCTGTCTTTCCACTTCATTCCAATTTGTTTGGAATTTTTCTCCCCTTTATTTGCTTTCAATCCAACTTAGACCTCATCTTTCAACCTTGACTCTCTGTTGAATTTTCTTTAACAAATTTCTGTTTATTCCTTTTGCAATGAACTTTCTCTTTGTATTTCAAAGAAGTGCATTTACCTCTTCCTCCAAGGTCTTGTGTTCTCTTGAGTAGATTTTTTTTTCGAGCTTCAAGTAGACTCCTTGGTGCTTCATAAACTTCAACATAGTTGCTTCCTCTTCTTCCTCTTCCACGATTTCGACCCCGAGCTTTTTTGTAGTCTAGGTCCCAGTCTTGTTTGCCACCACCATGGATTCATTTTCCACAATCTTCTTGACCTCTCTTCACACTTGTACTAAGAGATATCTTTAACCATCTCTTTCTCTTGCAAGCACTCTTTATATGGGCTACAACTGAACCCATACTGTCCTCAATTGTCAAAGGCACAATTTCTTTAGGATCTTCTTGAATTTCTTCTAGTTGGACATTTCCAACATTCTCTTCTTCTTCGTATATCCTTCGGAGATGCTCCCAAGTGTCCTTTGACGTGGGAGCACCTGCAATAATCTCAAATGTACCATCATCAATTCTTTTATAAATAAATAGAAGAGCTCTATTGTCCTTCCTACTTAAGTCCATTATTATTGAAGAGGGTCCATTGTTCGGCTTCTCATAGCCTTTCTTCACGATTTCCCATGTGCCTTGAGCAATCAACAGTTGCTTCATTTGGAAGTCCCAACCTTCGTCCACCTCCTTTGCTTTGATACCACTTAGTCAACAACCAAATATATTTTGGAGGTGGTAGAGGAATAGGTTACGAAGAAGAATATAACTCATCATTGATGGCTTAAAAAGGTCTAGAAACAAGGCCTTTACGTGGTTAGGATAAGATGCATACTTCCACGGACGACGGTGATTTAGTTCCACTATGAAGAAGAAAAGGAATTACAATAGCTCTCTTAACACTTCTCTCCTTGCTCTCAAGAACACTCTACCACAAAGATAAAGAAGAAGACAAACTCTCAAACTTTTGTGTTGAACTTATTCAACAACTTCAGCTCTCTTGTGTTGAATTTATTAACAACTTTCATTGAGCACGATGAGATATCTCAAGGAGAACCTTTAGACCCATTTATATAGCATGTTATGTGTCCATATATGAAAATCCAATCTTATGTAGGCTTACCATATATTAGAAATTCATATATGGAAATCCAATATACGGAAAACCAATATATGAAAATCCAATCAAATATATGGTCAAAGTCAAAAATGGTCATGGTCCTATTTTGTTTGACATTTTTCTTCAAAGGGTCTTTTATTGGAATCAGTGACATGATATATCAAATGTGCAGTGCTTCAATTGCCATGGATACGGTCACTACAAGCACAAGGGAAGCATAAGAAGGGCAGAGAACAAGGAATTTTGAGCGAAGTTTGCAGAGAACAACAATGACAATGAAGAGACTTTGTTGATGGAGTTCAATGCTGTAACTAATGGTGAGATGATCACATGGTATCTGGATATAGGGTACGACAACCATATGTGCGGTCACAAAGAGTTGTCCATTGAACTTAATGAGTCAATACGGTCAGAGATCACCTTTAAAAATGCTGCAAAGATGTTGGTTAAAGGCAAGGACAAGGTTGCTATCTAGATGAAGAATGAATGTGCAACACCATTTCTGATGTCCATTATGTGTCTAGTCTTGATCATAATCTGTTGAGTGTGGGTCAATTATCAGAGAAGCTAGGGGTGTGACTTGCAAATATTCAGAGGAGTTTTCACCATCAAAGATGCCGAATGACGACTAATAGTAAAGGTAACCATGGCTCCAAACTGCTTATTTCCATTATATATGCAGTATGAAAAATTACATTGCTTTAGTTCCGTGACAAATGGTGATAATTGGTTATGGCATATGCGTTTTGGGCATTTGAATTTCAATAGTTTGAATGTGCTTGCTAGAAAAAAAAAATTTGGATTGCCTTCTATTCATATTCCAGACCAAGTTTGTGAGACTTGTGCTCTTGGAAAAAAAAAACAGACACCTTTCCGAAAGGGAAGGCTTTGAGAGCCCAAATGCCCCCGGATATTATACACTCTAGCTTGTGCTCGGTTGAGGTTCCTTTTCATGGTGGTGGAAAGTATTTCGTTACTTTCATTGACGATTTTACCCTGAAGACTTAGGTTTATATTTTGAAAAATAAATCAAAGGTCTGTGATTCTTTTAAAACTTTCAAGTCTTATGTTGAAAAAAAGAGTGGGGATTTACAGTGTTGAGAACTGATCAGGGCCAATGTAACCTTTGTTTCCAATGCATCAATTATATTTTTGTCAGTACATAGTTGGGTATCTATATTAATATATTTGTATAAAAATATACATACTTGCTGCATGATTAATATATAAATACGTAGTATTTTGTTAATGGTCCTTTATTTTCTCATAAAACAAGTTGTAACATGGGTTTGGTAGTGATTTAGGTACACCACAACTAGTGTATTTTCAGTCTAGGTTGTATTGGACTAGGGTGTAGTTTGGGTTAGATAAACCTATCCAAATCAAACTAATTTGAACCTAAACTTGAACCACACCTACCTAGGACCTAGGGGATCCAAACCATGTTATATTTTTACAAAAATGTTGTACATATATAAGGTGGACAGTAGGCTATACATATTTTCGGATTTTTGAATAAACCACCACTTTTAGTTGTCAAAACCACCTCCCCAATCCTCCCACGCACCTAAAATTGAGACCACACCTTCCCCTAATCCTTGGTAGCAGCACCATATACTTTTTCCCATCCATTTCATTCAGTTTTCACCCTCAAACAGTCCACACAAAGCAGTACATTCAGCCATAGGTGCAACATGATAGGTCATATTCCGAGACCTTTTCACCACCAAAATTGAAGGTATGGCCTTCAAATATTTCTCTAACCTCTAGCTCTATGACTTAGCTTTCCAACCATATGAAATAGGGTTTTAGTGGTTTATCTTTTCCTAATCATTGTTGCACGACAATATGTATAGAATAGATCCTATCGGGACAATTGTGCAAAGATCGGGGTGTGCAGCCCAAACTATTTGGTAAAAGTCTTCCAAATCTTTTCCATCGCGTACCTCTGTGAATTTTCTTCGATTTCATATATAATTTGTGGTATGTTTAGTATTTACTTTCTTCCGTATAGAACATTTTCCGAGAGGTGCGCAAGCTGAAATTTCGAGAACGAGCCGTTATCCATACTTCGTAAATTGGTAAGTACCCTGGTAACCTTCGTTTTATGACTTGGGACATAGAAACTTACTAGTTATATCATTCTCCTAGGTAGAAACCATAATTATTAATATATAAGGGTTTGGATTCATGACTGAATGTTGTCTCGAAACTACCTTTCCAAAATTGTGTTTTTCTCAACTTTGCAGTCGTATAACTTTTAATGTATATAATATTTTCAATTTCAGAAGTTTATATGAAATCTTCGTTATGTTATCTACAAAATTCATGTTGGGTCCATGTCCAAAATACTTCATTTAATTGGTGCAAATAAGAGTCAAAGTTGACCTCATGAACACCGAATTTTGAAATTGTGGTTTTCTTCCTACTTTGAGCATACATAATTTGCTATGTAGGGATTATTTTTCAGCTCCAATTGTTTGAATGAAATCTAGCATATTTTGTCTATCAACTTTGTATTGAAGTCATGTACAGAATAATTCGTTTCACTAGTGTACAATGAAACCAAAGTTGTTATCATGAGCAGTTTTCTGCATACTGAAATATTAAGTCTGGAATTATTTTTACCAACTTTAGATGTGCGACGTTTTCTCTGTATATCATATTCTTTCATTCCAGCCATGTATATACTCCTGGTTAAGTTGTTAATCCTTTCATGTAGGTTTGATGGCTTAACTACTTGCTTTGGTTATAAATTGAGGGTGGTTTATGAATTAGAAATTGTAGGAACATGTACCCACTACCCATACCAACTTGACATTAGTGTTATATGGGTTAGATAGAATGATTTTATAGGTTGGCTTATATAGTTTGATGATGTGCATTCATAATATAGGTCTTGGACTCCGATACGGACTTTTGTTGTACTTCCAGCTCAGTACAATTCTCTGATTATTTTCAGTATATGATAGTTTTTATATTACAGTAATGTGTACTTGATTTTCGACATGTACATTACACGGACTAGTAGTGCATGGATTCCTAGTCAGAAGATGTGTCTTTCATGCTATTGTTGTACCGTGATCACCGTGCTCGTGTTTATTTCGTGCATTGTGATTTACGTGTTGTGACATATATCTTGATTCGAATCTATTAGTATTAGTCGGGGTGGTGGAAGGATTAGTTGGATATATAATCATACCCTATAGACCATGTGGTAGTGTAGACCGTGGCTACTAGCTGATCATACATTTCACGTATGGTTGAGTTAGCTCCTTTTTTTATATGCTCCGTGTTAGGCCCAAGCCGATCACATATCAAACTAATATTTCAATCACTTAGAGATACTAGTCATATACCATATACCATGTTTATCATGATTTCCTGATTTTTCTATTTACTGCTATGATTCTAGTTGTATTTATTTTATTACTTGTCACCTATGATTCTCAGTTTTCTTCTTTCATCATGTATTATATTTACTACATTCATGTTTTATAGTCTATGTCATTTACTTGGAACTATTTTCATTGATTGTACTTCGCTCCAATCCTGACTGGATAACCACATTTTTAGTAGATATTGTGCTCACGTTCTTGAACTTCAGATGGATGTTATAGCTGAGACCACTCTTACACTTTTGACCAAGAGGTGATCTTGCATTTAGATATAATTATTCACGTCTACCTTTGGCATGCTGTGATTGAGTACATATTGGTAGTTGTTGGACTAGTATTGGTATGTTGGAGGTCTAGACAGTGTTATACCATCGATACTGCTGCGTATGTTGGATGTACCCACGTGCTCGTGCCCGAACATCCGATGCGGATCGTGACAACCAAGAATATATTGTTTGCGATGAGTTCTTGAAGAAACGTGGCATTAAACACCAATTGACAGCGAAGTATACGCCTCAACAGAACGGAGTAGCGGAGAGAAAAAAAAAATAGAACCATTACGGATATGGTTAGACGCATGCTGAAATATAAAAGCTTGTCTAAGGAGTTTTGGACAGAAGTTGTGTCGTGTGATGTATACATCTTCAGCAGGTCTCCAAGTAGGAGCAACCACTTGGCTATCTAAACGAAGGTGAATCGGAGAAGGTTTATAAGATGAAAAAGGCTTTGCATTAAACAAGCTCAAAGGGCCTGGTACACCTGGATTGATTCATACTTTTGCAAAATGGATTTAAAAGGTGTCCATATGAGCACACTTTATATGTTAAAACTAATATGTAGGGTGATGTTGTTTTTGCATGTTTGTATGTGGACGATCTTATTATCACAGGCAATACTAAAGCTAGTTGAAGAAATAAGGGAGGCTTTGGCATCTCAATTTGAGGTGACTGATATGGGACTTATGTCTTATTTTCTTGGCATTGAAGTGATGCAAAGCGTGCAAGGAATTTTCCTCACAAAGGAAGTATGTTGAAGACATTCTCAAGCGTTTCAATATGGATTCGTGCAAGCCAATCTTAACCCCTGTTGAAGAAAGAGTGAAATTGATGAAAGATGGCAGTGGAGAGTTGGTTAATCCCACTCAACACAAGCAGCTTGTTGGGAGTCTACGTTATTTGACCGACATAGATATCACATTTGTTGTTGGGTTGATAAGTAGAGTTATGGAAGCTTCTTATCATCCACATATGCAAGCAACAAAGAGGATATTGAGGTATGTCAAAGGCATTCAAGGCGATGGGATCTTTTATGCAGCTCATTGTCCAAATGAACTTGTTGGATATACGGACAACGATTGGGCTGGAGATGGAAAGGCAGAGTATACTTCAGGTTATGCCTTTCATATTGGTTATGGAGCTATTTGTTCGTCATCAAAGAAGCAGCAAGTTGTGGCTCTTTCATAGGCTGAAGCAAAGTATGTTGCAGCAAATAGGTGTGCAACTCGTGCAATCTGGCTGCGTCGAATTCTTAGAGATTTGCACCATGAACAGAAAACCCCTACAACAATTTTCTGCGATAACAAATCAGCCATTTCATATTGTCAAAGAATCCAGTTATTAAGACCACTATTTATATTAATATAATTAGTTTTGTATTTGGTTTTAATCTCTAGAAGACTTCCAGGTAGAGACTTCTAGCCTTTTGACTTCTGAGCCTCTGTTTTGCTCTAGCCTATTCGATCCCAGTACAACCTCAAGATAAGGTGTGCTTCCTTGTAACTTAGAAGAGTAAGCTATTGAATGAATGAATAGCTTCCTTGTTGCTCTCTCTCTCTCTCTCTCTCTCTCTCTCTCCTCTCTCCTCTCTCTCTCTCTCTCTGTTGTTGTTGTTGTTTGATGTGTCTGTGTGAGTAATATATATTCGGTAGACAGATGAGAGCAAGGTTCACAGTATCGGTATCGGAATCGGACCATTCCTATGAATACCAATATCGGTAGTATCGGCGGTTTCGGATCGGAGTATCAGATTTTTTTTGGTATCGGAAAAAAAAATTATTAACATTTAAAAATATATTTTATACATTTAGGCATAATTTTAAGTATTTCCAGTATTATTTCTTAGTAGTTTTGAAAATAAATGAAATAATAGTCACCTTAACGATTGGTTCACAGATCAATTTCTTCTTTTATATGCTTCTACAACCTTATGCTTCAAACTCTTGTTGATTTGTCTTTTTTTTCAATTTTCTTTGCCAAATTGATCAGAAAAGAGACCCTCAATGTCGGTATCGGTCAGTATCGGGTATCGATCGGTGTCAAATCGGGATATGCCAAACCGTATCGGTATCGGCCGTATCGAATCGGTATCGGCCGATACTTTAAACTATGGATGAGAGATTGCTGCCATAGTTGCTGTGAATTATTGCTGGTTGTTGTTGTGTAATAGGGTCTGTTCTACAAGTCGTGTATGTATATAATCGTATCCATGTCGTATTTGTATCTTATATCTTATAAATTTAATCCCTATTTTGAATCAATGTCATGTGGTTTCCATTAGGGGTGAACGTCGGTATAATCGGTCGATATTTGATCGAACTTTTCGGTACTTTTTAAGTCGTTATTTAAAAAGTCAATGCCAATATCGTACCATTTAAAATCGGTTTTTTCGATTTCGGTTAAATCGGTATTCGGTCGGTTTTTGTTCGGTATCGGTATTTTACCAATTAACGTTTGATCAATCAACACACTTAACAACACATTTAATATTGTAGAACCTCTTAAACTATAATTTATTTATTTTAATTTTTTGAAAGTATTAAATTTTCAAGCCAAGCTTCTACCAACCAAATAAATTATTAGAACAATATGTAACAAGTCGCAAATACCTAAAAATGAGCTTAAAAGATCAAACGCGGTCACTAAGTTTATATTTAGTATAAGTTTAAGTAACCAAAATTCACTTTAAAATTCTATGAAAATACAAAAACATAAGTTCAAAATATTAAAAACTCAATTCTTAGCATTTTTAACATAAATTCAAGTCCACTAAAATATATTCTAGGTTCTAAGAAACTGACCAAAACAAAGATAAAAATGAAAATGAGTAGTATAAAATTAATCACGAACAACATTATAAAAAAAGGTATATATATATATATATATATATATATATATATATATATATATATATATATATATATATATATATATATATATATATATATAATTTTTATTTATTTTTTATTTTCTATTTTTTATTTTTTATTTTCTTTTGGTCCATTTCTTGAGGCCGCCAGCTTGAGACTGTGGCCGCCCTGCGACCACCCAGCCATCCCATGCCCGGGGGGGGGGGGGGGGGGGGGGGGGGGGGGGGGGGGTCTCGAACTTGGGACCTCCCCCAAGTGAGCCCCACTCCCTAACCACTTGGGCTAGGGAGCTTGGACATATATATATATATATATATATATATATATATATGTATGATCGGTTATCGATATTTTTGGTATCATATTACATTCAAACCGCTACCACTACTATTATACCATATTTTAATCGGTTCGGCAATTCGGTATCGGTACGTAATTTCGGTTCGATTTTTTGGAATATTTTTAATCGGTATTTGGTCAGTTTTTCGGTATCAGTCGGTATTTGCTAACCCCTAGTTTCCATCACCACCAACCTGCAGATTATGTAAGTTATTGAAGTCCCTACAGATGCCATCCTTGAAAAGGAAAGACCGTCTCCCAAGAGCTCACTTGAAAGAGAAGATAATGTTGTTTGTAACAAACTCCCCGTGTTCTATGAATACTGATATTGGCAATATCGGTAGTATCAGCGGTTTCGGATCGGAGTATCAGATTTTTTTGGTATCAGAAAAAAATTATTATTAATAAATTATTAACATTTAAAAATATATTTTATATATTTAGTCATAATTTTAAGTAAGTGTTATTTCTTAGTAGTTTTGAAAATAAATGAAATAGTAGTCACCCTTACCGATTGGTTCACAGATCAATTTCTTCTTTTATATGCTTCTACAACCTTATTATGCTTCAAACTCTTGTTGATTTGTCTTTTTTTTTCAATTTTTTTGCCAAATTGATCAGAAAAAAGACCCCCAATGTCGATATCGGTCAGTATCGGGTATCGATCGGTGTCAAATCGGGACATGCCAAACCGTATCGGTATCGGCCGTATCGGATCGGTATCGGCCGATACTTTAAACTATGGATGAGAAATTGCTGCCATAGTTGCTGTGAATTATTGCTGGTTGTTGTTGTGTAATAGGGTCTGTTCTACAAATCGTGTATGTATATAATCGTATCCATGTCGTATTTGTATCTTATATCTTATAAATTTAATCCCTATTTTGAATCCATGGTATGTGGTTTCCATTAGGGGTGAACGTCGGTATAATCGGTCGGTATTTGATCGAATTTTTCAATACTTTTTAAATCCGTATTTAAAAAGTCAATGCCAATACCGTACCATTTAAAATCGGTTTTTTCGATTTCAGTTAAATCGGTATTCGGTCGATTTTTGTTCGATATCGGTATTTTACCAATTAACATTTGATCAATCAACACACTTAATAATACATTTAATATTGTAGAACCTCTTAAACTATAAAAAAAATTTAACTTTTTTGGAAGTATTAAATTTTCAAGCCAAGCCTCTACCAACCAAATAAATAATCAAAATTATTAGAACAATATGTAACAAGTCGCAAACACCTAAAAATGAGCTTAAAAGATCAAACGTGGTCACTAAGTTTAATGTTTAGTATAAGTTTAAGCAACCAAAATTCACTTTAAAATTCTATGAAAACACAAAAACATAAGTTCAAAAGATTAAAAACTCAATTCTTAGCATTCTTAGCATTCTTAACATAACTTTAAGTCCACTAAAATATATTCTAGGTTCTAAGAAACTGACCAAAACAAAGATAAAAATGAAAATGAGTAGTATAAAATTAATCACGAATAACATTCTAAAAAAAGCAACATTCTAAATATATATATATATATATATATATATATATATATATATATATATATATATATGATCGGTTCAGTTCGATATTTTTGGTATGATATTACACTGAAACCGCTACCACTACTATTATACCATATTTTAATCGGTTCGGCAATTCGGTATCGGTATATAATTTCGGTTCGATTTTTTGGGATATTTTTAATCGGTATTTGGTCGGTTTTTTGGTATTGGTAGATATTTGCTCACCCCTAGTTTCCATCACCACCAACCTGCAGATTATGTAAGTTATAGAAGTCCCTATAGATGCCATCCTTGAAAAGGATAGACCGTCTCCCAAGAGTTCACTTGAAAGAGAAGATAATGTTGTTTGTAACTGTTAGTGCCGGGGCACAATTTTTCGATGGAAAAACTGAGAAGATGAAACAATTGTACGAACAATGTTCCAACGCAACACTTATAGGAAGTTTGCGTAAGTATAACGAAGATCTAAGAAGATCTCGTTATTATATTACGAGAATCTAAAAAGATTTTGTAATCCACAGCAGCATATGATATACGAGAATCTAAGAAGATTTCGTAATCACAGCAGCGAAGAAGATGACAGGCGAAAGATGGAAGATGACCTGCTGGGGTGAATGATCACCATTGCGCAAAGCTATATTCGCCCCACACGAATAGCTTCCAGGAACCAGCAAGTTCGTCGGAGAACTTTGGAACACTTCTGCTCTTCTGACTCCTCGGATCGTACACGGACTCCCGTGCAAAAGCAACACTGGTGCAAAGCTTCTCTTCTCTCTGAAGGCTCTGTTTACTTGTATTAAGAAATACTTGTAAACTTTCGTAACTCTTTGAATATGTTCTGTATAGTATATCTGCCTGTGAGAGAGAGGAGACCTTATATAGGCCCGAGTAGCAACTGTCCGGTTAGCACAACATTCGGGACGTGGTAATAACCACTCCGAACGTGCAATAACCGCTCAGATCATGCACAGGCACGATCTGAAGTAAGTTGCGCCACTCTAACAACCCGCGCGCCTTGCACCTTGCGCACAGAGCCACTTGTGCCACACGCACAATGCGCACATTGCGTCACTTGCACAACCTGGACACAACCTGTGTTAAGAAACACTTGTAAACTTTCGTAACTCTCTGAATATGTTCTGTATAGTATATCTGCCTATGAGAGAGAGGAGACCTTATATAGGTCCGAGTAGCAACTACCCGGTTAGCACAACATTCAGGACGTGGTAATAACCACTCCGAATGTAATGACCTGACATTTTCCCGCAATTGTTGATTTAATTTTCTTTTTTTATTTATATATATACGTGTCTACATATAAAAGGGATTCTACAGTTAATTTAAATTTCTTGTATTTATTTGTCGTGTACAAATAAATTTGTCAATTGCAAAAATTAATTTCATTAAACAAAATTTTATTTCTTGACAATGTGTTTTATTGTTAAAAAAAATATTTGTCATATATAATTAATTCCATTTGTATTATTTAATTCAATTTTCTAAATTGGAAAATTGTTTCTTGCATTTCCCCTAACTTATAGAATTGTTTTCAAGTAAAAACCAATTTCTTATCCAACCCTCCAAATTTTTTTTTTTTTTTGCAATTACACAATTGTTGGGGACACATGGCATTGTCATATGGGTTGGAAGCTTCAAGATGGACATGTGTCAAGCATGGGTTGATTTGGAAATTCTAAGGCTTAAGCCTTAAGGAAAAAAAAATTATATATATATCATCCCCCCCTCTCCACTACTTGACCGGCCCATCCTCCCCTATCTCTCTCCTCTCTTCATCTTCTTCACTTCTTCTCTCCATGTTCTTCTCCTTCTCCAAATTTTCTTTCAAGTAGAAAAAGCTTCCTTGGTAAATAGTCTTTCCTTTTCCTATTCTTTCCTTTCCCTTCCCGAATTTTTTTCTCACTCTAGTTGGATTCTAACATGCTCTTTTATATATATATCAAATTGTTGTGTTCTTCATTTTTAGGGTTCTTTGGAAATTAATTGGGTTCCAAAATCATTACAATCCAAGGCAAGTCCTCTTCTCCTCCTTCTTCTCCAATAAAATTTTCTTATTACCCAATGTTAATTCTGAATAAGTTAGGAATTCACTTTTAAATTCTGAATTTTTAGTTAAGAACCTACAAATTTTCTTTTATGATATAATTTTGATAATACTAGGAATTGGAACTTGTATGGGTTAATTATAAATTTAAAGTCTTATAATTAGATATTAATCTCTTCATAATTTGGAATATAAGTCATGGAATTATTTTTAATTATGGTTAATTACAAATTTTGAAGTTTGGTAGTTTTAACCCACTTCAAGATATTTAAAAATCTGACAAATTTCTGATTTCTAGTAAATGTTCAATTTTGATAGACATAGGCAAGGAAAATAAAATTGGCACTGGAACTAGTATTTGTGACATATCACGAGAACTGATTGTGGACTGAATTATTTGGACTTGAATTTCCATGAACACATAAACATACATGAACATGGGACTCTCCAAAGGTAAGTCTAACATACACAGTAGAACTGAACAACTGGACCGCACACCGGGAAGGTAAAAATGCAAGGACCCTGCTTCTCTCTACTCACTAAGTATTTATTCAATTTTGTGTGTTCGTATTTAGAATTAAGTCGCTTTTCTACACTTTCCTATTTCATGCACAAAAGTTAAAATGTTGATATCAAAGAGTCTCGCCTGATTGGATTTTCTCTATACTATCTACATATATATATATATATATACATACATATATATATATATATATCTACATATATATATATATATATATATATATATATATATATATATATATATATACAAACATATATATCTCTATACAAATATATATATACCTGTACATAAATAGTTATATATATATATCATAAAGTCTTACATATTAACTAGTATAGTTGAATAAATAATTGCTCTATCTTGACAAACTGCAAAACTATTAGCAAGCCGCGACCCGACTAATTGCCGAAAGAAAGGTAACTATTGCTTGTTCAGGTAAAAATCTCCAGTTCCTTTTGTTCTTTTATTACTTGCGTGGTTCCGGTGTTGAGAGTTGCTCCACCGAAGGGGTCGGCGAGCCCAATTATTACTTGCGTGGTTCCGGTGTTGAGAGTTGCTCCACCGAAGGGGTCGACGAGCCCAATTATTACTTGCGTGGTTCCGGTGTTGAGAGTTGCTCCACCGAAGGGGTCGGCGAGCCCATATTTTTCTTTATCATATATATATATTCCTGTAAATTTTTGGGGCTCCTAAATACAAAGGAGACTGCCGAAATTTTTGAGAAATTTAGAAGATAGACAGATTTCCGACCTTCGGAAATTTTTCTTGAAAATTTCTTATCTAAGGAAGCATTTGGGAGGGAAGAACAACTGAATATCCCTAGATATTCCGGAACATAAATAACAAAAAGCTGATCAGTATTTCGGAAATCTCGTAAATCAGTGCATCTAGTTTCGACTAGGGTGTACTAGCCCAAGGGAGGCTCTACATCTATTTGACAGTAACATCAATAGATGTCTCTTTAGCCCAAGGGAGGCTCGGAAATCACAACCTGATCCCAGGTTAACGGGATTGTTCACGGAAAATATTTAGAGGATTATTCGGAGTATTGTTCTCAAAACTGCATCTCATTAAATTTCAAATCTTACTCCAGAAACAACGCTGCCTATTATGAGTAGGCAGTGTCCTTAATTGCTCAAGGGAAGCAATTCCTATTAAAAGCTCAAGGGAAGCTCGGAAATCTTATCATTCATGGAGTAGGATGTTGATTTCATTCATGTTTTACTAAAGCAGATGTATGTATATATAGCAGTGCAATGTCTCCTCTTTTAAAACTACATATTCATTATTTTGTTAACTTTCACCGTTCTTGGCCGAGGACTTGCTTGTCGTTTTCTAAACGACCTAGTATTTGTTCACTTGGTAAAGAAGAAGAAGACGCCTCCGCCGAAGTATCGTCGCTCTACAACGAGGAGTAAACTGTCTGGACTATCTACAGTTATGGCCAGCAGTATCGTAGTATCTTACAAATTTACTTTTGTAATCGTCTGTAATAGTATTGTTGGAAAAGTTCCCTGTAATATAGCTACACTATATTTTTAATACCATGAAAATTTCCTGTATTTTCCATTCTTGCTGATGATTACAGGCGACAATCGCGGTTTCGACGCGTAGCCTGGAGATGTGTTATGGCGTCACCGTTTCAAATATGGGAAGCGGGACGTGACACGTCTTTTTAGTGGTGGCCCATGCAGGTCAGCAAGAATGGAAAATCTTCGATGAACCATAGGTTTAGATAAGACGTAGGTTCTAGACTTAGACGGAGAACTTTGATTTCCGTATTGGACCCCAAGGTTAAAGGACCTAAAATAGGTTGCAGGTTTTACAAAACCGAAAGCTTAAGGATGAGGAACCTACCAATCTTCTAGGGAAACCTATGCAGGATAAGACATGACGGTAGGTTGGGATTTTTGGAATCCTATGGGCTAAGGCACAGACTTTAAAGAATGTCTTAAGGAACCTTAGAACAGAGAATACCAATTTGATTGGTGTATGTTAGACTATATTCTTGGTATGCTTAGCTGGATAAAATTCCTATAGCAAGTATGAACCATTAAGTATCCTTACTTGGTTATGGGTAGCACAAGGGCAGACATGACCTTCTAGGCCAAATTAGTATGTATTTGAGGATTTGACTAGCACTCTTATTTGAGCTATTAAGGACCTAGAAATTCCTTAAGGATCTTGGGCTGAGTATGGGTATCTCTAGTAAACCATGAATTCAAATATTTTGAATAGTGAGGGGTAAGAATATATATATATATGTATCTCCTTAATGAATATTGGATAAGTTAGTACTAGCAATAGCTTGTCTAAGTGATTTGTATAGTGATTGTTGTACATAGTGCTATGTAAATAATTGGATTAGAATTTAGTTCTTATTCCTTAACCTCTTAAACTTATCACTGTTTGAGTCTCTACCCGTTCTCCTTCATCTGTTGAATTCTCTATTATTCACCTATCTCCCCCATTCGACTATTTTCTGCGTTATCCCCAATATTATTTGAAAATTTAGATCATATCCTCAATCTTTTCATTCAATCCTATCTTTCCATAGCATTCCTAATTTCAGTAATTGTCCCTTCTCTAATATACATGCTCATTTACTCATTTGATTCTATTCTATGAGGTAATGCTTTGACCTGGATATTATGGATGGATTTATGCGAATGAATACTTGTTGTGCCTTGAGCCGAATGCTCTTTTGTTATCATGGAAAGAGAAGTTGTGCAGCCACCTATGTTGGCGAGGCACAACATTATCGAATGCATGAATTCACAAGATTTTGAGCCCGAGATAATGATTCTGTGTTTGATTTCAATGAGTTTGACATTTAGATTCTGATTTCATATTCTCATTTTGAATTTTGAAACCATTGATTTGAAAAAAAAAAAAAAAATTGAGATGAGACTTCTATTCCCCTAATAACAAAATCTTTGAGATCATTTCCGAGTTTTAATATTTTGTATAAGTGATGTTGATGATATTGCAACTTGAATTGAATTTCTATTTGAATTTGATTTCGAATTGATTGGATTTTTTCCTGACATGTATGGTTACTTCACAGTCATATTCCTTAATCATTTTATGGAATCGCTGGCATGGTAGCAAATGCTGCAGCCATGAATTCAAACAATGAATCAATATCTTGATTGCAGCCATGTGCACTGGCGAGGCACAAGATTACCTTATTACATCGGATATGAAAAGGGAAATATGAATCATGATAACCTACATGGTCATGGATTGAGATGATTGGCATATTTTACTGGGTTCTATGAGATATTTATTGGTATAGATATTTCAAAAAAATCTTCCATTCTTCAGATTTTCATAAATGTAGTTTGAGAATTCTTCTTGCTATATTTTGTGTCTCCTTCATTAATGCAAATTTCGAGGACGAAATTTAGTTAAGGTGGGTAGAGTGTAATGACCTGACTTTTTCCCGCAATTCTTGATTTAATTTTCTTTTTTTATTTATATATATACGTGTCTACATATAAAAGGGATTCTACAGTTAATTTAAATTTCTTGTATTTATTTGTCGTGTACAAATAAATTTGTCAATTGCAAAAATTAATTTCATTAAACAAAATTTTATTTCTTGACAATGTGTTTTATTGTTAAAAAAAATATTTGTCATATATAATTAATTCCATTTGTATTATTTAATTCAATTTTCTAAATTGGAAAATTGTTTCTTGCATTTCCCCTAACTTATAGAATTGTTTTCAAGTAAAAACCAATTTCTTATCCAACCCTCCAATTTTTTTTTTTTTTTTGCAATTACACAATTGTTGGGGACACATGGCATTGTCATATGGGTTGGAAGCTTCAAGATGGACATGTGTCAAGCATGGGTTGATTTGGAAATTCTAAGGCTTAAGCCTTAAGGAAAAAAAATTATATATATATATCATCCCCCCCCTCTCCACTACTTGACCGGCCCATCCTCCCCTATCTCTCTCCTCTCTTCATCTTCTTCACTTCTTCTTCTCTCCATGTTCTTCTCCTTCTCCAAATTTTCTTTCAAGTAGAAAAAGCTTCCTTGGTAAATAGTCTTTCCTTTTCCTATTCTTTCCTTTCCCTTCCTGAATTTTTTTCTCACTCTAGTTGGATTCTAACATGCTCTTTTATATATATATATATCAAATTGTTGTGTTCTTCATTTTTAGGGTTCTTTGGAAATTAATTGGGTTCCAAAATCATTACAATCCAAGGCAAGTCCTCTTCTCCTCCTTCTTCTCCAATAAAAATTTTCTTATTACCCAATGTTAATTCTGAATAAGTTAGGAATTCACTTTTAAATTCTGAATTTTTAGTTAAGAACCTACAAATTTTCTTTTATGATATAATTTTGATAATACTAGGAATTGGAACTTGTATGGGTTAATTATAAATTTAAAGTCTTATAATTAGATATTAATCTCTTCATAATTTGGAATATAAGTCATGGAATTATTTTTAATTATGGTTAATTACAAATTTTGAAGTTTGGTAGTTTTAACCCACTTCAAGATATTTAAAAATCTGACAAATTTCTGATTTCTAGTAAATGTTCAATTTTGATAGACATAGGCAAGGAAATTAAAATTGGCTCTGGAACTAGTATTTGTGACATATCACGAGAACTGATTGTGGACTGAATTATTTGGACTTGAATTTCCATGAACACATAAACATACATGAACATGGAACTCTCCAAAGGTAAGTCTAACATACACAGTGGAATTGAACAACTGGACCGCACGCCGGGAAGGTAAAAATGCAAGGACCCTGCTTCTCTCTACTCACTAAGTATTTATTCAATTTTGTGTGTTCGTATTTAGAATTAAGTCGCTTTTCTACACTTTCCTATTTCATGCACAAAAGTTAAAATGTTGATATCAAAGAGTCTCGCTTGATTGGATTTTCTCTATACTATATATATATATATATATATATATATATATATATATATAAATATATATATATATATATATATATATATATATATATAAATATATATATATATATATATATATATATATATATATATTTTTTTTTCTTCTTTTTTTTCATTCTGCCCCACGCAGGCTCAGTTCGTAGCCCTATATCGTCAGGCCTCCGACGTTGTGGATGTCCCGCATCGCACATATATATATATATATATATATATATATATATATATATATATATATATATATATATATATATATATATATATATATATACACAAACTGCAAAATATAAAAAAATATATATATACAAAATATATATATATATATATATATATATATATATATATATATATATATACACAAACTGCAAAATATAAAAAAAAAATATACATATATATATATATACAAACATATATATATCTCTATACAAATATATATATACCTGTACATATATAGTTATATATATATATATATATATATATATATATATATATATATATATATCATAAAGTCTTACATATTAACTAGTATAGTTGAATAAATAATTGCTCTATCTTGACAAACTGCAAAACTATTAGCAAGCCGCGACCCGACTAATTGCCGAAAGAAAGGTAACTATTGCTTGTTCAGGTAAAAATCTCCAGTTTCTTTTGTTCTTTTATTACTTGCGTGGTTCCGGTGTTGAGAGTTGCTCCACCGAAGGGGTCGGCGAGCCCAATTATTACTTGCGTGGTTCCGGTGTTGAGAGTTGCTCTACCGAAGGGGTCGGCGAGCCCATATTTTTCTTTATCATATATATGTTTTCCTGTAAATTTTTGGGGCTCCTAAATACAAAGGAGACTCTGCCGAAATTTTTGAAAAATTTAGAAGATAGACAGATTTCCGACCTTCGGAAATTTTTCTTGAAAATTTCTTATCTAAGGAAGCATTTGGGAGGGGAGAACAACTGAATATCCCTAGATATCCCGTAACATAAATAACAAAAAGCTGATCAGTATTTCGAAAATCTCGTAAATCAGTGCATCTAGTTTCGACTAGGGTGTACTAGCCCAAGGGAGGCTCTACATCTATTTGACAGTAACATCAATAGATGTCTCTTTAGCCCAAGGGAGGCTCGGAAATCACAACCTGATCCCAGGTTAACGGGATTGTTCACGGAAAATATTTAGAGGATTATTCGGAGTATTGTTCTCAAAACTGCATCTCATTAAATTTCAAATCTTACTCCAGAAACAACGCTGCCTATTATGAGTGGGCAGTGTCCTTAATTGCTCAAGGGAAGCAATTCCTATTAAAAGCTCAAGGGAAGCTCGGAAATCTTATCATTCATGGAGTAGGATGTTGATTTCATTCATGTTTTACTAAAGCAGATGTATGTATATATAACAGTGCAATGTCTCCTCTTTTAAAACTACATATTCATTATTTTGTTAACTTTCACCGTTCTTGGCCGAGGACTTGCTTGTCGTTTTCTAAACGACCTAGTATTTGTTCACTAGGTGAAGAAGAAGAAGACGCCTCCGCCGAAGTATCGTCGCTCTACAACGAGGAGTAAACTGTCTGGACTATCTACAGTTATGGCCAGCAGTATCGTAGTATCTTACAAATTTACTTTTGTAATCGTCTGTAATAGTATTGTTGGAAAAGTTCCCTGTAATATAGCTACACTATATTTTTAATACCATGAAAATTTCCTGTATTTTCCATTCTTGCTGATAATTACAGGCGACAATCGCGGTTTCGGCGCGTAGCCTGGAGATGTGTTATGGCGTCACCGTTTCAAATATGGGAAGCGGGACGTGACACCGAACGTGCAGTAACCGCGCAGATCATGCACAGGCACGATCTGAAGCAAGTTGCGCCACTCTAGCAACCCGCGCGCCTTGCACCTTGCGCACAGAGCCACTTGCGCCACACTGCGCCACACGTCTTGCGCGCCTTACACACCTTGCGCCACACGTACAACGCGCACATTGCGCCACTTGCGAAACCTGGGCACAACCTGTGTTAAGAAACACTTGTAAATTTTCGTAACTCTCTGAATATGTTCTGTATAGTATATCTGCCTGTGAGAGAGAGGAGACCTTATATAGGTCCGAATAGCAACTGCCCGGTTAGCACAACATTCAGGACGTGGTAATAACCACTCCGAACGTGCAGTAACCGCGCAGATCATGCACAGGCACGATCTGAAGCAAGTTGCGCCACTCTAGCAACCCGCGCGTCTTGCACCTTGCGCACAGAGCCACTTGCGCCACACTGCGCCACACGTCTTGCGCGCCTTGCACACCTTGCGCCACACGCACAATGCGCACATTGCGCCACTTACGAAACCTGGACGCAACCTGTGTTAAGAAACACTTGTAAACTTTCGTAACTCTCTGAATATGTTCTGTATAGTATATCTGCCTGTGAGAGAGAGGAGACCTTATATAGGCCCGAGTAGCAACTGCCCGGTTAGCACAACATTCGGAACGTGGTAACAACCACTCCGAACGTGCAGTAACCGCTCAGATCATGCACAGACACGATCTGAAGCAAGTTGTGCCACTCTAGCAACCCGCGCGCCTTGCACCTTACGCACAGAGCCACTTGCGCCACACGCCTTGCGCGCCTTGCACACCTTGTGCCACATGCACAACGCGCACATTGCGCCACTTGCGCAACATGGGCACAACCTGTGCGCAACCTGTGCCGCACAAGTGGCCTAGCGACGATGCCGACGTGCTAAGTGCGCCAACAAAACGTCACATGAGCCCGAGTCCGAGTCGCTTAGCTCCCATGGAAATAAATTTCCCAAGAGCAAAAAGCATTAATGCTTTTAATTGTTGATTTAACCTTTTTCCTATTAGAAAAAATAACCCCACATGGCACACCCATGTGCACCTCCATACCACATGTGCATCTCTAAACTAGCATAGCTAATATATAGAGATACAACTTATTTGGCCTATCCGATGTGGGACTAAAGTTTCTAAAGAAATGGCCAAAAAAACCCAACATGAGTAACAAACTCCCTGAGTTCTAGAGTTGTAATATCGGGTTATAAAAAAATTAAAACCTCGAGTACTCGGACTAACGTTGCTACGATACAGAAAGTGTATCGATTGTAGTCGTTTATAGGTCGTATCGTACCGTATCATAAGATACTAACAACATATGAACTTTAAGCAGGCAAAGACGAAAAAAAAAAAAAAACCAGCACACTCACCTAAGGAGTGCGTCGTTCAAGATGGCCTGTTCGGCCAAGGACCAGTCCACGGCCAGCCCGGTGTCGTGCCTCAGGCCGGGCACCGGCTCCACGATTCCGGGGAGCGCCACCACCGGACGGGAAGCTCCGCCGCCGCCGCCGCCGCCCCCCGGCTGGAAGGACACATTAACATGCCGGTCGTGGTAGAAAGCGCCACCAACTTGGTGGTGGAAATCCATAACCACCCACCAACAATGTAACTTAGATTGTGGAACAAGTACTCAGCATCAACAAACTATGTATATATATATATACACAGTTACACACACACACATACACAGAGCAGCAGCAGTTGCAAACTACAGTAGCTATAGCCAATTATAATGCCAGTTGCAGCAGCCCGGTCTTGACCTTGGTTTGGGAGGAAATTACGAGGGTTGCCACTTGGCGGCAGATTGCCAAGTTAGTTATCATGTCTCTGTCCCAAGCAATGTTTTAAAAACCGGACCGATGATCGAACCGAAATATTTTGGTATAGGTCGGACTGGGATTCAATTGGAGTTCAATAGACTTGGTTTAGTTTGGCTCAAATAAGTAAAATATCCATATTTACTTCTTGGTTTAGTTTGGTTTGATCATAAGTATGTTAGTTCGGTTTAATTTTACAACTATAAGGTCGATTAAAACCAAATAAAGAATCAAATGGTCCAAATTTCTCATAATAATTTATTTTGAATTTTTTTTACAATGAAAAAATAACCAAAATTGGTCGGTTCAATTGTGAACCGGTTCGGCCGGTTGAACCCGATTTTGACAAAAAACCAACGGTTCTTTGAAAGATCCGATTTTAGTCGAACCGGACCGATTTTTTTGCTTAAATTCGGTTGAACCCGGTCCAACCGCCGGTCCGGTCCGGTTTTTACAACATTGGTCCCAAGTCCAACAAGCATGACTCCCTCATTTGGTACACTGTAATGTAATCATAATCGCAATGTAATTAAATATAAAAAAATAATTTTTTTTATTATACTGCGATTACGATTACATTACAGTATACCAAACGAGGCCAAGTCTGTGACTTTAAATTTTGCTACAAATAAACTTTGCATGCTAATTATTGTGAAGATAGAAAAAGGTAAGTATCGTTGTGTCGAGAGTTGCATATTGGAGAAAGTTCGAAGATATTTGGTTTTGTGATACTTTTCGTCATATTGTCTGGTGGTCAGAACACTCAATTGCAAGTGAAACATCGACATGTTAATTATTTTAGTGGGATTTATTTTGTTTTTAGTGTGTAATCTTTTGAAATAATCCTTTTTTTTTTATAACTTTTAGTGCTTGGACTTCAACTCAAAGACTTAAGGAATAGATTTGGTCTTTCATGGTGGGTGCCCTCGCCACCTCCCACCACTTTCTAAAGAAAGAAAGAGGCAATAGAATCTAGCACCACAAACATAGGGGGATTGGGGAAGAGAGAGAGAGAGAGAGAGAGACCATCAATGTGAATCAAATGCTTTTGGTGATGGGCATTCTTGGTCTTTTCCTTCCCACCACCTATGGGAAGTGGGGGTTGGTCCCTCCTCCCCCAAGTGTTGGCACTGTTTATTCCAATATGGCAAGGGATTCTGCACTACCATCATCCCCTCCATCCAAAGATTCCAACCCCAACTTGCTGCCTTTGTCTCATGAATACTCAAAACTCTCGAGATATAGTACAACCAGTGCCGGATCTGAGCATGTGCATACGGGTCCCCGAAAATTAAAAGTCCCAAAAAAATTTAACCTCCGTATATATTACTAATATAAAATCTCTATTTCTTGATTTAGGCATCTCTATTTTTTTAGAAATTGCAATAATTAGAATGTCAGAAAGTGTTATTTTTTTTAGTATTTGTACATGGTCCTTAGATCTCTCGTTTGGTTCGCAGAATGGAAGGGAAAGGAAATCAATTCCTTGGCATTTTCTTTCCTCTGAAAAATTATAATTCCTATTGATTTTCCTTTCCGATGTTTGGGAATGTCAAGAAATTTGAAAAGGAGAGTGAATACTTCAATTTGGAAAAGTGATTCCTTAGTGTTAGAAACAGTCCAAAGTACAACTTAGACTAGGTGTATATACGGAACAATAATGCTAAGTTTACTACCAAATTCTTACAACCTTTTTACAACCTCACTCACCAACCCCTTACACATGGGTCCCACCGGATCTCACCACCCCTCACACCCCCCCTGCTACATGAGCTCCACCCGACCCCACCACTTACTCCTCTCCTCCAATCGAAACCCGACACGTGACGGGAGTAAAGGAGTTGTAAGAATTTGGTTGTAGGCATAGCATTGCTCTAAAAACAGAAATGTCAACATTCTTAAGCTCAAAAAGTAGAGTATGAATAGCACCAGCTAAGGAAATACAAAGTGGACTGCAGTGCAAATATAACATAACATAGCATCAATATTTCTAACTTGTTATTCTAACAAGTATACCCCCAAAGTTATATTTTTGGGAGGGGAAAGGAATTCATTGTTAAATATCCACTATTTATGAGGGGGGAAATTGACAATAGCATGATCCTCATTGTTGTCATATATTCACATCTTCCACTATATAATGAGGCTTCAAAACGACTCAAAAGTGAGCCTTCTAAGTCGTCATTATATCACGGTCCATTTTATTTAAAAAAAAATAAATTATGTAAAAAATTGTTGAAAAAAGTAAAAAATTATCAACATGGAGAATCAAACTCAACCAAACAAGAAATATACCTTGCACCTTAACCACATGAGCTAGAAGAAACATTTAACTATAATTGGATAATATTCTTATTATACGTTATTATACGTGCAAAGCACGTGCATTTACTAGTACTTCTAACATGAATTTGGATTCTAAATTCATCTAGGGAGATGAAATCTACCTTCCAAAACCCATATACATTGATATTAAAAAGCGAGAAACCCGCAACCCTCTACCAACTCGCTACTCATCAATTGGGCATATATAAAGTTAGTTATTGAGTCCTCATATTACCTTTTTTTTACCATTTTTAAAATAGCAGTGTTATTTTTTTTTCACCAAAATCCAGCATGACTTGAGTTCCCTCTAGACCCTTAATGGATCTGCCAGCCTAGAGGGTTGGATTGTTCGAACCGGAGCTTATTTTGGTTGCCTCTTGATTCTTGTTGTAGATTGGTCCTAGGGAGGTCACCTAGGACCCCGACCTCTTGCAGGTCATGTTGGATCTAGGGTTTTGCCCTAAGCAGAGGGAGGTTGTCCAAGTCCGAAGTCTTGTCCGACTTACCTATGGACCGGCAATGATCCGCCCCTGCAGGCTTGGGACCCGTTATCCCTGCATAAGAAACTAGAGGTCAATTTTCTACCAACCCGAATCATTAACTCTCTCTCTCTCTTTTTCCCTGTGATAGGGGTCTTTCAACAAATGTTTTTAGGACCCAAGCTTTAGCTTGATTTCCTTGACACTTCCCAATTACTTGGACAATGTTGTTAGGACTTGATTACTGGTTTTAAGTGGTAGCATAGAAAAGAATAAAGAGGAAGCAAGTGGCCTAAAAGAAATCAATACTTATGTCATATTGGCTAGTACAGTAGGATGCACATGTCTGGAAGATGGCCACCAACAAAGATTGGGTCCATGAGAGTGAGAGGAAACTGTATTTGTGTCGGCACGTCTGTGTCAGTGTGGATACGTATCTGACATTTCAAATTACAACAAGTGGCAAAAATGGTGGATTATGACAGGTTCATGCAGACCATACCGATGCTACGAAATGCAAACCAAGATCCTATCACTGTAGGGTCTGCAAGGAGAGATCAGGCCTAGACTCCTTTCCTACAATTTCCACAAGCAATCTCTCCTTAAAACTAAAATCAGAAGACTCTCTAGGTCTCTATAACCTCATCAAACATTCTTGATTTTGCTGTCCTTCACTGACAATATCACATACATAATCATCTCCAAACTACCAACCCAATAGTGTAGATCAAATGAAGACCCACAGTAAAACATGCACAGACAGGCAATAATGTAAGTCGACATAAAAAGGTGTACAAATTCATGTAGAAACTGAGCAGCATCTTTGTTCAGTTATCACTATGAGTCTATGATCACAAATTCTCAAAATGACAAAGGATCTCGTTCTTCATAAGCTTACACATAGTTGGCAATCTTCCGCCTAATGTGACCGAACCAATACAATGGCAACATTTCTTGGCACGACCAAACCATTCTATACACGTCATAAATGACTTTTGTTTGTTTCCTTTGGCGCTAACTCATTTGGCACACAACTTGTAGTCCAGACAGAAAGGAAAACATAAAAAGTAAAAAACCAACACAGAAAAACTACATCAGCAATGAACCAAGATATACCAGGTATTAACACCAACCAAGATGCAGCACAAACCTCATTCGAAAGACATCAAAAGAAACCACTTAAAGCCAGCAGTACTCACCAAATAATGGAATCAAGATAGCACCATAATTAATAACAGTTACAAACCTCCCCAAATCCCCTTTTTTAAAAGGCCTAAAGTCAAAATTTTGAATCATTTCCGTTCATTCAGCTCTATTAAGGGCCATGTCCAGGTAACATTAACAAAAATCATATCAACCTACATGCTCAATCCAAGTTAGGGTTAAGCCTGCCCAGAACCTTACCACAAGCTCATTTAACTAATTATATATCGCTCGACCTAAACAATGTTCATAAAAACTTCAAGAATCGAACTTCAAACTAGTTTCACAACAGAGCAAAACTAACTGCAATTCAAAATTGGTACTACAATTTTCAGCCATCAAATTAAACAACAAAATATGATGTGCTCCTTGAACAAAATTTACTAAGAAATTGTCTTGAAACCTAAATGATACCAATCTTGTTTGCAACATCAAGAGCATCGTAATCAGGAGTCAGTCTGACGTATGCCTTCTTCGTGCCATCAGGCCTGTAAAAAGACGATCAAATAGAACCATCACTTATCCTTGATCAATGCATTCGTACAAATGTGAAACACATCCATTATCATTCAGTGTGAAAGTAAATATGTAAACACTAGGATCAAATTCCAACCTGATGAGGGTATTCACTTTCTTTGTCTGAATGTCGTACATCTTCTTCACAGCTGCTTTAATCTTCTTCTTGTCAGCTCGGATATCAACGATGAAAACTAGAGTGTTGTTGTCTTCTATCTTCTTCATGGCAGATTCAGTCGTAAGAGGATACTTCAGAATTTGATAATGATCAAGCTTGTTTCTTGGAGTGGCACTGATCCTAGGATATTTTGGGTTCCTCTCCTTCTTCAGTGTCTTGGGCCTATGAAAAGTAACAGATGTGCGTATCTTCTTGGCCTTCTTTTTTATGGCTGAAGCTCCAGATTTCACAGCCTTTGCAACCTTAACAGCTTGTGCTTTTCCATCGGCCTTTTTGGCAGTAGCTATTACCAGATTATACACATAGTTTAGTAAAGGAGGAAAGGGGTGATACTGAAAGCTTCAATTTGTTTCCAACTCGCCAAGAATAAAACTATTACAAGAGCCTTAAAAATGATCACACATTTACAAAGGCTTAAAAGGGCTTGACATGCTAATGAATTGGAGACCCAAGTAAATTTGGGCATAATGTTCTCTTCATACCATGCTTGAATAATGAATAATATATTAACAGTTGGATAAATACAATAATATCCCTTAAAGCTTGCTTCTACGAAACGTTCTCAATTAAAACCTAATAAAGGATCCAGAAATGCTATCATAAAAATACTATTTATCAAAATATTCCATATACAATTGTGCATTTCATTCTGTAGAAGACAACCAAAAGCCTTTTAAATCAAAGTACTTGGATAAGATGTCAATTAATGTACTATAGCAGAGAGTAAAAAGACTAGTTATGCACATAAAAAACATAAGAAATTTCCCAAAACAAAAACTCATATCTAACCTATTAAATCTTAAAGACAGCTTTCGACCAAGTTAAAAAATACCAAAATATCAAATTCCAAATAGGAAATTTTCGACAAAGATTAAGAGATCTACATACAACTGTAAATACCAAATACCGATATCTAAAGTTATAAACCGGTTGTTCTATGCATAATCTCTTATGTTTTCACTCAGGTCCCAATCCAAAACATGGCAGATTGGTTGTGTTAGGTAGCCAACAACCAACATAAATCTTTGTCGGATTACTATGACATGAATCCTTAAAGATACACCTCAAAATGATAAAACCACAAAAGGGTCTGTTGTTTTGTTGTATGTTAAAACATTAAATATAGAAACATTTTAGCCCTACCATTGTTGACTTTTTAAATCCAGTACTTTTGTAATCCCTGGAGTCGCAATCTGAGTAGGAAAAGTGAATAGCACCCCAATTTCGCCTCAGAGAAGAATCTTTGAACTAAACTCTCTAGAACCTTACAGCATGTCATTAAAACTACTAGTATTTTTTCTTATCTAATAATCTTCCAAGTTCCAACAACTCTTGCCACTTTCATACAGCAGCACTAGATGTTCTGCAATATCTTGCAGAAACATTAAATGATAAGGATGATCCAGATCACATACACGAGAATCATACTAGAATCCTCTATGATACATGTTTGTACGATCACCATCAAAGCTCTTTTTGTTAAGCACAACAAGAACCAAACTATGAGTTCTTGTATTAAAATGTAGCTATAATGTTCTTCTGTTTGCAAACCTCTCAGTTTATGCTATATCTATAAAGGAAAACAAGTACTCAGGAGCATGAAATGGATGGCAAAAATAAACCTAGTACTTCTTGCTAAAATGTAAAATAGCACAGAGCAAAGCCCCATAAAGTATATAGTTTTGATACTTGGGCGAAATGCAAAAACATAGTGCAAAATTGTGAGATTTCAAATACAGCTATAATAAGAAACATAATCCTGAAGATTTCAAAATTGCTCAAAAAATTGCCAAAGCATTTTTTACAACTGACGAGTCGATACAATCCGGATTCAGGTGAGATGGGTACACAATAAATTCATCACTAAGCTGACAAGAACCACTACTACTTATAAAGAACAAGTGGTCAACAAGATAATGGTAATCTGTGAGGTCCAAAATACAATAAATTTCTTCCGTGAGCTTCAGATTCCTTGTTTCATCAATCAATTTGCTAAACTTCCTACTCATGATGAATACATGTTATAAAAACTCACTACTAATGCTCTTTACAAAATACCATATATCTTGAGTGAGATCATACCTTTCGTAGGTGGGGCCATCTGGTCACTGATTGGAACTTCAGTAGAATCAACTGTACCAAGTTAAGCAAATATTAGCACCATGCTGTTGGAAAATATATAATAAACTTGCTGCGTCTATAAAATAAACTGAATCAGAAATAAAGTTTTTTTAACGCAGTCAAAAGAGTCTTGACATGTTAACTTAGAATCGTCATGTCAATATATGGCCATCAAATTACACCAAAAGATTTTTACATTTTTAGGGACTACTACAGCATATTAAAAGTCATCACAGTCCAAGCCAAGGTTGTGAAAAGCGCTAGGCGCTAGTCGGGCGGACACCTTCCGCCTAGCGCCTAGCCCACCTAGGCGGGTGCTTAGGCGGACGCCTAGATATAGGCGGTTCAAAAAAATAAAAAGAATCCAAAAAATCTACTAAAAATTGTAGAAAAAAATCTATAAAATCCCAAAACATGCATAGTTGGATGTCAGGGGGATTAGGCGGGCGCCTAAGCGGACATCGGGCGGGCACCCAGCGCCTAGCGCTTAAGCGCCGCCTAGGCGGTCTAGGCGGACGCCTTTTAGAACAGAGGTCCAAGCCTTCTCCCATCTAAATAAGGTCAGTTATGGAACATACGAAAAATCCATAAAAGAATTGGCATAGGTTTTATAATCGGCAGTCTATTTGACATTGACCCTCTATGTTATTGTCAAATTCATAGCCAAGGTTGCTATGAGCATGTTGGGCAATGCCACAAAACCTAGATGGCCAATTGGCAGGTAGTAACCTTTTGCATGTGATGTTATAGCTCATGAAACCAAGGAGCATCCTCAAAGTTCCCCTGGACTATAAAGAGTCTAGTCAAAGAGGTAAGATGAAAACAATTTGCAAAAGGGAATCACATTCCTCTCCTTGATGCAATAAGGCAAAGAAAAAAGGAATAGCATAGCCATGCAAAATTGCATCTGCCATAAATTGGGAGGCATTTCCACTTTTTCTAAAATAAACTTTACGCACATTAATAGTCTAGCAAAATGAGCAATATATGAGGTCCCAAAGATGGTAGTATGTAGATAACAAAACTGGTTTGCATCATAATTTGCGTCATTACATACACAACTAAGGGGAACTAACATGTTACATTACAACAATAACAAAGACTACATCCCAGTTCTTGAAACCAGCTACTTGCATATAAATTTATCCATTACAAAAAATTTAATCCATATCGCTGCATGCATTTCCAACTGAAATAATAGTTTTAGTGTGTAACCATCCGGTTAGCAATGATAGTGCAACCAATCATTGAACTTTTATCAAACCATCGTATATCTTGCTAAATTATCCTAATGGCACCCCAACTATGGCGGACATTTTTGGCATCTTAACTTTCCATTGCTCGATTTTGGCGCCCCAACTTTATAAATTACTCTTTTGAATCACCTTTCGTCAATTTTGAAGCACATCCGGACCACTTCAAAAGAATATCAAACAATACAAGTATTTAAATTGCGCTTTTGTACTGCAATATATGATTTTGCGCTTTTGTACTGCAATATATGATTTTGAAATGGTCTCGATGTGCTTCAAAATTGAGGGAGATGCTTCAAAAGCGCAATTTATGAAGTTGGAGTGCCATAATTGAGCAGTGAAAAGTTAACGTGACAAAAAAGCTCGAGCGCTATAATTGGGGTAACATTAGGGTAATTTAGCCTTATGTAACAGTATGCTAACTATACTAATAACTACTAAAACCAAATAACGAGTTTACCAGACTGAAATATACATGTGACAATCCCAGCAGAAACCTGATAAATACTCTGTAAAAAAAACATGTATACATGTAGAATAGTTTACACAAAACATATTTTCCTATTAATTAAGCAGTAGACCACTTTTAACGGCAGTCTTTGATACATTGTATCAAGCACGCTGCACAAATGTAAAGGAAAAAATAGTAGCTATATATGTTTGTCTTTGATATGAAAATGGTGCAATGAACAACGTATTTGTCACAAAACAACCTTCTTTTTATCAGAGGCGCCTACAAACCCTAATTAATCTATAGGGAACCAAATGCCACAACAATATCTAACAAATCCAGACTAAATTACATAATAAATTGAAGGGGAAAAAAAAATAACGTTATTGCTTTGATGCCAAAACCCTAACAAATTGGTAACATTAGATGTACAAAATTACAATATCAAGGAATCGAACGTATAAAAGAAGGAAGATTTTAACACTTTAGTGACAAAACCCTAGTGAACAGTTGCGAGCATATACAAATCAAACCATCGATAACAAAGATTTTAGAATAAAACGCATATAAACCCGATTAATTATAAAATAGCATGCGCTTGCAAAACTTAGAACCCAAAAAAAATGAAAATTAGGGTTTGTGATGGAGGAAGAGGAGACTGACCGAGAGAGGAGAGAAAAACCCTAGCTTTAAGAAATGGAGGCGTTCTCTTGTGGGAGTACTTATATGTGCTTCCGAAAAATCCTGTCCGTTGGATCTCAATTTCAATGAGTTTCCGTCGATCATGCGCTAGTCAATTGTTACCGGGTTGGGCTTGGACTTGGGCCAGATCCGAATGCTAAATATAGGATACTGTTATTGACACTCATAAAATATTATCATGCAACTTTTTAGTTTTCTATCATTCAAATTCCAAATCTACGACATTGATTTGTGCATGCATGGAGGAAGGAGTGCAGGATGACATTTTAGTAGGCCCTATACAGGCCCGAAAGTCCGTTGATGCCAATTAATTCTCCACTGGAAATTAATTGCTTATCTCGCAGCCCGAATCCACAACCACCATGGAGGATGTATCACACCTTAGTCACTTGAGCTAGAGAGGTTATATATATATATATATATATATATATATATATATATATATATATATATATATAGGAAGCAGATCAAAAAAAACTCCTTAGAAAATCCCATAAAAAACTCCCTCACAATATTCCGTAATTTAATGTTAATATTAATGTTAATATTAATATTAATGTTAATATTAATATTAATGTTAATATTAACATTAAATACTAAAATTAACATTAAACTTAACATTAAAATTAATATTAACATTAACATTAATATTAACATTAACATTAACATTAATATAAAAATATTAAAAAAATTAATATTAACATTAATATTAACATTAATATTGCGAATTAGAGTGAGGGGGGTTTTTAGGAGATTTTCTATGGGGGACTTTTGATCCGCTCCTATATATATATATATATATATATATATATATATATATATATATATATATATATATATATATATATATATATATATATATATTTGGAAAAAGGGTAAATTTTATTCCACTATCATCTCAATAAGGTTACAGCATAGAAATACAGTCCCAACTCAGGGGGACATTACTAGTACATCCGACTCAATGTTATGAAGGATGCCCGCCGGTGGGGTGGACAGTCCCTCATAAATGCGCCGGTTCCTCTCCCTCCAGACATGCCAAACTGATGTAGCAAGCCTCAATCTTGCACGTCTGGTCCAGCTCTGCTCCTGGCCCCTGCAATCTCCAATCCACTTAAGGATTTCTCTGAAGTCACGCTCCCTTCCAACCCCTCCCAAGTATCTCCGGCTCTGCTCTGCCCAGATGCTCCACGCCACATGGCACTGAAAGAACAGATGCCCAATTGATTCATTCTCCGTCTCACACAAAACACACTTAGGGTCAGGAACTGGGACCCCGAACCGAAGCAGTCTGTCCCTAGTAAGCAACCGGCCCAGCACCAGTTTATATGCAGACAGTTGCATCTTCCTGGCAAGGCCCTTCCCCCAGATAAAGTCGTACTCTTCGATCTTATCGAAGTGGGGACGAACAAGATCGTAGCAGCTGCTAAATCGGAACTCCCCAGCACCCTCCGTGTAGCCAGGAGGGGCCCAAACTCAGACGTCAGACAGAACAGCAGGAGTGATCTGCACCTGCCTGATCTCCCCTCCTAACTGAGCAGTGAAACGATACTCCTCTGGCCTCCAAACCCTACCCCTAATGATGTGCCTACAAGTCAGACCTCTGTACGCCACACCGTCCGTCTGGGGACCCAGAATCTCCAGAAGAGACTGACCTGCAATCCACGGATCAAGCCATAGGTCTGTATCCCCTCCCTCCCTCATCTTCCTCCGAAGAGCCTTCCGAAGTACAGGTCGGTTCCTCAGGATATGCTTGAAAGACAGAGAGAAGTTGTTGTCAATTTCACATACCCAGAAGTTCCTACCCCGGAGATACCGACTAGACATCCAAGCCGACCAAAGAGAACCGTCCTGAAGGAACCTCCATGCCAGCTTGATCCCCGCCGCCTTCCTGACAGATACTAGAGAACGCAGACCCACACCTCCCTCCTTCCTAGGACGACAGAGCTGCTCCCACGAGATGGCATGAATCCCCCCATGCCATATGAACTTGGCACATATGCCCTCAATCTTTCTGATAGTAGCCAAAGGTACCATAATAGATTGGAGCCAAAACAAAGCAATAGCAGATATAACCGATTGTACCAGCTCAATACGCCCTCCAAAAGATAGGCCAGCCGCCTGCCAGCCCTCTACCCTCCTCTGCGCAAAGCCCACCAGACTCTGACATTCTCTGTCCTTCGCATAGTTGACAGATAGGGGCACCCCCAGATATTTCACCGGGAGGTCACCCTTTTCCACCCCAAGCTCCAGGGCCCGTTCCTCCTTCAAAGTGCAAGAGTTGTTGAAGTAAACTTTGCTCTTGTCCCTGTTCAACCGAAGACCCGATAACTGTCCGAACTCCTCCATCACCACCGCAAGCTCCCTCATCCCTCGCATGGAAGGCCTCATCAATACCAATAGATCATCCGCATATATGAGATGTGAGACCACCGATGAGACCCTGCTGTATATCGGTACAATCCTCTCCCGATGCACCGCGATGTCCATCAGACAGGTAAAATACTCCATCACGAGGGTGAATAGGTAGGGGAAAGCGGGTCCCCCTGCCGAAGCCCCCTGCTGCTGTCGAAGCCCCCTGCTGCTGCCGAAGTACCCGTATGGTATACCCTGAATGAGAACCGAGAATGTAGGGGAGGTGATGCACTCTCTGACTCTGTCCACCCATGTCTCGGAGAAGCCCATCGCACCCATCAAATGACAGAGGAAGTCCCTGTTGACGGTGTCGTAGGCTTTCCTCAGGTCGAGCTTCACACACGCTTTCATCCCTCCTGGCTTGTGGAACTCCCGAATCATCTTATGAGCCAGCAGGCTATGCTCAGCAATAGACCGCCCCTTGATGAATGCCGCCTGATCCCAAGAGACCAGGCCCTGCATAGCGTCCTCCATCCTCCTGCAC
This sequence comes from Iris pallida, assembly GCA_029216955.1. Lineage (NCBI taxonomy): Eukaryota > Viridiplantae > Streptophyta > Magnoliopsida > Asparagales > Iridaceae > Iris > Iris pallida. The sequence goes on along the minus strand of JANAVB010014941.1, from coordinate 98,700 downwards.
ATAAGGTGAGTAATTATTTTATACAAATAATTACAGCAAGCAATCGGTCGGAAGTCAGCAAGAGAAGTCGCCCCCTCCTTCTTGGGCACCAGCGTCAGGAAGGTGTGGTTCAGCTCTTTCAGGAGCTTGCCCGTCTCAAAGAACTCCTGAACAGCCTCTAGAACCTGGGCCTTGAGGGCATCCCAATGACGCTTGTAGAAGCCGCTGGAGAAACCGTCCGGCCCAGGGGACTTGGAAGCATCAGCCTGCATCACAATCGCCTCCACCTCCGCCATCCGGATAGGAGCCATAAGAAGACTGTTGCCATACTCAGTAATCAACGTCTTCGTAGTCAGCTGCGGGAATACCGTGGGATAGTCCGTCTGTTGATAGAGCTCAGAGTAGAACCGGACAGCCTCCTCCTGGATAGCAACCTGGTCGGTCACAAGACGCCCATCACTGCCTAGAAGTCTCTGGATACAGTTCCGGTGCTGGCGAGCCCGAATGACATCATAGAAGAATTTGGTGCAACGGTCCCCATCCTTGAGCCAGGAGCATTTGGCCCGTTGGGCCGCACTATCTCCTGCTGGAGTCGCAAGGTGTTGACCTCTGCAGCCAACTTCTTCTTTCTAGCCGCCATCTCTCCGTTCATCATGTCTCCCTGAAGGTCTGACTGCAGGTCTCTCAACTCAGCCTCCTTCTCCTGTAAGGAGGTCCGGGAGAGAGCCCTCACCCAGTCTCTGATGGCGCGTTTGGTCTTCTTCAGCCTGTGAACCATACAGAACTGAGCAGTGCCGACCACATCCTGACAAAGACCCCCCGCCACAGTCTCCTCATAGCCAGAGGATAGGAACCAACTGTTGTCATACCGGAACGGACGGGCTCTCCATCTGGGTCTCTCCACGAAGCGCACCAGGATCGGCGAATGGTCACTGGTCCCCGCAGGAAGTCCCTCAGCCACAGCAGAGGGGAATAGGTGGAACCAATCACTGTTCCCCAAAGCACGATCAAGCTGGCATGCCACCCTGCTAACCACCGCCTTGTTGTGCCACGTCCATATGTGCCCCACCCTCTCCAGATCCCTGAGCCCGGACTGGAGAAGACAGGTCTGAAAGTCAGAAAGAATCTGGTCCGGCACCGGCCGCCCCCCGAGCTTCTCTCCCCTGTATAGCGTGGCATTGAAGTCTCCCATAATAAGCAGGGGGAGATGACGATGCACCGCCAATGTACTCAGCCTAATGATGTCCTGCCACAAGGCCTCCCGCAGTCTCCTGTCATTGTGCCCATAGACAGAACCAAGTAAGAATCGGAACCCACCCTTGTTGGCGAAGGAGATAGCCACCAGCTGGTCAGTCATGAAAACCTCCTCCCCCTCCCAACTAGCTCCGTTCCATCTAACCCAGATTCTCGCCATATCACAGAGACCAAGGTTGTGGAGCTGGACCCAGTCCGTAGGAGTTCTACGAGACAGGGTTTTCGCTCCCTGATCTTAGTCTCTAGTAAGATCGAGATATCACACTTCTCCTTCCTCAGCACCTCACTAATCTCCCTCCATCTCCCCAGAGAACACCCCTCCGGACATTCCAGGCAAGGACCGACATCTATTCCGCAAGTGGGGTCCCCTGAACATCTTCTGAAGGTGCACCCGGGGAGAGTGCAACCTCCACATCTCTGGACTTCTCATCTCTATCCCCCTGAAGAAGAGGCTGAGCACGGGCCGCTACCCATTGCGGGTCCCCCTGTTGGGGAGACTGAGCTAGGTCCGCTACCCATTTAGGGTTGACCTTCCACACTCTCTCCGTCCCACCTTGTCCGCTGTCCTCACTATGCGACTCCGTAGCCTGGCACTTCCGACTGTATACCTGAAGTGCTAAGGTGTTATCCTCTTCTTTTTGCCTGTCCTCCTGTCCCATACTCCTGGTGGTCATAGTCCACGTCCCCGTATACTCAACCATCGCTCCGGCAAAGATCTCCGTCGGAGACCCCTCGGTTTTCCCTGAGACGGGGGAAGGGTCTGCCTCCATCTCATCCTCCATCAAGCCCGCTTGGTCAACTACAGGGGTATTAACTACACCACCTGTCTTCTGTACTGCCTCCTCCGTCACCACCTCAGAAGCTTCTCCACGCCTACAAGCACTCGGGAGATGCCCAAAGCAGACACACGCTGGGCATCTGGGGGGAACCCACTCATACTCCACCTTCTGCATAAGGATCTGGCCAGTAGGGGTCCGGTACTTCAACTGCTCTGGCAGGTCCAACCTGGCGTCAATCTCCACAAATACCCGAGCATACATTAATCTAGTCCTGAAGGCGGTGGCATCGTCCGCCTTAATCGGCTTGCCAATGAGGCTGGCAAGTCTCATAAGCAGGGGGACACTCCAGAAGCGAACCGGGAATTCAGGGAACCGAACCCACACAGGCACCGCATTCAGCACCTCCTTCTCATATCTCAAGTCAGGGGACCATTGCTTCAGTATGATGAGGCGTCCATCAAACGTCCATGGCCCTCCCTGGAGGATCCGAGCCACATCTTCTGCCATCCCAAATTTAACGAAGTAGAAGCCGTTCTCCTTGGAGAAGAACTCCATGCTACCCTTCGGCCGCCAGACTCTATCCGCATAACCTCGGATCTGCCCGTAGAAGGACTTGTTACCCAACACATATAACACTAAAGTATTCTCCCAGAATGCCGTCACCTTCGCCACTTCCTCAGCCGGAAAGTCGGCGCAGAGCTCACCCCCAACCGCCATAGGCACAACATACTCCATAGATGCCGGAGTCTTTGCAACCCCCACCTTGCACGTATCTGCCCAGGATACAGGCCGCAGGCCCGAACGTCGAGGCAGGATCGTCGGGGCCGGCCGGGCACTCACGTTCGTAGCAGTCGCTCTCCCCCCGATAACTGGGCCACCCGCCCCTGCAGACTCCGTCGCTCGAGGCCTCCACGTAGTCCTGGCTAGTCCCTCCCGTGCCCCTGTGTGCGCCTGGCCCACCGTTGGTCCTGTTCTCCTGGCTATCCCTGACCTCCTGTCCGATCCCTGCGTAGAAGCTGAGCCCCTCCTAGTCTCAGAGATTTGCGATCGTTGTCCACTTCCTCGCCTTACCCTCCGGTTTTGAACCGTGGTCCAAGCCCCCTCCTCACTCTGACCATCCTCCGATCCAGTCGATGCCCTTTGGGCGGTGAACACCATAGAGGAGCCCCCCGGAGCCACCGCCGTCGAACCACCGGTCGAACCCGTGCTCGGTGGCGTCGCCGCCGTCCGCAGCCCTCCCCGGCCACCCCCCCACCTGGGGTGGGTCGCCGGCCTCCGCCCGCCCCCGGGGGGTGTTCGCCGGACCCCCCGGCCGCCCCTCTGGCCGCCAGCGGGCGCCCGCGCACGTGCAGTAGCCGCGTGCAGCTTTTCCGGCGGCCGGTCGCCGCCGCCCGCCTCCAGTCGGTCGCCGCCGGCCGCCGACGCCACCCCCTTGCCTTTCCCCCGGTCCGGAGGTCGGTTGGCCGCCTCCTCGCGTCGATTCGGTGATGCCCTAGCAGAGCTAGGGTTCGCTTCCTCTTCCGTCATTATATATATATATATATATATATATATAAAGTCGTGATTATGTAATTGCAAGGATATTCGCTTCAGCGGATATTTCTTAGTATGTTGTACTTGTATAGCTTCGTGACCTAGTGCATACATTTTGAAACACATACTTCCTTTCTGGGTACGGAGTCTTCGGATTATGATGTGACTGTAGCGCACGCAGACCGAAACTCGTACTCCATAATTCCTATTTCAAGATAACTAGCTATGAATAATTTGTGGTGATTAGAATTGCATCACCGGGGGGGGGGGGGGGGGGGAGGAGAATATTAGGGTCACACTCAATGAAATCATGTAACATAATTAACAACAAAAAGATTATCAATAGTACATTCTTCGTAAGGCCTTGCAAATGAAGGGAGTGAGGCTTATCTCAGACCGAAACTCGTACTTCAGAATTGCTATTTTAATATAACAATAGCTATGAATAATTTGTGGTTGTTAGAATTGCACCATGGGGAGGAGGAGAATATTAGGATCACACTGGATGAAATTATTGTAACATAACCAACAACAAAAGCTTATCAATAGTACCTTCTTCAAGAATGGAGTGGGCTTAGCGCAAACCGAAACTCGTACTCCATAATTCTTATTTCAAGATAACATTAGCTACGAATGTTTGGATCACGGGGAGGAGGATAATATTAGGGTCACACTGTATGAAATCATTGTGACATAATTAACAACAAAAACTTTCAATATTACCTTCTTCGTAAGGCCTTGCGAAAGAAGGGAGTGGGGCTTAGCTCACTATCTATACCGTAATATGTAATAATTAACTCGATCGAATATCAATTAAGTCTAATAAATATATTTTGTCCATAGTGTATATAAGGCTGACCTATAGAGTTCTCCGACTATACTACATTTAGAAGAGTCCTTTGTTGCGGTTAGATAGATTACGAAAAGATTGTCTGTGAATTGAATCCGTTTGTGTGTGGTACAAAGAAGTGTTAGGATTTGTGTACTTTGATAGTTAGGGTTGTTTGTTTGGTTGTGATGCACTAAGGAGTTATTAGGACTCACAAATAGAAATTATAGTTTCAATATACCTAACGATACAGTTTTTATGCCCTAACACCATTTCTGAGTTATCTTCTTCTGATTAATTATATTCATTTTATTACCGTCCTTTGATTGGGTTGCATGTCGTTTGATGATCTAATATTTGTTCACTAGATTTGAGAAATGAATCGGAGGAGGCTACTTCTGTACCTTGAAGACGAGCTAGAGAGTGAGAACAGGATTCTGGAATATACAAAAGGCATGCATGTTGGATGTTGATCTTCTAATCTTTATCAGTTAATGTATATAGTTATTTATATATGTTTCGGGTTAGTCTTCGGAAGTTGGGATAGAAAAGTGTAAATCCATATTTACATTTTTAGAATGCTGTTTTTTCTAGAACTATTAATTATTTCTTACAATAGATGACCAATAAAAAACCTATCCTAGAACCTTACAAGCGACAATCATAAATATAGGTACTAATGTATTCATATATCGCGTATTCTGGAATGTTTGTTACATTTTCTGTTCGTCGTATTCTGAGAGCAGGATGTGACGCAATAAAAAAGAATTAGATTTGAAAATAATTTGACTCCACCTCGTGATAAGCTTTGATTTGCCTCCTATTCTTATTTTATTCGAAAAGTATTATCCTATCAAATGTTAGGGAAGAATCATACCATCTAGCCTAGGATTTTGATTAGTGTCATTCCTTTGGTGTGAAGCATTAGAAAAGCTATATCTCAACTAGGTATAGAAGCGTAATTATGTTAAAAATGAAAGTAAATGGGTAGATCGTGGACGCTAGTATCCTATAATGAAGCTTCTTCTTCGACAGTTTACCTTGGCTTAGTCTTCGGGAGGCTCGTATAGTTTGCTACGTCAACTCCAAAAAGGTAAGTTGTGTTGGGGTTGAGAAAGTTCCGTTGAGTTCATAAATGCATAAAATAAGTCAAAATAGTGGTTGCAGCATGTCGAGAGAAGATATATCGAAATGAGACGACCAAAGGAATGGGCGGAGAACGCCAATGAGTTAAAGGCTTCCTTACAAATGAAAGTGGTCATGAGCCTTAACTAGGGGTGTGTTTGATTGCAAGGTGAAAAATATGTGGAAAAGAAATTAATTCCATGGAATTTTAAAAAATTTCCATGTTAAACTTAATTTGGGTGTTTGATTGTCATTATTTTTCACGGAAAATAATTATTATTTTCCATGGAAAATGATATTTTCCTATGGGTTGGACAAGTTTCATTTTTCACCATTTTAGAAGAAAACATGGAAAATGATAGTACTTTGGAACATACTAAGTTACTTACTAAGTTAACATAACAAATGCCTCAAACTATGAAACAAAATTATGAAATATGTAATGATATTCAGTTCAAGGGACATCCCTTCACACCTTTCTGTGTTACACTGCAAACTGCAACTTATTCTGCACTTTCTCTCATTAATTACAGTTCTTAGTCTTATTTTTCCGACATCGAATATGCCAAATAAATTCATACGAAGGCCCATAATCTCTACAATGGTAACCTTATACAGGAACCCACCTGATACTGTCATCTTGCAGAGAACTGTGTTATTGAAACAGTTGCGTTGGACATAGAGGATGACCCCGTGGATGTGGATGAACTGGCGTGAACTCGACTCGTGGCATCGATGAAGGTAGGCCTTGTGGGATGCATCACTGGCTCGGCTCTGGTCAGTAGCGAAACTACAACCTCAGACATGGTTGGTCTTGCAGCCACTGTGGATTGAGTGCAGAGTAGAGCTATCTGGATTACTCTTTTCAGTTCCTCTGGGTTACATTCCTCAAGATTCAAGGATTCATCAATTAGTTTCATGGAGTCACCATTCTCATACAATCTCCACGCCTGTAACACCAACAAATAAAAAAGAAGAAAAAGAAATCCAAGTGTTTATGAATCATTTGGCAATTTGATTAATAGTTTTGAGTATCTGGTGAAAAAGAGGGAAGCAGAGTGTTGAACAACTAAAGGGTTTGAACTTTTGAAGGGGAAGTATAGACACTGCCAGTTCTAAGCAAAATGGAATTTATAAGCCAATGAAACTGAAGTCTGCCATTCGTTCACATTACGAAATGCAGATGACGAATAGTCGATACCGTGAGTTACTTGAGATAAGCGAAAAAGCTCACTGAGCATTTTGTAAGAACTATTAAATGAACCAAGATATCTAAGAAAAAAAGGATACTGAAAGAAAATGGACATTATAAATCTGACCAATCTCATTATGCCCATCATTCCTGGTCAATTTGACAAAGTAAGCAAATATTCCTGCCTAGTTATCTTGAGATAGCACATGAGGCATACTAAATTTTCCTCACATGTTTTTTTTTTGTATAATTGTATAAATGGACATTATAAATCCTTTTCTTCTATTCAGCTATAGTAACGGTCGTGTCCTCTGCAACGTTAACATAAAAGTGTATAATTCTTTGCAACCTTTATCTAATTTTGTTTAAGCTTACCCCTAGCTATAGCACCTTCTTTAACTAGTATCTTATTCTCCCCCCTAACCGGTGCATCTATTGGTGTATGTTGCACATGCCCAACGCACCTGTGACGATTCTCTCATCTTATCCTCAATTGATGCCACCTCCAACTTCCCATGGATGAACTAATTTCTTTACCTATGTTTCAATCTATTACCACTCATCCATCTAAATTTAAGCATTAAGTGTTACTTGCACAGGTATGTATAATGTAGGACAGATTTTTGAATTGAGAGGAGTATGATTTAAATATGAAGATTGGAGTAGTAGAGATGCATCAAATTAATAGAAAATCAACCATAAGTAAAGAACAAAGGATGGATAACATCAGTTAGGGAAAGCTTTTGAAGGTAATGCAATGGACTCAGAGAGGGGTAATCTACAGCTGATGGCGAAAGAAGAACAGCTTGCAGTCTCAAGAATGCATAGTAGACATAATTAGCTCACAGTTTCAAAGGAGCAATAGAGAGAGGTTTTGAAAAAATCGTTACCCATTCAAGAAGGTACTGAGTTTCTGGTTCGAGCCTCATATCGTTGGTCTTTCTCCCAGTAATTATTTCCAAGACAACAACGCCGTAGCTGTAAGTGTCAACCTTCTCGGATAACTGGCCATGGATAGCATACTCAGGTGCTGTATAACCCCTGAGAAGTAAAAGTTCCATCAGTAAAAATTTAGATAGTACAATAGAGTAAGTGGATAGATTAAGCTTATTAACACTTACAAAGTTCCGGCAAATTTGGTGCTGAGATGACTTTGATCACTAGGCATAAGCCTTGCCAGCCCAAAATCTGCAACTTTGGGCTGAAAATCGTCATCGAGCAATATGTTGCTAGATTTTATGTCACGGTGTATGACACAGACATGGAACTCATGGTGAAGATATGCAAGCCCCCTCGCCATGCCAACAATTATGTCAAATCTCTGTTTCCAGTTGAGAGTTCCGCGTTGTTCTCCTGCAGATGGAGAGAATGTTCAAGAATTTTCTTGTTTGGACATTGTATATCAGAAACTACAACAAGACAAACATTTAAATTCCCACATGACATAGTATAGATAGAACTTGCAGGAAAGAATATATATCAAAACTGTATTCGTGCACCATATGGGACTAAATATTACCTATTTGGAAGCCATATCCCATATCCGTATCGTGTCCTTATCTGTATCCATGTGCGGATTCGTGCAGCGTAGGTGATTGACTGTAGTTCCAACAGGGTATGCATGTATGATATATGTAAAGTTTATTTCTGATAAATCAATGATGGTAGCTTAGTTTCTGTGTCTTCTACTTTTCCTCTTCATCTTCTTCTCTAATCTTATTTTTTCTCTCCATGATTTTGATGAACAACTTTTGAGATAATCAAAGCATCTAAATTACCAAGAGAACTTATTCTACGGTAAATATATGAGCTATGAGCTTTTCTTTCTCGTGCCGTAAAAAAGTATGTACCGTATAAGAATCTATCGAGGCTTCTATTTGCCATGTACTCGTACACAAGCAGCAAGTCAGGGCCTTTGCTGGAACATCCAAGAAGACGAACTAAGTTTCGATGATGGACATTGCTTATAAGTTTCACTTCACTTTGGAAATCTGCCTTGGCTCTGCTGGTTTGAGCTATAGCCATTTTCTTGACAGCTACTACTTTACCAGTTTCCAATACTCCCTGCCACAAAATTGCGTAAACAAGTAAAATACCATGAAAACAAGTTTCAGGGTCATAAGCACCGAAAACTACTAGTTATTTTACCTTGTATACATCTCCAAAACCTCCTTCTCCCAACTTATTTTCTTCACTGAAATTTTTTGTAGCAGATTTAAGATCTTTGTAATGGAAGTTCACAGGACCTTGTAACTCCGTTGCCCCCAATATATCCCCTGTACTAATAATTACAAAATGTCAATGAAATATTTATGTCGGCGCATATTAATTATAACATACAAAGTAAATTACTGTTCACAATACTTCACAATTCGGAACTTTCCCCAGGTAAGCTCAAAATAGAAGGTAAAGACTTTCCAAGTAGTTGATTACGAAACATTATGTCTCACAAACCCTAGCTTGGTTATTTACCTGATTGTAGGTAGATCCTAATTTTGACTTTAAATGTTGATCCGGGCATGGTTCCAAAAATTGGTTTCAGTACCTGCTTTGGGCCCTTCCTGTGAGTATCGGTTTTGGTGCCAGTTTCAGAGAGTTTTGTTGGTGGCTTTGAATTGGTTGGTTTCAGTATGGGTTATGGCCGATACTTAAAACCTTGGGTTCAGGCATGCATCTTATAGTTGTGTTTGTGCAGTGTATGTAATTTTATTCAGAGCTGAGAATGTACACACTAAAAACTCAGGATAGAGGATTTTTGGTTTTTGTAGTCAAGAATGTACATGGATACCTACCTGCTCCTCAAATTTAAGGACTTTATAAACAAGAATCAACTCCGAGAACATAGCGTGCTGTTGATGCCTAGAATAGACCCAAACCAGTTACCGACTACCATTAATTATGAATCTTCTTATTGTGTCGCTACAGTAATATTTATTACCAATTTTAAGAGGTAAAGGAACCTTCTTCCTACTGGTAACTTAATTTGCTAACTTTTAAAGGAGAAACTGAAGATATGTTCTGCTTGAGTTAGACAAAGGCATGGTGTACACAAGTTTCTCCTAATTAGCCTACTTTTACTCTTTGGTTTCCAAACTCTGTTTGACAGTGTACAATTTTAGGTATTGAAATAGTATTTGACAACATTTATGCCAAATTATTCTCCATCATAATTGCAGACTATGATCTATAATTAGGATCACACCATCAAACTAACTCTTGACATATGTTGATGTAGAAGCATTATGATGACTTTTCTTTTTAGAACCTCCTCATAATGTGAAAGTAACCTGTTTGCCTAAAGTAATTAAGTCCATAACGGCCTGTTTGGTAAACATGATTTGGAGTGGATTTGGCCAAAATCCGAAAAGTGGATGGATTTGGACTAAATCCATTGTTTGGTAACACCGAAATTGGGGTTTGGATTTGGGATAATCATGACAACCCCAAACCGTGTCCTCCCTCTAATCCACCATTCCCACATCCTCCTTTTTTAAGAGGATGTGGAATAAAAGTAGGTTTTTAAAGTGATTAATAGTAATTAATTAACTAGTTACAATATTCATAAATAACTAAGTAGTGTTAGTTAATTAAGATAGTTAGCTTAATTACTGTTTGTTAATTAAAATAATCAAGTATTATTATAATTAAGGTACTTAACTAATATTTAATAAGTAATTAAATATTAACTTAATGATTTATTTTAATTTTATACTAAACGAGTATAAGTTGTTAGGGTATTTATCTAATATAAATTAAAAATATTTAAATATACAATAGTAATAGCTAATTATAAATTCAGTTAGATAATGAATTAATATGTAGTATTATATTATTATATAATTAGAATAATTTATGAATAATAATAATAAAATTATTTTATTATGTACATTTTATTCCTAGTTATGATATTGCTTAATTATTATATGTAATAAGTTACTATCTTAATATTGCTTAATTAGTTAATACCACATAGTATTAGGTAATAAGTTAGTAAATAATTCTTGTTATGTTAATAACAAAGATTAAGATAACTAATTAATGGTAGCCAATTAATATTGCTTAATTAGTGTTCATTGATTAAGATAATAAGTTACTATTATGTAATAAGATAAATAATAATTGAAAGGTAACTAACAATTAATTAATATTTGATTTAAAATTTAATTTCTTTCCCTAAATAGTAATTAACTTAAAAATACTGTTATTATACTGCAGCACTGATATTGTTCAGTGCAGCCTCGAAATTGTCAGCACTTATATTTTTTTTCCCTAACTAGTAGTTAGTGTTTCTCGAAATTTTGGCCGAACTTCAGTATAGTGGTAGTATACTGCCAGCACTGATACTGTTCAGTATGCCTCTGATACTGACTCGAATCTATTCCCTCCGTCGCCTTCGACTTTCCGAGCTTCTCCAACACACAGACGGTACTCGTCGCATGTTGTCTAATGTTGCGTCGTAATCATTCATGTGCATCACAGAGCTGACTCTACTGGGCCAATTCTACACTTGGATAAATAGTTCATCGATGGAAAAAGGTATTGTCATATAATATTGATGAGCATGGAAAAAAAATGTATACATGAAATTTTGATTCCTGACCTCTCCTTGCCTTCTCTGACTTTCTGGAACTTCTAATCCACAAGAACACCAGAAGACAGAGAAGTAAAAGACCACCAAAACCTCCCACAGCCCCTCCAATGATAGCTCCTTTGTGGCTTGACCCCCCTGCTCCAAAATCACACTAGTTACTACTTTTTTTAACAATGAGGCCTCGTTTGGTTTGCGGAAAGGAAAGTAAATCAATTCTTTGCTCTTTCCATGAGAAATTGTAATTCCCATCAATTTTTCTTTTCGGTGTTTGGAAAGGGCAGGAATATAGTAAGAATACATATTTGAGCATAGATAGTTTAGTCCTAAACATTTGTAGTAAATGCAAGAAGTTGGGAGGGAAAGTGAATCCTTGTGGTGGATGAGGGGAACCATTTTCTATTCCTGCTAGTTTGGCATCCAAATAAAAGAAATAAATGAATTTTCTTTCCCAAGACCACGTAGACATATGAGTCTATTTAAAGAGCTACAACAAGTAAGATTGGAATTGCATAGACTAAACTATACAATGGATACTGGATACTGGGTTTATAGCTGGAAGATCAATATTAGATAGTGTGGCTATGGGGCAAGAACAATCATCAATACTACTATATAATAGAAAAAAAAAAATTCAAGGCTTCACCGTGGAAATTTTTGCTCAAACAAATGCTCTTACCTATGATTACTAATTAAAATTGTTCATTAAATTTAACATGGGTAGTTAGATAAGGTATAAAAATAATTAAGGGGGCTATTGTTTGCTCTTCCCAAATAGTTTTAAAAAATTAAGGAAATGTTGTTTGCACTTCTCAAGTAGTAGAAAATTAAGGAACTATTGTTTGTTCTTAATTCCCAAACAGTATGAAATACGTGCAACGCACGTGCATATATACTAGTTAGGTTTAAAAAGAAAACGAAGGGAGAGCTTCTGCTAAGGTTGGACTTTAAGAAGGCCTATGATCGGGTGGATTGAGATTGTTTGCTAGAGGTACCTATAGCCTTACAAAGTTTCGAGAAAAATGGAGTGGATATTTCGAAAAATGTTGGTTAAAATCGACCATATGAAACATGTATAGGAGAGTCTTGAGAGAAGATGTCCCCTTATCTCCATTAATGTTCATCCTAGCTGCAGATGGTTTACACAGAGTGTTGGAGAAGGCAAGATATGAGAACTTGCAGGACAAGGTATAAGAAGACAGAGACAAAGCGTCAATACCTGGTAATTAATCTTCAATATGCGTATGACACACTATTATTCGTTTGGGTTAATGGTTCAAGTTAAAAATTAACTACCACACAAGATAGGGTGATGAATTTTGGGAGATAAAAGAAAATTGACCCTGATTGCATGCACAAAAATACTATTTTGCTCCCAAAAAATTTGGGTGATACCATCTTCCATTATGTGACATATGACATGGCTGATGACATGACAGTTGACATGACAAAATTAAATATTAAAATTAAAATTAATATTAAAATTAAAATTAATATCAAATTAACATGAACATTAATATTAAAATTAACATTAATATTAACTTTAACAACTCTAGGGAGGTTACAAGAATAGAAAAATTATAAGATCATGTCACTAGATGGGAGATTAACAACTCATCAATTCTGTCATCTAAGGTGATCCCATCTTATTTCTGGCTTATTATGAGATGCGAAGCTGGATTGTGAAATAAATCGATAAAATAAGAAGGCAGTTTCTTTGGAAAGGCAATAGTGATAATGGTAAAGGAGTACTATTTGGTTAATTGGAAAAAAATATATATATTCAGTGGGACGGGTTTACCACGTGGCAGTATGTAGTGAATGGTGAACACGTGTCCATTGGTACAACGACACATGGTAATATCTTACTATTTTTAGTAATCATATCTTAATGATATTTGGTAATTATTTGATTACTTTCTCTTTTGGCTTTTTGATATAACCATGTGCTATATACCATTGGACATGCTCACCATTAACTAGTGCCACGTGGTGAACCCGTCCCACTAAATAATTTCTCATTAATTGGGGAGTCGTGTGCAAGAAGAAGGAGTTTCGAGGTTCAGGGGTGGTTATCTTAGATATATGAATACCGCATTTTTTTTTGCTACATTGTGGTGGACGATACGCGAAAAGGAGGAAAATAGTATAGTTAAAATCATTAGAGCTAGCAAGCTAGAGTGATGCTATATGTACCACCAAAATTTTGATCCCTCCATGTCCCTCAACCACGTGATACTTCCTTATTGACCGGAGCAAAAAGGGAAGGGAGTTGGGAAAAGACATGAGCGAGTAGGAAAGATATTCAATTACTATTATCTCCTTTAGTTCTTGCAGATATTATCTTACGTAGTTGTAGCGATATCTGGTGGCAGCGGAATAAAGGGGAGGAACTCGGACACCTAGATTTAAGCATGTCTTAAGATAAAACACGGGGGAGGAGAGGGATAGGTTCCTTAATGTCTTGCAACAATGGATTTGGGAGAGAGGGACACGTTCACATGGCGTGGACCAAATATGTACATTTACAGTGTGCTATCTATAGGAAAAATTCTAAAGGCACTTCATATTTTACTTAGGACAACCCATTACTTCAAAAATTAAATTTAGAATTTCAAAAAATTGAACAAAGCCGACAGTCGGACTTCAAACCAATAGAACTGTAGGCAAATGCTACAGTCCATTATGTCATGTCCCAATTTCAAAGAATCGATAATCGATGCAAAGACGTATTGAGCCGTCATTCTTCTTAACAAACAACAGGGGCGCTCCCCATGGCGAGACGATAGGCCGTATGAATCCCTTCTGGAAGTGCGAGTATTGGGGCCGAGACGAGCCGTTGCTTTAACTTTTGGAAGGAAGCTTCACTGTCGTCTGACCATTCAAACGCGACTCATTTCTGAGTGAGGAGAGTCAGAGGCGATGCGATCTTCGCGAAGTCCTTCACGAAGCGTCTGTAGTATATATCCCGCCAAGCCAAGGAAGCTTTGAATTTCGCCGACTGGCGCAGGCCATTTCCAATCAACGACGACTTCAACTTTTTTTGGATCGACGATAATACCTTCAGCGAAAATGATGTTCCTAAGGAACGACACGCTGCTCAGCCAGAATTCACACTTGCTATGCTTATAGCTAGTATATATAGGACTATAAAATTTTTCTACAGTCCTATACTATCGGTAGGACTGTAGAAAAATCCTACAATCCTGTATTATATATGGACTGTAGAATTTCTACAATCATGTATTATATATGGATTGCATATAAGTAGGACTTTATAATTTTCTTACAGTCCTAAAGGATTGGAACCAAAAAATATGTTGGCAGTGAGTTCCAATTAGGACTGTCAACTAGATGACAATGCTATCATAATTTAGGATTGTCAAATTTGTTAACAGTTCTAAATGATTGGGGACCTTAATATACTGACAATGAGTTTCAATTAGCACTGTCAACTTTGTTGACTATCCTAATCTCTTATAGGACTGTCAATTTGTTGTCAATTCTACATTACTATAGGACTATCAACTTTGTTGACAGTCCGAAAGCAAAAAAATTGAGCTGTCCTAAAAAAATAAAAAAAATAAAGTAGAGCATATATGAGATTGAACTAATTTGCTAATTCTATCCATCTTGAGTTTCAATTAGGACTGTCAATTTGTTGACAATCCTACATTATGGTAAGACTAACAACTTTTTTGACAATATTAAAGAAAAAAAATTGGATTGCCTTGAAGCAAAAAAAAGAGAATGGCAAACTTGTAAATAAACAGAAAAAAAAGTAGGCCGTTCTAAGTAAATTTTGAAGTGCCTGGGAGTTCAAGCATACAACGACGCTAAAATAATTTTGTATGTTAGAACACATTTGAAAGTTTATTCCAATTGTTGAAATGCAAAATAGTACTATTTTTGACAAAAAAGATAACCTTGAGAAACGCAAGTGGGTTGGATCAAACGGTAAGTGTGTAAAATTCAATCGGGATAAAAGGTCACATAGAGGGGCAATGAAATCTCTGTGGCGGCTTTGTATCAGGAGAAATTATTTAGTGGGCCAGTCACATCACATGACAGTGGTGAGACATTGTCCTCTCCATTAAGGGTAAAGTGCATTTAAACCCTATCTAGATTTGCCTCGTTCGTAAAATAAGACATTTTAGAAAACTTAAGCAGTATGGAACTTCCTAGATTCTGCTTTTGCTCAGAATGGTCCTTTCCGTGAAGTGGCCGTATAGTCACATTTTTTTTTACAAAAAAATTAAAAATAATGACAAAACTACCCCCCAGCCCCCCTCCAGCCCCCCCCTCCCCCCCCCCCCCCCGACCCCACCCCCCTCCTCCCGTTGCCGGCGAGCGCCCTCCCCCCCCCGACCCCCTCCTCCTCCCTTCGCCGGCGCCCGCCCGCCCCTCCCCCCCCCCCCGACCCCCACCCCTCTCCTCCTCCGCCCGCGAGTGTAGTGCCCCGTCCCGCAAAGTCAATCGGAGAATCGAAACGCCGACGGCGTTCGGACTTAGCCTTGCAACGGCTTGCTCGGAGACATCGCTCAGGTGGGGTAGTTTCGGTGAACTCTCCTCATCTTTGCCTTCACATAATAAATCGTGTTTTCAACTTGCACAAGTTAGGCTTGATAATAAAAGCTACGCATCCACATAGCTAAGGGATAATCCCGACGGTTTGAATCGAGTTAGAACATGGAAACGTCCCACGGTCGGCTTAGAGTTGGTGCACGACGTGCTTTGAAAATGACACTAGGTCCTTCGTCCCGTGGCTTGGGAGAAGGAAAGTTGGTCTTCGGTGCAAAAGTTGAGAGTTAGCCTAAGTCATAGGCGTCGCCCGCACAAATGCTTGCTAAAGCATGCACGGTCCTGTCCCGCAAGGCTTGGCGTAGCCTTTACTCGTCCCTTGGGTTATGTTGTAGGCTTGAGTGCGTTAGGCAAAGTTATGCCGGTCGACCTAAGTTATTCTACGTGCTGTCCCGCTCATTCTGCGGTTGTCAAGATAAATAGTCCCACGATCCCAGGGCCCGTCATATGAAGTATGACTTGGGCGATAGCATTGCGTAGAACACGAGTCGGTTTAGAGGCACGAGCCACGGTTGGTTCTGTGGAAAGTTATCCACGGTCGGTCGATACTTAAGGAAACACGTTAAGTCTAAGCGATGGTTAGTCGCCGAAAGGAAATGTCGGGACTGTGGTTCAGTCGCCGAGGCAACCCTGGTTTGGGGCTCTGCAAAAGAAAGTACAAAAAGTGGAAAGAGTAAAACAAAGGAACTGTGATAATAATGTGACCTTGCATTACGTTAAGTCTAGAAGTTAGCGTAGGCGCGTGGTCATGGACTACTTGTCGACAAGGGGTGGTTCTTCGAGCGGCAACCCGGGGCCACGGGACCGACTCGGCCTAGGAAGAACCAAATTATAGCCGAGCTGGGTATGAAGCAACCGGTATGTCGGGGACTTGCAGCGAGGATCGCAACCGGCGGTGCAAGGGTCCCGAGTACCAGGCTATGTCCAAAATGGCTGGTTAGGTCAGTGACCTTTCATATAGATGTGTCGGCACGGGCGGCAATCCGCGTAGGTGCCTTTGGATTGAGTTGAATATGTATGAGTTAAAAAGACACAATGTCTGAGCCTAAGATTTGGCTACAGCGAAGGCGACGTGCTTCGGCACGATATGTGGCGTCGACTGTTAAGTTGCGAGTTAAGTCAAAAAGGGCCGTAGGGCATGTTGTGTGAAGTTACGTTGAGTTATGAGGCACGGTCGCGTTGTCAAAACACAAGTGTTGGCGAGACTAAGCAAGAAGGCACTGCCTCGGAGAATTTGAAGCACGAATCGAGTTATGGCACGACCGAGTCGTTACGTCCCAGAGTGAACCACGAGAAAGGTCTAGAGGCAAGGAAATGGAGTCCTTCGTGTAGTTGCGTCTCTGATTATGGCCGTAAGGCAAACACGACTTGATAGGTTAACGTTGTTGGCACGAGAAGTGGTCTAGCGACAAAGTATGAGTTAACGTTGACATTGCAAGCACGGGATGGTTCTGATACACAAGTTGCGCTAAGGCGCCGGTCCTAAACTGATCCTAAGGCAAGAATAGAAAGACAATCGAAAGAGGGTTTATGTTGCACAAAGATGATAAAACGTGTAGGTTTTGTATGGGTGGGCGAGGAGCTCACTCCACCAGTACAGTGGTACTGACACCCACACAGTGTTTTATGTGCAGGCACAGGTAGAAGCTCGTGGCGCGGAGCTCGCTTGGATGCGTCGAGGCACGGAGTTCCTTGGCGAGTCGAAGCGTGCGGCCGCATGAACTGAAGACTTATACATGACATAATGTATGGACATCGCCTTCCGAAGCTTTCGCTGGATTCAAGTATTGTATCGAGAGATGAGAGAGAGCAGAGTGAACTTGTAAATGAGAGAAAAGTGAGCCTGAGAGACTTGTAATTTGGCCTTGCGCCCACAATGTAATCCTTGTATTCAATATCAATAAAAGAGATTGTTTTGAATGTCTTGTGTTCATGTGTTCTTCTTTAAATTCCGCTGCAATGTATTCAATGTTTCTGCTTGGGACTTCTGTGCGACGACCCCGTCGCCGCCGATGCAATCGGCCGTTATGGAACTGCCTTGCACGAGCGCAATCTAGGTTCTTGCGGCATCACGCCTTAGCGAGGACGATCGCTCCTACGGGAGCGGGGCGTGACATAGTGGTATCAGAGCACGGCTTTACGTCCTTGGACCGTCGATTGAATTCTTTAACTTCGATGTTTCAGCAAAACTCGGTTGCTTCCGCAAGTTGTTATCGTTGGTACGCTCTCTCTCAATGTCCCTCGGCATGTCCATACAATAAGTCTAAATATTTTCGAAAGCTCGTACAAGCGTTCAATCTAACGCATCGGTAGGCCGTTGCCAAAATGCGTCGATAGGGCCTTTGTGCCGAACGTCGCAAACTTGACTCGATAGGAAATATGTGCTAATGTTAGCAAAGTCGCACGTGTGCCCGAATAGTCCTACGTTAACCTTAAGCAAGTCGTGTGCATGCCTAATTAGTCCAACGTCGACCCTAGCAATTGAGCGTGCATGTCACGACCCGCACCCACTGTTAGGGTACGAGAACGTAACAACGCCCAGCCTACGCCGCAGTGTCGGCGGTAGAACGCTGTCCTAGGTCAATCATCTATCAATATCAAGTACCTGTACAGTTTATACTCTCCGAACGGAGGTGACATAACAATATACATCTCAATCACATCTAGGGTAGAAGAACGAAAGACAGACAGATAGATAGATAGATAGTAACTCAAGAGAACAGTATCATAGATGAATAAGTCTAAGTGTCTAGTACAACACAATATCCAGAACTGACAACTCATAATACAAAAAGTCTAAGAGTCTATACATCTCCACATCTCAAAATACAACACAGAAAGTGAGACAAAATGTAAATATAGAAAGACTGCCTAGACTAAACTGGTCTAGACTACTGGAACAACTTCCTCAGCTGCAGGTGGAACCTGCTGAGGGTCCACAACATAAGTATCATCTAGTCCTGCTCCATAATAGGTAGACACCAGGGCCTTATCCTCATCCTCTGTAATATTTTCAACAGGTCCAATCAGGACGGGAACGAGCACAAAACATCTCACACAGTGCATATCATGTTAGGAAATACGATACAGGCAATAGAGTAAGATACATGAACTGCTGAAAGGAAATATACGCTGTAAAAGAGATAGCTGTAATGAAATATCTACTATAAATAGAGAACTAACAGTGGCTAGTGAGTCAGAGTACGAGATAGCACATGTGAACGAACGGATTTGTACATGATCGAGTTTGCACATGAATACACTACTTTGGAATTGTTCACACGACTACTAGCACTCCCCCGTATCCCCAATCAATACACAAGGATCTGTACAGGTTACGTTATTGTACATGATATCACATGGGGCCCATGAAAGGGTGCACATGATAGTATACATGAGAGCTCTGTGAGCATGAGAGTACATGATCACATGAGTGCACATGAATGATGAAAGCATAGGTGTACATGATGATAGTGAAACACACATAACATGAAGTACCCGATGCTCCCGAGGGGGATAACATCTCATGTAAAGATCCATATAGTACCAATCCGTGTTACAAATGTGACAGCAACAAGTAAAGTAATCTAGAGCAAGAAGTAAAGCCTGAACAAGTATGAAACGGTCAGAGAATGTACTCGCCTGCTGTATAAATGTCTGTAGAGAATATGCAGTCTGAGGAGAGGTGTCTGGCTCCTAGTCAGAGCAATACAAGTCACAAAGTATCCACAATAATAAAAATAAAGTATACAATGCATACTACATGATTCTAGGTCAAACTGGTCAAAAGTCAACTCTTGGTCAACTCTAATAGTCAAACTAAGTCACATGAAGTCATACTAAGTCAAATAAGGTCAAACAAGATCAAACAAGGTCAAACAAGTTTAATCTAGGTTGAAGTCAACTCTTGGTCAACACTCTAATCAAACTAGTCAAATACTAGTCAATATGGTCAAGCTAGGTCAATCTAGACTATCTAAGGTACTACACCACAAGGTTAAGGCATAACCAATACCTATACAAGTATACCACATATAAATACATATATATATAATACCAACCTTAATCCTATATTCAAGCTAATCCCATATTCCAATCTCAAGTCATGACTCAACTCTAAGTATCTAACTTAACCCCATACATATCTTATCTACATAGGTCTTCCACAAAACCCAAGTCACAATAATATACTTATATATAGGTCAAACCTAAACCAACTAGTTAATAGCCTAGGGTTTAGTCAAATCTTAGTCAATAAGTCCTTCTATGTTCATCCAAGCCATTTCTAGGTAAATTTGGTCATGGTTGACCCATAGTTGACTTTGGTCAACAATGGTCAATTATCTAGTCAAGGCTAGGTCAATACTAGTTAAACTAGTTAGGGTTTTAGTCAAACTAGTCAAACTAGTTATTTTAGGTCATTCCTAGTCATTTCTAGGTTAACTAGGTCACTTTTGACCAAATGTTGACTTTGGTCAACCCTTAGTCAACAAGGGTTTTCTAGCAGGGTTTTGGGTCATTAGGGCTAGTCCAAACCATAGGCTAGTGATCCTGGCCATAGGCCAATAGTCTAGGTTTTCTCATAAACCTATAACTAGAGGTTATACATATGTATATCTATATACCCAAAATCCATATATGCATAACATATATAATACAACCCTTATACTTATATTTATAATACACTGTCTATACATAATAAACCTAATACCACTATACATATATATCATGTATATATATATACAATACATATATATATATATAACTACATATATATTACATATAATATATAGAGAGAGAGACAAGGGGATGAGAGAGAGAGTGAGACAGTGAGTGTGAGAGAGAGAGACTGTGAGTGAGAGTGAGAGAGACAGTGAGACAGTGAGAGAGGGCTGGACAGTAGGGGAATGGGGGGTTCCTGATTTCTGGAACCAAAGTCCAGCCCCCAATTACACACACACACAATTCATATATACATATATGTATATATATACATAACTATACGTACACACAACCAATTAGCCCCAAATTTCACCCACACTCACATATACATATATACTACGTATTTACATACTAAAATACATTAATACAATGGATTAAAACAGATCAAAATAGGTTTGAAATTCGATTTCTGCAAAACTGGAAAATCCTAAACCTGGAACTAAAGGCTGTGCATAGGTAACTAGGGAAATCCCGATTTTCACACGAAAAACGAGCTAAGGCTCGAATATCTAGGTTGGTAACTGACACCCCATAGATACACTAGGGTTCCAAGACACTGACACGACACCACGACACGGTTTCGTGTGTCCAAACACACGAAACACACGCTCGGGTAAATTCCTGATACGCTACGCGTGCACAGCGTCGTGCACGCGTTCCACGAGTTCGTGGACACACCACGAGACACGACACGTCTCGTGGTCGTGCATACGTGTAGCCCACCTATAGGGCTACACATCCCACAGCCTGACACGTGTCCACGACACGCGTGGACACGATACGAAACCCGTATCAGTCGTGAAAACACGACTGATATGCGTGTTTCAGACCGCGTCGTGCACACGGTCACACGCGTCGTGCACGCGACACAGGACACGAAGCACCACGTGCTCGTGTCCATGTGTACGCCACCTATAGGGCTTCATGCCCGTGTCACCACGAGATGTCCTCGTGTCGTGTCCGTGCGACACGAGGCGCTCGAAAACGTGTCTGCGCGCGCGCGCCCGACCAGTGCGTGTCCCGTGCGAGTGAGTTTTCTCACTCGACACGACACGACACCACACGAGACTTTGGGGGCATGTTCGCAGACAATGCCCCCTCGTCTGTGTCGAGTACACGTGTCCAAGTGGTCTGTGCTGTGCACACTAAAGGTCGGGTAGCAGGACATGCACGAGGGGTTCGTGCGGTCGGTTCGTGTCCAATTTGGACACGGACACAGCACAGAAATGTGCTCAGTCAAGTGGGTTCGTGACCTACATGTCTAGGGCTTCACAACAGTGCAATTAGTTCTACAAAACACAAAAACAAGTTCATTGTGGCATTTCACCAAACAAGGTTTTTAGCCCTACGATACGTGTCCGATACGGACACCAAAACACATCAAAATCCCACCAAACTTTACCCACAGTATTGTTATTCCTATATGAATGCATTTATGTAATAAAAACAGGAATTAGACTAGGTTTGGACATATTTACCTATAGGTGAGATTCCAAGGAAAAACAATGAAAGGAGGGTGTTGTGATTTTGAACTCGACGATGCCCAAGCTCCCAAATTCTATATTTCTTGCTTCCCTTAGCTCCCTAGATGTTGTAGGGTTCCAATGCAAAAGACTAGAGTCAATTTGGATCACAAATGACCAAGTTATGAAGGTTTGAGTAAAAAGGGGATTTTTTGGAATAAAATTCATGCAATTTATTCATGATTTAATCCAAGGGGTATTTATCAAAGTGTAGGCTGCCATGGGGGTCTTCTTTGGCCGGCCAAGCATGGGGGGGGGGGGGGTGTCTTTGTCTTCCTTAATAGCTAAGTCAAGGACTTTTTGGAAAAGGGTTTGATATTTTGCATAATTTGTGCAAAATATCCATAAAGCAAATATCTAGATATTTTAACCCTTTAACCCCATGACCAAATCATCACTCTAATGGTTCTAGGTTAGTGGCTAACTACTAGTTTAGGGTAGGATAGGTTAGGAACTAATCATGAGACCTACCAAGTATTATATAATATTAAAATCACATAATCACAATTTAAATCTAGAAAATTACCAAAATACCCTTTTGGTCAAAAACCCCAAATTTGATATTCTAAGCCTATGGCTAAGCTATCATGGTCATGGCAACTTCTAGGTTAGAGAAAACTAGAGTTTGCACTAAGTTATACTAACCAAAATCACGAAGTCATAAGTCATGACTTAGCATGACTTAGAAAATGGTTTAATCTAACTAAAATCACCAGAAAATCATACCATGACTAAAATACCACTAATAAATAATAAAAATAATAAATTTTCAAAAATCCCCAATTTCAGAAAACAGGGCGTTACAAGTCTACCCACCTTAAAATAATTTCGTCCTCGAAATTTAGATGGTCGTACTCCTTCTAGGTCAACCTCCAACAATCAAGGACGAAGCCACTACCTGGGCAACATACAAGGTCAACAAGCAAAATAGGGGTAGTAAACCTATACTGGGTCATGTCCAAGAATTGGCTGGCAGTTTCAGGTCATAAGGTGTCCTGAATTCAAATCGAAACCAAAAGTAACTCCATGGGATAAATCAGGATGGAGTCTCGGGTCAGGAAAATCGTACTAAGCAAATAAAGCACATAATGGTATGCCTGAGTGGGACACTAAGGTCATGGGTGTAGTATGTCATGTCTAGGTCTGGTATGTGAAGTCAGTTTTGAGAAAACAACTAGTCTTGTGCTCCAAATTTAAAAGTCACGGTAATGTGCCTACGATGATCACAATTTAGAGTGGGAAAGGTCTATGGCCTAAATTGAACCAAAAATCGTGATGAAATAGTGGTACCAGGGGAACAGGTTAAATGGAACAGTCTGCGGTCTCATCTAGGTGCACTAGTCATTCTAAATCAATACTGTCCTATGGTATCAAAATGTTCAAGCAATCTAAGGTGTCCTAATTGGAAAGGTAAGGAAACAACAATCATCAAGGCTATAGGCCGTCTACCATCCTATATGAAAATGGGTCATTAACAAGTGAGAAATCATTAAAGTTACCATTCCATAAAGTGGTAAAAGAAAATTGAAAATTTAGGCACAAACAATCACAATTAGATTTTTGTCTTGACACGATCTAAGTTGATCAATTTCAGGATAAATCGAGACTTGGGCAAGATGGAAAATCAATGAAATCGAGTACGAGCACGAGCATCCAATGATGAAGATCCAGGTCATGATTAAGTTAATTTAACTGGATACGAATACGAGGTTCATAGACGATAAAATAATTCCAAGAAGAATTGTCAAGGCTGCTGCGGATAAGATTCTAGGGCAAGTTTAATTGTCTCCATCCGTGTAGATTAATATATGAAAAGGCGAACCAAAATGCAATAGGTTGATCAGACCATCATGCGCCTGTTCTGATTAGATAATATGTTAGTAGGTGTACCCCCAATAAAATATATCATGATCAAGCTCGAAAAGGATAAGCTTGTAAAACTTGAGGATAAAATTTATAGCATAAGATATAAGTAAGGGTGGAAATGATAAAAGAAGATACATAGTCCAAGATCCTTAACCAATCGGGTCAAGCAATCAAGATACGGTACGAGGTTAAGTATTTAAGGATTTAGCATAACACCATCACATGCCAGATCGAAAGAATTGAGCCAAGGTGGATCTCTAATTGAAATAAGAATTAATTTAGTATCATGGCAGAGGTTATAGTTTAGCCATTTGACCAGAAAATCATATCAAGCAAAAATAGAGTACAGGGAGACGGATTTTAGTGGGACATGGAATACTTACATGAAGATAGGCTAGTCTAGGTCTTACATGTAAAGTTTGTTGGGAGGTAACAGCTAGTATTATACTCTGAATATCTAAGTCGCGGTAAAGGACATCCAATGGTCTAGAATAGAAAGTGGTAGTTCGAGACGTGACAAATTGATGCAAAAATTGAAGAGGATCAAATTAACCCATGAAATAAAATTAATCAGGAATTCAGTAAATAATTTAGGAACACAGTCCTAGGGATAGATAGGCTACTAGATGAATATAGTTAGGGTTCGACCAATCAAGGTCAAGGTTAGAAGGTCTTAATGAGTCTTTATTTGAGGAAAAGTCGAGTAAGTCAGGTTTGGGATACAGTCACATAGATTGGTAGAAAGAGTTTAAGCAAGATGCAAAATAGAGAGGACAGTTCATTTTAATGAAAGGCAATTAGCAAGAGGATTAGATGGCAAGAAATAAATAAGAGTTTTCTCATAATTGTGATTGAGTACCCTAAAAAAAATAAAAGATATTAATCTAATACTAAGAAATTAAAAATCAACAACTACAAAAAAAAATATTTTAAATCATAAACTAACACCAGGATTCAAAGTTCTACGGTGAATCCTCCAAAACCAAATTCAATCAGGGGAAAAGGAGTTTAAATCGTAATTTCAAATGAGATTCTCAAGGGTCATCCCAGGAATCTCTCAAAGTATCCTAGCAGTGATTGAGTATCCATTCTCTCTAAGCCTATTCCTTCAATCCTATCACAGGCTGTAGTGATACTCTAGTTCGAGTACCACTACATAAACTCGACCTGCATGGGCCACCACTAAAAACGTGTCACGACCCGCACCCACTGTTAGGGTACGAGAACGTAACAACGCCCAGCCTACGCCGCAGTGTCGGCGGTAGAACGCTGTCCTAGGTCAATCATCTATCAATATCAAGTACCTGTACAGTTTATACTCTCCGAACGGAGGTGACATAACAATATACATCTCAATCACATCTAGGGTAGAAGAACGAAAGACAGACAGATAGATAGATAGATAGTAACTCAAGAGAACAGTATCATAGATGAATAAGTCTAAGTGTCTAGTACAACACAATATCCAGAACTGACAACTCATAATACAAAAAGTCTAAGAGTCTATACATCTCCACATCTCAAAATACAACACAGAAAGTGAGACAAAATGTAAATATAGAAAGACTGCCTAGACTAAACTGGTCTAGACTACTGGAACAACTTCCTCAGCTGCAGGTGGAACCTGCTGAGGGTCCACAACATAAGTATCATCTAGTCCTGCTCCATAATAGGTAGACACCAGGGCCTTATCCTCATCCTCTGTAATATTTTCAACAGGTCCAATCAGGACGGGAACGAGCACAAAACATCTCACACAGTGCATATCATGTTAGGAAATACGATACAGGCAATAGAGTAAGATACATGAACTGCTGAAAGGAAATATACGCTGTAAAAGAGATAGCTGTAATGAAATATCTACTATAAATAGAGAACTAACAGTGGCTAGTGAGTCAGAGTACGAGATAGCACATGTGAACGAACGGATTTGTACATGATCGAGTTTGCACATGAATACACTACTTTGGAATTGTTCACACGACTACTAGCACTCCCCCGTATCCCCAATCAATACACAAGGATCTGTACAGGTTACGTTATTGTACATGATATCACATGGGGCCCATGAAAGGGTGCACATGATAGTATACATGAGAGCTCTGTGAGCATGAGAGTACATGATCACATGAGTGCACATGAATGATGAAAGCATAGGTGTACATGATGATAGTGAAACACACATAACATGAAGTACCCGATGCTCCCGAGGGGGATAACATCTCATGTAAAGATCCATATAGTACCAATCCGTGTTACAAATGTGACAGCAACAAGTAAAGTAATCTAGAGCAAGAAGTAAAGCCTGAACAAGTATGAAACGGTCAGAGAATGTACTCGCCTGCTGTATGAATGTCTGTAGAGAATATGCAGTCTGAGGAGAGGTGTCTGGCTCCTAGTCAGAGCAATACAAGTCACAAAGTATCCACAATGATAAAAATAAAGTATACAATGCATACTACATGATTCTAGGTCAAACTGGTCAAAAGTCAACTCTTGGTCAACTCTAATAGTCAAACTAAGTCACATGAAGTCATACTAAGTCAAATAAGGTCAAACAAGATCAAACAAGGTCAAACAAGTTTAATCTAGGTTGAAGTCAACTCTTGGTCAACACTCTAATCAAACTAGTCAAATACTAGTCAATATGGTCAAGCTAGGTCAATCTAGACTATCTAAGGTACTACACCACAAGGTTAAGGCATAACCAATACCTATACAAGTATACCACATATAAATACATATATATATAATACCAACCTTAATCCTATATTCAAGCTAATCCCATATTCCAATCTCAAGTCATGACTCAACTCTAAGTATCTAACTTAACCCCATACATATCTTATCTACATAGGTCTTCCACAAAACCCAAGTCACAATAATATACTTATATATAGGTCAAACCTAAACCAACTAGTTAATAGCCTAGGGTTTAGTCAAATCTTAGTCAATAAGTCCTTCTATGTTCATCCAAGCCATTTCTAGGTAAATTTGGTCATGGTTGACCCATAGTTGACTTTGGTCAACAATGGTCAATTATCTAGTCAAGGCTAGGTCAATACTAGTTAAACTAGTTAGGGTTTTAGTCAAACTAGTCAAACTAGTTATTTTAGGTCATTCCTAGTCATTTCTAGGTTAACTAGGTCACTTTTGACCAAATGTTGACTTTGGTCAACCCTTAGTCAACAAGGGTTTTCTAGCAGGGTTTTGGGTCATTAGGGCTAGTCCAAACCATAGGCTAGTGATCCTGGCCATAGGCCAATAGTCTAGGTTTTCTCATAAACCTATAACTAGAGGTTATACATATGTATATCTATATACCCAAAATCCATATATGCATAACATATATAATACAACCCTTATACTTATATTTATAATACACTGTCTATACATAATAAACCTAATACCACTATACATATATATATCATGTATATATATATACAATACATATATATATATATAACTACATATATATTACATATAATATATAGAGAGAGAGACAAGGGGATGAGAGAGAGAGTGAGACAGTGAGTGTGAGAGAGAGAGACTGTGAGTGAGAGTGAGAGAGACAGTGAGACAGTGAGAGAGGGCTGGACAGTAGGGGAATGGGGGGTTCCTGATTTCTGGAACCAAAGTCCAGCCCCCAATTACACACACAC
The DNA here is from genome assembly GCA_029216955.1 of Iris pallida. Taxonomy (NCBI): domain Eukaryota; kingdom Viridiplantae; phylum Streptophyta; class Magnoliopsida; order Asparagales; family Iridaceae; genus Iris; species Iris pallida. Next base: position 71,067 of record JANAVB010014941.1, on the reverse strand, counting down.
ACAATTCATATATACATATATGTATATATACATAACTATACGTACACACAACCAATTAGCCCCAAATTTCACCCACACTCACATATACATATATACTACGTATTTACATACTAAAATACATTAATACAATGGATTAAAACAGATCAAAATAGGTTTGAAATTCGATTTCTGCAAAACTGGAAAATCCTAAACCTGGAACTAAAGGCTGTGCATAGGTAACTAGGGAAATCCCGATTTCACACGAAAAACGAGCTAAGGCTCGAATATCTAGGTTGGTAACTGACACCCCATAGATACACTAGGGTTCCAAGACACTGACACGACACCACGACACGGTTTCGTGTGTCCAAACACACGAAACACACGCTCGGGTAAATTCCTGATACGCTACGCGTGCACAGCGTCGTGCACGCGTTCCACGAGTTCGTGGACACACCACGAGACACGACACGTCTCGTGGTCGTGCATACGTGTAGCCCACCTATAGGGCTACACATCCCACAGCCTGACACGTGTCCACGACACGCGTGGACACGATACGAAACCCGTATCAGTCGTGAAAACACGACTGATATGCGTGTTTCAGACCGCGTCGTGCACACGGTCACACGCGTCGTGCACGCGACACAGGACACGAAGCACCACGTGCTCGTGTCCATGTGTACGCCACCTATAGGGCTTCATGCCCGTGTCACCACGAGATGTCCTCGTGTCGTGTCCGTGCGACACGAGGCGCTCGAAAACGTGTCTGCGCGCGCGCGCCCGACCAGTGCGTGTCCCGTGCGAGTGAGTTTTCTCACTCGACACGACACGACACCACACGAGACTTTGGGGGCATGTTCGCAGACAATGCCCCCTCGTCTGTGTCGAGTTACACGTGTCCAAGTGGTCTGTGCTGTGCACACTAAAGGTCGGGTAGCAGGACATGCACGAGGGGTTCGTGCGGTCGGTTCGTGTCCAATTTGGACACGGACACAGCACAGAAATGTGCTCAGTCAAGTGGGTTCGTGACCTACATGTCTAGGGCTTCACAACAGTGCAATTAGTTCTACAAAACACAAAAACAAGTTCATTGTGGCATTTCACCAAACAAGGTTTTTAGCCCTACGATACGTGTCCGATACGGACACCAAAACACATCAAAATCCCACCAAACTTTACCCACAGTATTGTTATTCCTATATGAATGCATTTATGTAATAAAAACAGGAATTAGACTAGGTTTGGACATATTTACCTATAGGTGAGATTCCAAGGAAAAACAATGAAAGGAGGGTGTTGTGATTTTGAACTCGACGATGCCCAAGCTCCCAAATTCTATATTTCTTGCTTCCCTTAGCTCCCTAGATGTTGTAGGGTTCCAATGCAAAAGACTAGAGTCAATTTGGATCACAAATGACCAAGTTATGAAGGTTTGAGTAAAAAGGGGATTTTTTGGAATAAAATTCATGCAATTTATTCATGATTTAATCCAAGGGGTATTTATCAAAGTGTAGGCTGCCATGGGGGTCTTCTTTGGCCGGCCAAGCATGGGGGGGGGGTGTCTTTGTCTTCCTTAATAGCTAAGTCAAGGACTTTTTGGAAAAGGGTTTGATATTTTGCATAATTTGTGCAAAATATCCATAAAGCAAATATCTAGATATTTTAACCCTTTAACCCCATGACCAAATCATCACTCTAATGGTTCTAGGTTAGTGGCTAACTACTAGTTTAGGGTAGGATAGGTTAGGAACTAATCATGAGACCTACCAAGTATTATATAATATTAAAATCACATAATCACAATTTAAATCTAGAAAATTACCAAAATACCCTTTTGGTCAAAAACCCCAAATTTGATATTCTAAGCCTATGGCTAAGCTATCATGGTCATGGCAACTTCTAGGTTAGAGAAAACTAGAGTTTGCACTAAGTTATACTAACCAAAATCACGAAGTCATAAGTCATGACTTAGCATGACTTAGAAAATGGTTTAATCTAACTAAAATCACCAGAAAATCATACCATGACTAAAATACCACTAATAAATAATAAAAATAATAAATTTTCAAAAATCCCCAATTTCAGAAAACAGGGCGTTACACTCGGGATATAGTCCGCACAGGATGGCTATGCACACGGCCTTTTGGCTAAGTTGTGTTTCGCGTCGCGCACCTTGACCCTTGGTGCAAACGAGTTGCGAGCGATATCAAGTATCGTTCGGTCAGGAACGGAGATACACTTAGAGTGTCTATCGATAGGAACGCTATCGGACTAACGCTTAGGCGTACACGGAAGATTGATTTGGATTTTGAGGAAATAGTGTGAACGACTTATTGCGTCGATGCGACGCGAGCGACTACGTTAGCGATTCGTCGAACGAATCTGAAGGATATCTTAGCGCATGACGCGAACGTGATTGAGGACTAGATCTTATGGCTTGAATCCGAGTGGTGTATGTGATAGGTTCGGAGAAGAATAAGAATGAGTATCGACGATTAGTCGAGTGGCTCGAGTCCGAGTGGTGTATGGTTTGTCTTGGAAATTGTTCGAGTGAATATTGAGGATTACGAGTATGTCGGCAAGGCGATGCGATCGTGCAAAGCGTTAGAATGCGTCACGCTTAGTTGGTCGTGACTTCGAATGTCCCGAACGAGCATTTCGTTCGGACAACTTGTGAATGAGCAATGCGAGTTAGAAAACGATTCGGAACGATGAATGAAAATGAATGGTCTTGATCGAGGAAACTTAGAGGATCGTACGTGCGATATCGAATTGATGCAACTGAAATGTGACTTGAGTTTTGAATAACGATTTTTAAACGAGCTTGAGGAATAGCGATCGAACTTGATCTTGAATATCGAGGAATGGTGGTATATCCAGTTCGGACAATAGCATCAAGTCGTACGATTCGAAATTGGTTGCGAAGGAAGATCGTCAGGTTACGCATGTCGTCGATGGTATTGAGGCGTATCAAAGATCGATATGCGATAACTCGGGGGTACTCTGACTCGGCAAATGACAATCGTGCAAATGTCATTGTTTCGATGGATGTTATAATCGGGATATTAAAATGTGTCGAAGAAAAGATAGACTTGGTTCGAGGATTTTCTAAGTTGAATGAATGACGATCGAACTATCGAACTTGGCGTGGATGAAAATCTGGAATATTTGGATTTGCTTCGTCGACAACCACAACGTTGATGTTCTTGTCTTATGCGAGTGCTACTCAAGCCTCGCACATGCGTCACGTCGATTAGGGCGATCACTCTGCGTGAGCGCTGGTATGGTGATTCATACAGCGGGAGTGGTCGAACTTGTACGGTGCGACAATTTGTGCTTCGATTTGTGGTTTGACGCGAAGGTGACTCGAGAATGGATTTGTGTGCTTGAAGAATCGAACTTGAGGATTGAGTAGGTCCAATCCGCGTATCGAAAATGAGTTAGTCTAAACTCAAACAAGAGTTACGCCCCGATGAGAATGATTATTATGCGGGTGCGTTGCATGGTGATTCATGAACCACCGCGGATTATCAGACTCGCATGAGATTGGGGCGCAACGTATTGTCGAGCGAGACGACCTCGTGATCGAATACATGAATTGGTTAGAATTGGTGAATTGAAGGGATATGAATATACGCAACGCGTGCCGTAATACGAATTAGGTGATCGTGCTCGATGTTTAGAAATTTGAGTGACGCGAGCTTGGATAGAAGACCCCGTATGATCGACTTTGGTTTGACCCTAGGATTGGGGTCAGTGTTGGCATTATTGTTGGGGAACTATGATTCCAATCCTGACATTGACTTAGCCTCGTAAAGATTAGCCTAGCGGTTAGGCGAGACGCCCTGTTTCAAGTGTTAGCAATCGGAATGATTGATCTGAGGATTGGCATGGATGGATGGCATGGATCACGAATATAGGAAACCCTGCTCACGAGACTCGGCTGACATGCATATATTTCAGGGACGCCTGGGTATGTGCACGATGCGACTCGAGTGAGAATGACAAATTCTTTATCATGCGGCTTGGTTGAATACATGTATTTTGGGGACGCTTGGAATGCGTGCACGATCCAGCCAAGTGATACGACGAGTTCAAGCAAGGCTTGAAAGATGGGAGTGTGTCGAGATCTTGAAATCGTATTAAAGGAGTGATTGATAATAGTGCGAGCGTGGCTCAGAATCGAAGAAACGCATAGGCAGTGTGCGTACGATTAAGTCTTGGCCATAGAAATGATAGGATGACTTGCCTTCAGGAAAGTCTCGAGGACGAGACTTGTTCTGAGTGGTGTATGATGTAGTGCCCCGTCCCGCAAAGTCAATCGGAGGAATCGAAACGCCGACGGCGTTCGGACTTAGCCTTGCAACGGCTTGCTCGGAGACATCGCTCAGGTGGGGTAGTTTCGGTGAACTCTCCTCATCTTTGCCTTCACATAATAAATCGTGTTTTCAACTTGCACAAGTTAGGCTTGATAATAAAAGCTACGCATCCACATAGCTAAGGGAATAATCCCGACGGTTTGAATCGAGTTAGAACATGGAAAACGTCCCACGGTCGGCTTAGAGTTGGTGCACGACGTGCTTTGAAAATGACACTAGGTCCTTCGTCCCGTGGCTTGGGAGAAGGAAAGTTGGTCTTCGGTGCAAAAGTTGAGAGTTAGCCTAAGTCATAGGCGTCGCCCGCACAAATGCTTGCTAAAGCATGCACGGTCCTGTCCCGCAAGGCTTGGCGTAGCCTTTACTCGTCCCTTGGGTTATGTTGTAGGCTTGAGTGCGTTAGGCAAAGTTATGCCGGTCGACCTAAGTTATTCTACGTGCTGTCCCGCTCATTCTGCGGTTGTCAAGATAAATAGTCCCACGACCCCAGGGCCCGTCATATGAAGTATGACTTGGGCGATAGCATTGCGTAGAACACGAGTCGGTTTAGAGGCACGAGCCACGGTTGGTTCTGTGGAAAGTTATCCACGGTCGGTCGATACTTAAGGAAACACGTTAAGTCTAAGCGATGGTTAGTCGCCGAAAGGAAATGTCGGGACTGTGGTTCAGTCGCCGAGGCAACCCTGGTTTGGGGCTCTGCAAAAGAAAGTACAAAAAGTGGAAAGAGTAAAACAAAGGAACTGTGATAATAATGTGACCTTGCATTACGTTAAGTCTAGAAGTTAGCGTAGGCGCGTGGTCATGGACTACTTGTCGACAAGGGGTGGTTCTTCGAGCGGCAACCCGGGGCCACGGGACCGACTCGGCCTAGGAAGAACCAAATTATAGCCGAGCTGGGTATGAAGCAACCGGTATGTCGGAGACTTGCAGCGAGGATCGCAACCGGCGGTGCAAGGGTCCCGAGTACCAGGCTATGTCCAAAATGGCTGGTTAGGCCAGTGACCTTTCATATAGATGTGTCGGCACGGGCGGCAATCCGCGTAGGTGCCTTTGGATTGAGTTGAATATGTATGAGTTAAAAAGACACAATGTCTGAGCCTAAGATTTGGCTACAGCGAAGGCGACGTGCTTCGGCACGATATGTGGCGTCGACTGTTAAGTTGCGAGTTAAGTCAAAAAGGGCCGTAGGACATGTTGTGTGAAGTTACGTTGAGTTATGAGGCACGGTCGCGTTGTCAAAACACAAGTGTTGGCGAGACTAAGCAAGAAGGCACTGCCTCGGAGAATTTGAAGCACGAATCGAGTTATGGCACGACCGAGTCGTTACGTCCCAGAGTGAACCACGAGAAAGGTCTAGAGGCAAGGAAATGGAGTCCTTCGTGTAGTTGCGTCTCTGATTATGGCCGTAAGGCAAACACGACTTGATAGGTTAACGTTGTTGGCACGAGAAGTGGTCTAGCGACAAAGTATGAGTTAACGTTGACATTGCAAGCACGGGATGGTTCTGATACACAAGTTGCGCTAAGGCGCCGGTCCTAAACTGATCCTAAGGCAAGAATAGAAAGACAATCGAAAGAGGGTTTATGTTGCACAAAGATGATAAAACGTGTAGGTTTTGTATGGGTGGGCGAGGAGCTCACTCCACCAGTACAGTGGTACTGACACCCACACAGTGTTTTATGTGCAGGCACAGGTAGAAGCTCGTGGCGCGGAGCTCGCTTGGATGCGTCGAGGCACGGAGTTCCTTGGCGAGTCGAAGCGTGCGGCCGCATGAACTGAAGACTTATACATGACATAATGTATGGACATCGCCTTCCGAAGCTTTCGCTGGATTCAAGTATTGTATCGAGAGATGAGAGAGAGCAGAGTGAACTTGTAAATGAGAGAAAAGTGAGCCTGAGAGACTTGTAATTTGGCCTTGCGCCCACAATGTAATCCTTGTATTCAATATCAATAAAAGAGATTGTTTTGAATGTCTTGTGTTCATGTGTTCTTCTTTAAATTCCGCTGCAATGTATTCAATGTTTCTGCTTGGGACTTCTGTGCGACGACCCCGTCGCCGCCGATGCAATCGGCCGTTATGGAACTGCCTTGCACGAGCGCAATCTAGGTTCTTGCGGCATCACGCCTTAGCGAGGACGATCGCTCCTACGGGAGCGGGGCGTGACAGCGAGCGCCCGCCCGCACCATCCGCAAAACCCCCAGCCCCCCCCCCCCCCCCCGACTCCCACCCCTCTCCTCCTCCGCCGGCGAGCCCCCCTCCCCCTCCTCCAGTCGCCGGTGAGCGTCCGCCCGCACCATCCACAAACCCCCCCAGCCTCCCACGACCCCAGCGCCCCTCTCCTCCTCCGCCGGCGAGCGCCCTCCCTCCTCCCTCCGCCGGCGCCCCCCCCCCCCTCTCCTCCTTTGCCGGCGAGCGCCCCCCTCCTCCCGTCGCTGGCGAGCGCCTGCCCGCACCATCCGCAAAACCCCCCCAGCCCCCCCCCCCCCCCCCCCCCCCCCCACCCCTCTCCTCCTCCGCCGGTGAGCGCCTCCCCTCCTCCCGTCGCCGGCGAGCGCCCGACCCCCCTCCCTCCGCCGGCGCCCGTCCGCCCCCACCACCGGAGAGAGAGGAGGAAGTGAGGGAGGGATAAAATCGTCTTTTTAGGCCATTTTAACGGTTATTAACAGCGGGAAGGGTAAATTGAGCAAAATCGAAACGGAGTGGATTTTTCAAATCAGAGTCTTTAGTTGCGTTTTCGTAATATCTAAGGAGGGTTTAAATGCACTTTACCCCTCCAGTAATAACATAATATGTCATTTTTGTAGTGTCATACTGTTTGCTCTCTTCGCGTGTATCATACTGCTGTTATTGGAGGAGAGCAAGACTCTACCGGTGCGACGTGGTGGTGGGGCCGGGTTGTGTGGCTGTGGTTATGAGCCATAGTGTCGGCAGCCATTTATTGGAGGATTTGGATTGAGGAAGAATGGGTGCTCTAAAACGTGACACAATCCTACAACTTCCATCCACAATGGCAAATAACGTGGAACTTTTGGGCAGGAGGAAAAACATCGGGAAAGATGACCGGGCAAGAGTATGGTGGGACCAGCAGAAGGATGTTTGTGACCTTTCGCTTTGAATTGTAGCTTGGACTAATTTTACTTTGGGAGAGAGGCATTTTGGTCAAAGTGTAACTCTAGGTTTTCAATATTAGACAACTTTTAAGGACATTTCTTATATTTTACACTTATTATAAAATCTTTACTGCTTCAAAACTAATTGTACGAATTATTTTGTAGTTTATATTTTCTATAAAATTTATTATAAAATTTTGGCTTAATTGTAACTTGATACTCTCAACTATTTCAATTTTTCAAGTTCATATCCTAAACTTTTTTACTCAACAACTTAATACCATCAACTATTTTACATTTTCAACTTCATATCCTAAAATTAAAAAAAAAAATCCCAAAATATCTTTCTCCTTCTATAGTTTATATTTTCTATAGAAGCTTATTATTAAATCTTGGCTTAATTGTAACTTGATACTCTCAAATATTTAGTTTTTTCAAGTTCATATCCTAAACTTTTTTACTCAACAACTTAATACCATCAACTATTTTACATTTTCAATTTCATACTTTAAAATTTAAATAATTCGAAAATACCTCTCTCCTTCTATAGTTTATATTTTCTATAGAAAGTTACCCCCCATAGCCCACCCCTCCCCCCCCTTTCCGGCCACCACCCCCTCCTCCCCTCCGGGCACCCGCCCCTGCCCCTCCCCCCCCTCTGGCCACCTGCCCCCCTCCCCCCCGAAGTCCCAGCCCTCCACCTCCTCCCGCGCTGCCGTGCCCCAGGAGGAGGAGGCGAGAGGGAGGGAGCACGGGGCAGGAGGGGGGGGGGGGGGCTGTGTGGGAGGGGGGGGGGGGGGGGAGGGGGGGAAGGGGGAGGGGCAGAGGGGGGAGGGGGCGTTGGAGAGTGTGAGGGGTTGGGGATAGTTTTTAGTTTTGAGCAGGGACATTATTGTCCAAAAAAATTCAGGGTATCAAGTTGAAAAAAAAAGTTTAGGGTATCAAGTTAAAAAACGAAAATAGTTGAGGGTATCAAGTTGCAATCAGGGCCGACCCTGAATAATTGGAGGCCCGAGGCAAAAAATTTTAAATGGACCCCATACATAATGTAAAAAAAAAGAAGTATAAATAAAACAAAAATTTGTTGTAGTCAAGATTTGAACCAATGACCTCTTAAATAAAAGTCTAGCATAATAAGCACTACACCACAATATTTGTTTGTTAAAAAAAGGCACATGTTGCATACTAGTTCTATTATAGACAGTTCCATATTGGTGTCTCCTTTCGTCAGGGGGTCCTGGGCCGTCGTCCGACCTGTCCTGAGCCAGGGCCGCCCCTAGTTGTAATTAAGCCTAAATTTTTTACTACTTTAAAACTAATTATACAGACTATTTTTGTAGTTTATATTTTCTGTAGAAACTTATAACAAGCGAAACTATAGGTTGTATTTGTTTTACCTGAATGCAAGAACGTGGAAAGATCCACCGTCTTGTAGCCTCCGAAGAAGTCCGCATCCGAGTACCTCATGAAGCAGCCTGCGTCCACCGCGCGCCCCTCCGCGGCCGGCGGACACCCCTTGACGTTCCCCAGCGCCACCGCGAGGCAGCCCGCGCACCCGCTCTCGCTCACCGTCCTCGCGCACTGCGCGATGCCGTACACCGCCGCCCCTCCTCCCCTCTCCGCGGCCGCGAAGTAGCCGCCGATCCTCGGCACGGCCTCCGCGAGGTCCGACATCAGCCCCTCGGCCGCCGCGGCGGCGGCGGCCGAGGCGGACGTCCGGTTGCCGCACACGGCGGTGTTGCCGGGGAGGGTGGTCTGGTCGGAGAAGGGGGCGGTCTCGTAGCGGAGGAAGCAGCCGTCGAGGACGGCGCGCGCGCCGTTGGCGAGGCCGCACTTGCGGAGGGAGGACACGGCGGAGGAGAGGCAGAGGAGGCAGTCCGGCGGGGAGAGGTAGTCGCGGCAGAGGAAGAGGGAGTAGACGGGGCCCGAGGGGCGGTCGGAGGTGGCGAACAGGGGGGAGGAGGAGGAGTTGAGCTGAGAGTAGAGGTCGGAGAAGGTTGCGTTGAGCACCGCGGGGAAGAGGGCGGGCTTGGTGGCGTTGTACTGGCTGCAGCCGAGGTTCAGGAGGTTCGTCTGCGCGTCACCGGCGGCGGTTGGAGCAGCCGAGAGCCGGAGAAGAAGAAGGAGCTGGAGGAGGAGCACCATTAGTTGTGTGCTCGTTTGAATGGAATTATCAATTCGAGGAGGAGCCTTCATATTATTATTGTAGGGTTTGTTTGCATGGAGCCGGCAGGCACAGTACTGTTACGTTGGACAAGCTTAAGGTGGTGACGCGCATGGTGATATTTAAGTGCATTAAGAAAAGGAATGAATTGATAACCTAGCTAACTATATTTAAAAGAAAGGAAAGGAAGGACAAATTGATGATGATCATTATGTGATTTGGCCTCGTTTGGTTACCAGAATTTGAGCGGAATTTGAGCTTGGGAAAGGAAAGTGATTCCTTTCCTATGTTTGGGAGCCAAAGGAAAGTTGTTGGAAAGGAAAAATGATTTCCAAGAGGTAGGAAAATAGGAGAGAAAGTGGTTCCTCCCATTTATCTAAGGAATCACTTTCCCTCCAACTTTTCTGCATTTATTACAAAAAGTTTTGACCAAAATATCCATGTTCATAATATTATTTACCATGTTTATCCATAATATCTTTTAGACAAAAATATTTCTAAGTAATAATTATTTTTATTAGCACGAGGGTATTTTTGGAAAATAGACTTGATTTTGTTTCCTTTCCTTACAAACACCAAACACTATAATGGAAATTAAAGATATATTCCGGCTATAATCCCGATCTTTCCAAACATCGGAAAGGAAAATTTATAGGAATTATAATTTCCTAAAGGAAAGGAAATATTAAGGAATCAGTTTCCTTTCCTTTCCATTCCGCGAACCAAACGAGGCCTTAATATGATGTATTGAACTCAGAGCCGGCGCAAGGGTTGAGTTGTCCTATTCTAAGCTAATTTTAGTTGTCCATTGATCCTTATTGTCAGCTGGTCCTCTGGTCATCCATGACCATGACCATGACCTTTGGTGAGATCATGTTGAACCTGGAGGGTTGTATTAGCAGAAAAAAGTTGTCCAAGCTTCAAATCTTGTTCTTATCCCAAAACCGATCCTAATTGAACTTCAACCAGCACTCTGTATCAAAGAGACAAAAGGAAATAATTGTAAAACAAAAGTCAAGGAATAGCATACTTAACAACTCACTACAGAGAGAGATCTACTCTGGAACCTCCAGTATACCATGTGCTTCAAGTAAGGAATTGTTACAGAAATTGTTCAAAGTGTACATCTAGAGAATCATTCAATATATATATGGCGATGTGATTGCATGAGCATTAGTGATTTTATAATAAATAAAAATTCAATTGACTATAATCAAAATATTTAAATTAATCATTGGGTTAACTGTAACACCCATATCTCAGAACACGTATTTTGTTAAGCCTGCATGTATCTTGGACCTGTATTTTATTTTCTCAGATTCTGGCATGTATTTTATTTTGGCTCAGCATGCAGATTTTGGTTTTCTCGTAAAATGGGTTTTGACATGGCTTGATTTTATTTTGTGGAGGAGGATTGGTTTGGTTTGTTTCAACATGCATTTGGAACACCTTAGCCTATGCTCCACCCTCAACACAACATAACCATCCTCATTAAAACCCTACCAACCTTTTCTCTCTCCTCATAACTCTTTCATTTATTTTCTCCATCTCCTTCTTCTTCCTTCCTCCACACAACTCACCAACACCCATAGGCAAGTGCATCTTGCCACCACATGAGAAACTATTTTATTTGTCCAGATTAGGCCATGGAGATCAACATTAGAACTTGACATTTTGTGATTTGGAGTTTCCTTTGTTCTAGATATAAGTTTTCTCTATTTTCGGATTTACATGGTTTCGATCTATTTTAGTTGGGTTTTTGTGGGTTTTGATGCTTCCATGTGGAAGAGAACTCAATTTTACTCAAGTTAGAACTTTGAAAATCTAGATTTGGGTTTGATTTGACCAAGATGTGAAGATTTGAACTTTGGTGTTCTTGAGGTGTTCCTCTCGGCCTGGAGAAGAAGACTGCAGCATGCGCACTTTAGCGCAGTGCTGGACTGCACATCCCCTCTCGGCCTGCGCTCTTTAGCGCAGCGCCGACCGCGTTGCTTGCCCCTTGGCGAACTGCGCTCAGCCCCATGCACCATCCATTCATGCGCAGTCTGCTCATGCGCATTCCACCCCTGCGCAGCTCACCCCCGCGCAGTCTGCTCATGCGCATTCCACCCCTGCGCAGCTCACCCCCGCGCAGTCTGCTCATGCGCAATCTAACCCCTGCGCAGCTCACCCCTGCGCAGTCTGCTCATGCGCAATCTAACCCCTGCGCAGCTCACCCCTGCGCAGTTGGCTCCCCGCGCAATCTAACCCCGCACGCTTGGACCCTGCGCACTTCACCCCTGCGCAGTTCAACCCTGCGCCAACCATTCTTGCGCCATCCACCCCTGCGCAACCCACTGGCCCATGATGATTTGGTTTTATTTCTTGGACTTGGCTTCTCTTTTGTGGATTAGGTTTTGAGATCTTGTTCCACACAGCACGACTACCTTGACCCCAACACGACCTGGCACGGTTTTTAGTATTTGATCTGACTAGTACGGTTTTCGTGATTTCTGTGATTTATGATCCTAGTACTTTCTGATTTTCTGGAAAATGACCCGATGGGGTGCATTCTTGACTTGTAACCTGATAACTTGATAGTGGCTCGTGACGGCGCACTGACTTGACTTGACTTGACTTGTAACTTGTAACTTGTAACTTGTAACTTGTAACTCGACTCGTATAACCAACTTGACACCGTGGGTGTTCCTGCTTGCTTGCTTGTACAATCCACCTGTCTTGTCTTGCATCATGTCTAGGACGTGACTTCCTGGTTTCCACGGTCAGGGATTTATACTGAATCTGGATTAGGCTAATGATTAGATCAAACTATAGTTCATAGAGAATTTCCAGTCACAGGCAATCTCGTTATCTGGGCGCTTTAATTGGACTTGTAGCTTGCCGACGAGTAGAGCACATTTCCAGCACACTGTCATGTGTTGCACCCTCTAAGTCACCTAAGGGTATATCGTCTCCTGGGCGATGTACCCAACCATACTGTCAACCTGCGGAAGGATAACTGGATGGTCTGCAGGGCTTGGGACTGGGAAATTCTCACTTGCATCTTGTTAGTAATTAGGCTTGTGATAACCCTAGTTAGTTAAAGTAGTAAGCCGTAGTATTCTGCTTGGCCGCTTGTGAATGGATGATGTCTAGCCCTGTCTAAGTCTTGTCTAGTTCCTGTACCCTGGTACTCCTGAGCATGATTGTTTTACTTGTTGTAACAATAAATGGATAGGGACAAGTGCTATTCAGGCGAAGGGTTACAACCCCGGTCCTTGTTTGGTTTACGGGTTGTAATCTGGCTCCCGGAATGGTTCCATGTCCCTAGTCGTTTATTGTCCTGCTGTACTTCTATTACTTGTACTTTTCTTCCATTTTCTTATGTTCTGATATACTGGTTTTGTTCTTATTCGTGGCCTCCTTTGTGGCACTTGCTCTTTCTGGGGTTTGACCCAGCTGGTTTTGTGTGGCCAGATTTCGGAGCAGCACCCGAGGATCTATCGAACCTCCAGCCCGATGGTGGCGACTAGAAGGAACCCGGGCTACGAGTGGGTTTTCTATTTTATTTCGCTCACTCTATTGTAAATTATTCTTTTGAGGCGTTTAGCCGACGAGCACCTGTTAGCTCGATGCACATTTATTTACTGTCTGCCTACGGGCTGTAAACATGATTAACAAATCCTAGGGTTGATCATGTATGACTTAACTCTTGCTAGTCCTAGCATTTTGTATGACTAGCTTCATGATCAGCTGATATGTAGTATTTGGGACGCTTTTTATTGTATATTTGGTGGTCAAACATCTTGTAACTATATTACTTGCTTGAGATTGAGACAATAGGCTTGACCTTAAGAGACCGTTGGCTTGTAGTAAACCCTCATATCTAGACAGCCGTGACCGTATAGCGAGATGGACTTCATTTCAATATACGTAGCTGGCTATGTTCGCCCCCGCTCTCCAGTATTCTGGTTCTGGGGCGTGACATGGTTTAAGTGGTGGCCCATGCAGGTCCTGTCAATCAAGAAATGTGAGGGTTTACCGATAGATGTCTCAATCAGTACTCGTCCTTGATCTCCTATCATATCCTCTGAATCTCTGGAATCTTGACTTGATCACATGCTTGTATCGTTGATCTGTCCTGGTCCTCCCTTATTGTTTTTCCCTGTGTCGTCTTCTTCAGCGACACTGTACCTGACCCCATCGATCAGCAAGGTGGAGCACTTCATGTGGACCAGCAGCCCGGAGACCAAGCCCAACACTCCGGAGTAGCCTCCAGAGTTGTGCCTACTGGAGGAGAGCCCCCAGTTCAGCCCGTTCAGCCTGCCGAGCCGGATGATGGCACCTTGGTAGGTCTTATCAGGACCTTGATAGCTTTCCAAGATCGTCGAGGAGACGCCTTGCACCAGGTAGTGGCAGATGCTTTGACCAGGGGCGGTTACCCAGGGAACAGCGCGGCCAACAGCTTCAAGCACCTGAACCCTCCATTCTTCGACGGCAGTGAAGATGCGATTGCCGCGGACGCTTGGCTTCAGGATACCGAGGTGATTCTAGAAGCAGCTAGAACGCCCGAGAATGAGAAGGTGGCCGTGGTACGGCTACAGTTGCTGGACTTGGCTCACAGTTGGTGGGCAGTGCAAGCCATGGGATTAGTGGCACCCATTGCTTGGGCAGTGTTTAGAGAAAGATTTCAGATGAAGTATTTTGATGCTGTAGCTCGGTACGACCTACAGACGAGATTTACCAACTTGAAGCAAGGAGGCAGAACAGTTGACAGTTATGCATCTGAGTTTTCTAGACTCAGTAGGTTTGCCCCCACCTTGGTGGCGACCGAGTCTGATAGGGCCCAGCGGTTCTAGCAGGGACTGCATTTGGAGATCTTGTTGGCAGTCGAGCAGTTCGAGCACTAGACGTTCGATGCAGTATTGAGAGCGGCTAGGAGGCATGAGTACACCTCCCAGAGGATCGTGGATAGGACCGGAGGTAGGAAGCGGTCCCACAGTCAGATGCACCAGTCATCAGCTCTGCCTCGGCAGCTAGAAGTTTGACTATTGGAACTTTGAGGCGGGCGGCCTCAGTGACGTCGGTTCAGCATTCGACCCCGACGTACCCGCAGCAGCAGAAGCAGAAGCAGACTTCCGCGATGGGATTTCTCATTGTGGGAAGCCAGGCCATGTAGTGGCGGATTGTCGTAGGGCGCAAGGATTGTGCCTAGCTTGTGGAGCGGCAGATCACAAGATAGGAGCTTGCCCGAATAGAGGTAGTTCATCCTCTTCCAACCTAACCAGTCCATCGGTTAGGCGACCAGCACCTGTGCAGCAGCAGCAGTACCCGAGGCCCTTATTGCCTCAGGCCCAGGCGTTTCATCAGCAGAACCAGCAGCAGTACACCCAAGCCCAAGTGCAGAACAGGCAGAGAGGTTTCCAGCAGAGGGGACCCGCAGCTAGAGGTCAGGCCATGATGATGGCTATGGAAGAAGTTGCACCAGGTGAGGTAGTGGCAGGTACTATTCTCGTCAACTCCTCTCCAGCATTGGTATTATTTGATTCTGGTGCATCGTATTCATTCATGTCTGCACGATTCACGATACGGATAGGATTGGAGCCTGAGTCATTATCAGTAAGGCTCAATATACTTACTGGTAATGGTCTTGTGGGAGTAGATCGAGTGTTTTCCTCGTGTCGGATCGTAGTTAGCGGTAGAGAGTTCCCCGCTAGATTTATAGAATTCCCTATGGCAGACTATGATGTAGTCTTAGGCATGGATTGGTTGAGGAACCAGTATGCTAGGATAGACTGCCATGTTGGCAGAGTTGTTTTCAACATTCCAGGAGAGCCAGAGTTCTCATTTTCCAGAGGAGCAGTGGAACCATCATCCCCAGTGTTGCGGATGGCAGTAGCAGCAGTACAGTTGCCCCGAATAGTTGAAAAATTTCCAGATGTTTTCCCAGAGGAGCTTCCAGGAATGCCGCCAGAGCGGGAGATCGAGTTCACTATAGACTTAATCCCCGGAACAGCACCAGTATCAGAGCGAGTCTACAGAATGGCGCCTTCCGAGCTAGAGATTTTGTACAAGATGATTGAAGAACTGAGGACCAAGGGATTCATTCGTGTAAGTGGATCGCCTTGGGGAGCCCCGATGCTTCTTGTGAAAAAGAAGGATGGTACGTCCAGGTTATGTGTAGATTATCGTACCTTGAACTCAGTAACAATTAAGAACAGATACCCTCTCCCGAGGATAGATGACTTGTTTGATCAACTCAAAGGGGCTTCAGTATTCTCGAAGGTAGACTTGCGATCAAGATACCACCAGATCAGAGTCAGAGAGCAGGATATCCCGAAGACAGCTTTCCGATCTAGGTATGGGCATTGGGAGTTCCTTGTTATGCCCTTTGGAGCGACCAATGCGCCGGCCGTATTCATGGACCTCATGAATCGTATTTTCATGCCTTACTTGGATCAGTTCGTGATCGTGTTCTTAGATGATATCCTGGTTTACAGCAAGAGCGAAGCAGAGCACGAGCAGCATCTCAGAATCGTCCTTCAGACGCTTAGAGAGCATCAGTTGTACGCCAAGTTCAGCAAATGCGAGTTCTGGCTCGATCGCATTTCGTACTTGGGTCACATCATTACCTGAGGAGGAGTGGAAGTGGATCCCTAGAAGATTGTGGCTATCGAGTCATGGCCAGTACCCAGCTCAGTGGCAGAGGTTCGCAGCTTCCTTGGATTAGTCGGTACTACCGGCGATTCATTTCAGATTTTACAAGGATTTTAACGCCGATGACTCAGTTGAACCACAAGGATGTGCAGTTCGCTTGGACAGCGGAGTGTCAGGAATAATTTGAGAAGTTGAAGTGAGGTTTGATAACGGCTCCCATTCTCACACTTCCAGATGGGACCGGAGGATTCACAGTTTATTGCGACGCTTCAGGCAGAGGATTGGGGTGTGTCTTGATGCAGCATGGGAAGGTAATATCTTATGCATCACGTCAAACTTCGTGATTATGAGAAGAATTACCCGACCCACGATTTAGAACTGGCAGCAGTAGTGTTTGCACTCAAGTTGTGGAGGCACTACTTGTATGGAGATAGAGTGGAGATATTTACTGATCACAAGAGCCTAAAGTATGTTTTCACCCAGAAGGACCTTAATATGCGGCAGAGAAGATGGCTTGAGCTATTGGTGGACTACGATGTGGATTTGCAGTATTACCCTGGGAAGGCCAACGTAGTAGCAGATGCGTTGAGCAAGAAAGCCGGAGTTTATTTCCTGACAGCGTAACCAGAGTTATTGGCAGATCTTCAGAAGATGGGAATTGAAGTGGTTCTTCCTACCAGTGTGGCATTGATGGCCAGTCTACAGGTTCAGTCCAGCATAGTTGAGAGAATTCGGATAGCGCAGTCTACAGATTCCAAAATTCAGCGGCTCATAGCAGAGTGTGAGGCAGGAAAAAGGCCAGAGTTGTGTATTCATGAAGATGGTACACTTCGGCACGACACTCGTCTTTGTGTACCCAGTGGAGATATCCGACAGAAAGTTATGGCAGAAGCTCATAGTTCGCAGTATTCTATTCATCCCGGTGGCACGAAAATGTACCGTGATATTCGTCAGCATTTCTGGTGGAATGACATGAAGAGGAAGATAGCCCGGTTTGTCTCTCGGTGTTTGGTTTGCCAGCAGGTTAAAGCTGAACATCAGAGGCCCGCTGGACTTCTTCAGTCCTTGCCGATTCCAGAGTGGAAGTGGGAGCATGTGACCATGGATTTTGTGACTGGATTGCCTAGATCCCCGGCTGGTCGAGATGCTATTTGGGTTATAGTTGACAGGCTCACGAAGGTGGCTTATTTTCTTCCATTCAGAGTTGGGCAGTCAACGGCTCAGTTGGCAGAGATGTACCTCAGGCAGATTGTCAGGCTTCACGGTGTGCCCGTCAGTATCACCTCGGACCGAGATTCAAGGTTTACATCACACTTTTGGCGTAGCCTGCAAGAGAGTTTGGGGACTCGTCTCCAGTTCAGCTCGGTATATCATCCGCAAACAGATGGCCAGTCAGAGCGTACAATCCAGACCCTTGAAGACATATTGAGGTCTTGTACCCTTGACTTCGGCGGTTCGTGGGAAGATCACCTGTATCTGGTAGAGTTTTCGTACAATAATAGCTTCCAGGCCAGCATCCAGATGGCACCATTCGAGGCTCTGTATGGTAGGAAGTGCAGATCCCCGCTAGCGTGGGATGATGTTGGAAAGAGGTAGATGCTCGGTCCAGAAATGATTGCCCAGACAGTTGAAGTAGTCAGAAGAGTCAGGGATCATCTTCGAGTTTCCCAAGATCGCCAGCGGCATTGGACCGATGCTCATCGGCGTCCCTTAGAGTTTGCTATCGGCGACCATGTATTCCTTAGGATCTCGCCTAACCGCGGTGTCATTCGTTTTGGCGTGCGGGGAAAGCTTAGTCCTAATTATATAGGGCCGTTCGATATCCTGGAGCGAGTAGGAGATGTATCCTATCGTCTTGCTCTTCCGCCGTCGTTAAGTGAGGTGCATGATGTATTCCATGTGTCCCAATTGTGACGGTATATCCCGGACCCGAGCCATATCCTAGACCATTCGGAATTGGTTGTTGGTACCAACCTTTCGTATGAGGAGAGGCCCGTGTCTATATTGGACCGGAGGGAGAAGATACTCAAGAACAAGACTATTAACTTAGTCCGTGTTGCTTGGGGTCATCACTCTCTAGGTGAGTCAACGTGGGAGCGTGAGGACGACATCCGATCGCGATATCCCGACTTGTTTGACTCGTAAGGTATAATGTCTTCCTTATGCCTTATGCTTTCCATCCCTTGCTTGCATGTATGATTGTTTGATTGACTGCTTAGCATAGCTTGCATGAAAATAAGTATGACTTGTCATTGTCTCTCTAGCCTCTTAAATTAAATTTCGAGGATGGAATTCTTTTAAGGTGGGTAGAGTTGTAACACCCATATCTCAGAACACGTATTTTGTTAAGCCTGCATGTATCTTGGACCTGTATTTTATTTTCTCAGATTTTGGCCTGTATTTTATTTTGGCTCAGCTTGTAGATTTTGGTTTTCTCGTAAAATGGGTTTTGACATGGCTTGGTTTTATTTTGTGGAGGAGGATTGGTTTGGTTTGGTTCAACATGCATTTGGAACACCTTAGCCTATGCTCCACCCTCAACACAACATAACCACCCTCATTAAAACCCTACCAACCTTTTCTCTCTCCTCATAACTCTTTTATTTATTTTCTCCATCTCCTTCTTCTTCCTTCCTCTACACAACTCACCAACACCCATAGGCAAGTGCATCTTGCCACCACATAAGAACCCTATTTTATTTGTCCATTAGCTAGATTAGGCCATGGAGATCAACATTAGAACTTGACATTTTGTGATTTGGAGTCTCTTTTGTTCTAGATCTAAGTTTTCTCTATTTTCAGATTTACATGGTTTCGATCTATTTTAGTTGGGTTTTTGTGGGTTTTGATGCTTCCATGTGGAAGAGAACTCAATTTTACTCAAGTTAGAACTTTGAAAATCTAGATTTGGGTTTGATTTGACCAAGATGTGAAGATTTGAACTTTGGTGTTCTTGAGGTGTTCCTCTCGGCCTGGAGAAGAAGACTGCAGCCTGCGCTCTTTAGCGCAGTACTGGACTGTGCATCCCCTCTCGGCCTGCGCTCTTTAGCGCAGCGCCGACCGCGCTGCTTGCCCCTTGGCGAACTGCGCTCAGCCCCATGCACCATCCATTCATGCGCAGTCTGCTCATGCACATTCCACCCCTGCGCAGCTCACCCCCGCGCAGTCTGCTCATGCGCATTCCACCCCTGCGCAGCTCACCCTCGTACAGTCTGCTCATGCGCAATCTAACCCCTGTGTAGCTCACCCCTGCGCAGTCTGCTCATGCGCAATCTAACCCCTGCGCAGCTCACCCCTGCGCAGTTGGCTCCCCGCGCAATCTAACCCCGCCCGCTTGGACCCTGCGCTCTTCACCCCTCCGCAGTTCAACCCTGCGCCAACCATTCCTGCGCCAACCATTCCTGCGCCATCCACCCCTGCGCAACCCACTGGCCCATGATGATTTGGTTTTATTTCTTGGACTTGGCTTCTCTTTTGTGGATTAGGTTTTGAGATCTTGTTCCACACAGCACGACTACCTTGACCCCAACACGACCTGGCACAATTTTTAATATTTGATCTGACTAGTACGATTTTCGTGATTTTTGTGATTTATGATCCTAGTACTTCCTGATTTTCTCGAAAATGACCCGATGGGGTGCATTCTTGACTTGTAACCTGATAACTTGATAGTGGCCCGTGGCGGCGCACTGACTTGACTTGACTTAACTTGTAACTTGTAACTTGTAACTTGTAACTCGACTCGTATAACCAACTTGACACCGTGGGTGTTCCTGCTTGCTTGCTTGTACAATCCACCTGTCTTGTCTTGCATCATGTCTAGGACGTGACTCCCTGGTTTCCACGGTCAGGGATTTAAACTGAATCTGGATTTGGCTAATGATTAGATCAAACTATAGTTCATAGAGAATTTCCAGTCACAGGCAATCTCGTTATCTGGGCGCTTTAATTGGACTTGTAGCTTGCCGACGAGTAGAGCACATTTCCAGCACACTGTCATGTGTTGCACCCTCTAAGTCACCTAAGGGTATATCATCTCCTGGGCGATGTACCCAACCATACTCTCAACCTGTGGAAGGATAACTGGATGGTCTACAGGGCTTGGGACTGAGAAATTCTCACTTGCATCTTGTTAGTAATTAGGCTTGTGATAACCCTAGTTAGTTAAAGTAGTAAGCCGTAGTATTCTGCTTGGCCGCTTGTGAATGGATGATGTCTAGCCCTGTCTAAGTCTTGTCTAGTTTCTGTACCCTGGTACTCCTGAGCATGATTGTTTTACTTGTTGTAACAATAAATGGATAGGGACAAGTGCTATTCAGGCGAAGGGTTACAACCCCGGTCCTTGTTTGGTTTATGGGTTGTAATCTGGCTCCCGGAATGGTTCCATGTCCCTAGTCGTTTATTGTCCTGCTGTACTTCTATTACTTGTACTTTTCTTCCATTTTCTTATGTTCTGATATGCTGGTTTTGTTCTTATTCATGGCCTCCTTTGTGGCACTTGCTCTTTCTGGGGTTTGACCCAGCTGGTTTTGTGTGGCCAGATTTCGGAGCAGCACCCGAGGATCTACCGAACCTCCTGTCCGCTGGTGGCGACTAGAAGGAACCCGGGCTACGAGTGGGTTTTCTATTTTGTTTCGCTCACTCTATTGTAAATTATTCTTTTGAGGCGTTTAGCCGACGAGCACCTGTTAGCTCGATGCACATTTATTTACTGTCTCCTTACGGGCTGTAAACATGATTAACAAATCCTAGGGTTGATCATGTATGACTTAACTCTTGCTAGTCCTAGCATTTTGTACGACTAGCTTCATGATCAGTTGATATGTAATATTTGGGACGCCTTTTATTGTATATTTGGTGGTCAAACGTCTTGTAACTATATTACTTGCTTGAGATTGAGACAATAGGCTTGACCTTAAGAGACCGTTGGCTTGTAGTAAACCCTCATATCTAGACAGCCGTGACCGTATAGCGAGATGGACTTCATTTCAATATACGTAGCTGGCTATGTTCGCCCCCGCTCTCCAGTATTCTGGTTCTGGGGCATGACATTAACAGTCCACCCTCGAGACAAAGACGAGGAAATGTGTCTTTATCTGTCACGCTCCAGAACCAGAATACCGGCATGTAGGAACGAACCAGGCCAGCTACGTATACCAAAGTACTCCAGTACTCCGAAACAACGTATAAGCTGTATACATCGGGGTCACTGCTACAAACCAACAGTCAAATCCTAGGTCACATAATCCTAGATATTTCTGTCACGCCCCGCTCCCGTAGGAGCGATCGTCCTCGCTAAGGCGTGATGCCGCACGGGCCTAGGTTGCGCCCGTGCAAGGCCAAGTCCAGAAACGACCGATTTGAGTCTAGGCCACAGAGTCGCACAGAGTGTCCCCATTTGCAGCGGAAGTAAAAATGAACACAAGTAGAAGCGAATCCAAATCTCTTTATTGAATTTCAAGAAGTTTACAAGCGGCGCTAGGCCGATATTACAAATCGCTCAAGCTCTCTCTGAAACATAAAAGGCGTGCCAAGTGGCTTACAACATGGAATGATACATGGCGATGTTCCGATACATTATGTCCTGTATAGGGTGCTTCAGATTCTTGCAACGTTCCAAGGCCCCAGAGTTGGCTCCGCGCCTTGACACGTTCGATGGAAGCTCCGCACCCGCCGGCGTCTCCTGCTATCCTGCAAGCATACTGTGGGGTTATCAATACATTGTTATGCACTGGTGGGGAGGCTAGCTCGCCCACAATGCCATCATTACCAAACACGTTCCATTTACTTTTGTGCATCTCTATCATTCATTGTCTTTCTAATCTTGCCTTAGGATCAGTTTCATAGCATATTGCATAGCCTATCTCGTGTTACCGAACTCAAGTGTCGCATGAAAATACATGTACGACTTACCCATACTTACCGTCCGGCCTTTCCTGTTCAAGGTAAACCAAGTTAAACAACAATTCATGTATAATAACATAACACGATTCATGTACGCATTCAATATCGAGTGTGTGTCCATGTCTCGGGTTCTAGTGCGTCGTGGGCATGTTCTAGCACGTCGTAGGCACGTTTTAAAGTATTACAATTCAAGCATGTTCCGGATATTACATTCAAGCATGTTCAGGAGTGTTACATATCGAGCATGTTCAGCATGTTACATTTCAAGCATGTTCTGAGTGTTATATTTCGAGCATGTTCAGGAAGCACTTCATTTAGTTAACTTAGACTACTTTGATTTCAATACAAGAACTTGCACGTGGATTGCCACCAGCATAGTCCACTTAATCTACATGCACGGGTCGCTGGCTTTACAAGCCATTTAGGACATTCCCCTGTGGCAATTCTCAACTTAGCGTAGGGTGATGGCTGGTACACCCCGTTAAGTCTCTTGAATATACCCTCCTACTTACGTCTCTTGGTGCCCAAGCCCGCACCCAAGCAGCCCGTAAGCGCCGTTGATTCCGCCTAGGCCGGCCACGGTTTACCCCCCCAACGCCCGTGCCGCAGAATCCTTCCACACGACGGCCACGGTATTCCCCCCCATCGCCCGTGCCGTTTGTCTACGACCATTTCGTATTGTCTTGTCATTTTAACTTAGCGGCTATCTCCGAGCCGTAGGCTAACCCTTAGCCATAATGCGTTATCAACCAGGTTGGCGTCCGTACAGCGCGGGTAGCGAGCCCCGTTGCACGTGCCCGTCATACCTGTCGATAGCGTCTTCCATGTCTTATCTTTCACGTGTTCTTTCTTTTCTTTCTTTCTTTCACTTGTTCATTTGATTCATCGATTCATTCATGTATTCATTCATTCATTCATTCGTTCATTTGTTGATCCATTCATTCACGCATTACGCAACTCCCAGTGTGGGAGTCGCCTTGGCGACCCATCGGTCCCATAGCCTTTCAATGTTGCTAAACTCTACTCGGAGCGACTATGTTGATAGTCTTTCCGTTTCATTGTTGTAAACCATTCATTGTTTCATTGTTTGAACGCAAAGGGACATAAACGTGAGCTTGTGCCTTAGCACGAGCGTAGAGCGCGGTGCGAACGTTTCTATATTTATCGAGTTCTTTTCCATGTTCTAAACAAGCATGCAAGATGGGATTATTCCCTTAGCTAGGTGCGTTGAATCATTTATTAGCATGCAGGGGGTTATCGCCTAGCGATTCTCGTGGTAGTGTCCGTATTGTTATGTGTCTAGGCTAAGCACAGACGGGTTCATCGGAGCCACCCACCTTAGCGATGTTCGCATCGGCCGAGCGATACTCCGAGTGCGCCTTTGAAAGTTTAAGTCTGGATTCATCTTGACGGGCCAATGCAAGTCTTGCCTCGATTTGCATCGATACTTCATCGGGTCGAAGCAACTCTTCGGGTCGACGGCTCGTTTTTGAGTCGTTGCACTTGCCGTTTGAATCGGCGTTCCGCTAGGGCGGAGCGGGTCACTACATCATACACCACTCAAAACAAGTCTCGTCCTCGAGACTTCCTGAGTGCAGGTCATCCTACCATTCCTTAACTCGGATCGTGTGCGCATTTTAGGCAATTTCCTATCGAATGGCTTTACCGTTCGATGGCATCGAACGGTACTCGGTTTCTTTCTAAGTTTCGTGTCGCATACGTTCGATCAATTTTATCGAATGACTTTTTACTCATTTTAGAGTTGATGATATTTATTCAATTGTCGTGTTTCTTTGATTCGGTTGCCATTTTGACGTGTCATGGAACTGGAATGGTTGCACGAGGCACGTTGTAATTTGTCAAATACGAGGGTCGTAGGCTAAGGCAAACTCATTTTCGTTTATCTCGGTCATCGAGATGACTCGATTCGCTTCTCAAGGGTTCTCGTCCATGAAATCAGTATGATTTTCTCTTAGCGGGGTCGACCAAGTCTAAGAATTTCTCGTCAAATTCAAGACCAAGTATTGCACTATCGTCGAGCATAACTTCCTATCAATGGTTCAATTCGTTATACCAACTTTTACTAGCACGATTTCACGTTCACGACACTCGTTCACTCCCCAAGTCGTGCTAGAACTCATCGTATCACTTGGCCGGATCGTGCACGCATTTCAGGCGTCCCCAAAATACCTGCATTCAGCCTAGCCGCATGATAGAGAATTCGTCATTCTCACTCGAGTCGCATCGTGCACATAATCAAGCGTCCCTGAATATATGCATGTCAGCCGAATCTCGTGAGGGGTATTCCTATATTTGTGATTCACACTATCCATCCATGCCAATCCTCAAGATCAATCCTTCGATTGATAACTCATGAAACAGGGCGTTTCGCCTAACCGCTAGGCCAATCTTTGCGAGGCTAAGTCAATGTCAGGATTGGAATCATAGTTCCCCAACAATAATGCCAACACTGACCCCAATCCTAGGATCAAACCAAAGTCGATAGTACGGGATTTTCTACCCAAGCTCGCGTCACTCTGATTTCTAAACATCGAGCATGATCGCCTATTTCGCATCAAGACATTCGTTGCGCAGCGCAACGAATTCGAATCCATTCAGTTTACCAATTCTAACCAATACGTGTATTCGATCACGAGGTCGTCTAGCTCGACAATACGTTGCGCCCCAATCTCACGCGAGTCCGATTATCCACGGTGGTTCATGAATCACCATGCAACGCTCCCGCGGAATAATCATTCTCATCGGGGCGAACTCTTGTTTGAGTTTAGACTAACTTATTCTTGATACGCGGATTGGACCTACTCAATCCTCAAATTCAACCGACAAGCACACCAAATCGTTCTCAAGTCACCTTCGCGTCAAACCACAAGTCGAAACAATCAAATTGTCACGCCGTGCAAGTTCGATCACCCCCGCTGTATGAATCACCATACCAGCGCTCACGCGGAGTGATCGCCCTAATCGGCGCGACGCATGTGCGAGGCTGGAGTTGCACTCGCATAAGACAAGAATGTCGACGTTGGGGTTTTCGTCGAAGAAATCCAAACACTTCATTTTCATCCATGCTGCGATCTCTATTCGACAGTCCGACCGTCCTTCATTCAACCAGAAAATCCTCGAGCCACGTCTATATTTTCCTCGACGCATTTTAATATCCCGAGTATAGCATCCAACGGAACAATGACATTTGCACGATCGTCATTCGCCGAGTCAGAGTACCCCCGAGTTATCGCATATCGATCTTTGATACGCCTCAATACCATCGACGATATGCGTAACCTGACGATCTTCCTTTGCAACCAATTTCGAGTCATGCGACGATGCCGTTGTCCGAGTTAGATATTCCACCATTTCATTTAATATTCAAGATCAAGTTCATCTGCTATTCCTCGAGCTCGTTTCAAGATCGTTGTTCAAGATTCAAGTCACATTTCATTTGTATCAATCCGAAATCGTACGTACGATGCTTTAAGTTTCCTCGATCAAGACCATTTATTTCCATTCGTCGTTCCGAGTCATTTTCTAACATGCGTTACCCATTCACAAGTTGTCCAGCGACATCTCGTTCGGGACTTTTAAAGTCACGGCCAACTAGGCGTGACACGTTCTAAGGCTTTGCGCGATCGCATCGCCTCGTCGACGTACTCGTTGTGTTTCGTAATCCTCAAGTTTCGCTCGAATGATTTTTCCAAGAACATCCATACACCACTCGGATTCGAGCCACTCGACTAGTCGTCGACACTCATTCTTATTCTTATTCGAACCTATCACATACACCACTCGGGTTCAAGCCATACGGTCTAATCCTCAATCACGTTCGCGTCATGCGCTAAGATGTCCTTCAGATTCGTTCGACGAATCTCTAGCGTAATCGCTCGCGACCCGATTGCACCCAAGAGTCGAGGTGCGCGACATACGGACTAAGTTGTACCGCTTAACCATCCCGCACGGACTACATTCAAGTTTGCACGCTCACTCATTCTCGTTCGCAACTCGTTTGCACCAAAGGGTCGAGGTGCGCGATACTCCGCACTACTTAGCCAAAAGGCTGCGTGCATGACCATCCCGTTCGAACTATACTTCGGTCTCGTGTACTCGTTTGCTATCGTTAGCATAAGCTTATTCAAGCACGCCTTGCGTTTGCTAACTTTTTAGCATCGGTTCCTTCCAACTCAAGTCCGTCGTGGTTCGGCACAAAGGCCTTCGCCTATCAAGTCCGTCGTAGTGGCACAAAGGCCTTCGCCGATTGATCCCGTTCAACCGAGTACTTGTACGAGCTTTTGAAAATATTAGACTTATTGTATGGAACATCCCAAGGCACAAGGAGAGAGAGCGTACACTTCTTTTCTTCCAACCGAGCTTTCAAAACTGAGATAATCGAAATGAAGTCCAAGGACGTAAAGCCGTGCTCTGATACCAATCTGTCACGCCCCGCTCCCGTAGGAGCAATCGTCCTCGCTAAGGCGTGATGCCGCACGGGCCTAGGTTGCGCCCGTGCAAGGCCAAGTCCAGAAACGACCGATTTGAGTCTAGGCCACAGAGTCGTACAGAGTGTCCCCATTTGCAGCGGAAGTAAAAATGAACACAAGTAGAAGCGAATCCAAATCTCTTTATTGAATTTCAAGAAGTTTATAAGCGGCGCTAGGCCGATATTACAAATCGCTCAAGCTCTCTCTCTGAAACATAAAAGGCGTGCCAAGTGGCTTACAACATGGAATGATACATGGCGATGTTCCGATACATTATGTCCTGTATAGGGTGCTTCAGATTCTTGCAACGTTCCAAGGCCCCAGAGTTGGCTCCGCGCCTTGACACGTTCGATGGAAGCTCCGCACCCGCCGGCGTCTCCTGCTATCCTGCAAGCATACTGTGGGGTTATCAGTACATTGTTATGCACTGGTGGGGAGGCTAGCTCGCCCACAATGCCATCATTACCAAACACGTTCCATTTACTTTTGTGCATCTCTATCATTCATTGTCTTTCTAATCTTGCCTTAGGATCAGTTTTATAGCATATTGCATAGCCTATCTCGTGTTACCGAACTCAAGTGTCGCATGAAAATACATGTACGACTTACCCATACTTACCGTCCGGCCTTCCCTGTTCAAGGTAAACCAAGTTAAACAACAATTCATGTATAATAACATAACACGATTCATGTACGCATTCAATATCGAGTGTGTGTCTATGTCTCGGGTTCTAGTGCGTCGTGGGCATGTTCTAGCACGTCGTAGGCACGTTTTAAAGTATTACAATTCAAGCATGTTCCGGATATTACATTCAAGCATGTTCAGGAGTGTTACATATCGAGCATGTTCAGCATGTTACATTTCAAGCATGTTCTGAGTGTTATATTTCGAGCATGTTCAGGAAGCACTTCATTTAGTTAACTTAGACTACTTTGATTTCAATGCAAGAACTTGTACGTGGATTGCCACCAGCATAGTCCACTTAATCTACATGCACGGGTCGCTGGCTTTACAAGCCATTTAGGACATTCCCCTGTGGTAATTCTCAACTTAGCGTAGGGTGATGGCTGGTACACCCCGTTAAGTCTCTTGAATATACCCTCCTACTTACGTCTCTTGGTGCCCAAGCCCGCACCCAAGCAGCCCGTAAGCGCCGTTGATTCCGCCTAGGCCGGCCACGGTGTACCCCCCCAATGCCCGTGCCGCAGAATCCTTCCACACGACGGCCACGGTATTCCCCCCCATCGCCCGTGCCGTTTGTCCACGACCATTTCGTATTGTCTTGTCATTTTAACTTAGCGGCTATCTCCGAGCCGTAGGCTAACCCTTAGCCATAATGCGTTATCGACCAGGTTGGCGTCCGTACAGCGCGGGTAGCGAGCCCCGTTGCACGTGCCCGTCATACCTGTCGATAGCGTCTTCCATGTCTTATCTTTCACGTGTTCTTTCTTTTCTTTCTTTCTTTCACTTGTTCATTTGATTCATCGATTCATTCATGTATTCATTCATTCATTCGTTCGTTTATTTGTTGATCCATTCATTCACGCATTACGCAACTCCCAGTGTGGGAGTCGCCTTGGCGACCCATCGGTCCCATAGCCTTTCAATGTTGCTAAACTCTACTCGGAGCGACTATGTTGATAGTCTTTCCGTTTCATTGTTGTAAACCATTCATTGTTTCATTGTTTAAACGCAAAGGGACATAAACGTGAGCTTGTGCCTTAGCACGAGCGTAGAGTGCGGTGCGAACGTTTCTATATTTACCGAGTTCTTTTCCATGTTCTAAACAAGCATGCAAGATGGGATTATTCCCTTAGCTAGGTGCGTTGAATCATTTATTAGCATGCAGGGGGTTATCGCCTAGCGATTCTCGTGGTAGTGTCCGTATTGTTATGTGTCTAGGCTAAGCACAGACGGGTTCATCGGAGCCACCCACCTTAGCGATGTTCGCATCGGTCGAGCGATACTCCGAGTGCGCCTTTGAAAGTCTAAGTCTGGATTCATCTTGACGGGCCAATGCAAGTCTTGCCTCGATTCGCATCGATACTTCATCGGGTCGAAGCAACTCTTCGGGTCGACGGCTCGTTTTTGAGTCGTTGCACTTGCCGTTTGAATCGGCGTTCCGCTAGGGCGGAGCGGGTCACTACAATTTCAGTCTCAGACAAGAAGTAAGGTACAAGAATATGATCATCATGCATATAAGACAGTAAAGCGTCCCAAACTATAATATATAGATGATCATGAAGCTAGTAATACAAAATGAAGAACTAGCAAGACTAAGTAATACACGATCAGCTCTAGCTGCAGTCTAGAAATATAATATCATGCCTAAGCCCGTAGGCCAAATGTCAAGTCCAAAACACGAGCTAAACACGTGCTTGGTGGCTAAATGCCTCAAAAGAATATGTACAAAAAAGAGTGGGTAAGAGAAAGAACACCCACTCTGTCACGCCCCGATTCGTAGAGTCATTTATTGACATATTTTATCTCTTGGAATCGATCGTCCTCGCTTGGGCGTGATGCCGTACAAGTCTGGTATTGCACTTGTACAAGGCAAAGATGGTACATAGGTGAAAATCTTCAGATAGAAACATATTGCAGCGACAAAAGCAGACAAATTGAAGTTTGTGAGAACAATCTTTCTCATTGAATAGAAGTACATCACTTCTTTATGGCAGCGGAGATAAAAGGATAACTTGAAGTCACACAGAGATATATATAGAACTTTATTCTCTTTATTGATAATTGAAGAAGAGTACAAGACTTGTATTGAAGTACAATGCTTACAACACATCTCACTTTACATTGAAAGCCAACTGAGCAATGCTACACAGTCTACATTTGATACTTGGATACATTGGATTACAACTCGATATACTGACTTGGCTTACAATCTCACTGATACAACTGATTATAATGTTCCATACATTATGCCCTAGCATAAACAGAAGACATCATCTTGTACAAGGAGAGCTTCTGTATGCCCAACAAATCTTCGATGCCGCGGGACCAATCAAGCCAATCTTCGTGTGTAGAACATTCCAAGCACGAGCACCTGCCCACAAAATGTGGGTTAGCACATCATCTATGTACCGGCGAGCAGAATCCAACCCACTCGCCTAAACCAACACTAACTGGTCAATTTTAGCAAGCAATTAATAGAATGATCTTTCTACTTGGGGTCTAGCATCAGTTTACAGTTCATGGGCAATAATCATGGTGAAGCATGTAAACATATTCTTAGCAATATTCATGTGGACATATTATTATAGCATTTTTGGTGTTATCATGCAAAGGCGTCATTGAGGCATCGTTAACATTAACATCTTAAACATGTTATGACAACTCTAACTTCAAGCATCACTTAGCATGAATGTTATGTTTGAGCACTATTTAGTAAGGCATCTTTCTAGCATACTGAATGGAACATGTTAAGCAGACAAGTTAAACCAACTTATACAATATCACAATTATGTGATTTCTTACCGATAGCCGACTTCTCGTACCTGTATCAAATACAGGTTATCTGATATACTTACTCTGCCTGCACAAAACATTCATTAGCATGCATCCCGACTACATGGTCACTGGTGTTGTTAAACCATATGGACTCATTTCATTTCATTTCATTTCAAGATAACGCGGTCAGCATAGTAGGTGGCGAGCCTCTATGCCACCCCGCCTTATCCGTGCTCCCATAGCACTCATCATTATTCCCTCCTAGGCCGAATCGGTCCCCAGGGCCCTAGGAACCGTTCGAGGAAATTATTACTCAAACCTTGTATACAAATTGTCCATGACCATGCGAATGCGTGTCCGACTCGATTGTGAACAAAATCACATGGTAAAACATATTAAGGAAAGTAAAGGCAACAGTGCATCATTAGTCATATTCAATGACTTATTCATTTCATCATTACCAACATTTCATTTGGTTATCTCAACGATCCCAGCTTTATCATTATTCATTCATTGCTTCATTGCAATATTTCGCATATCATTCCTTTCTTAAGAGGAACATAACATTTATTCATTTCATAGGGACATTTATTTATTCATTCATTTCTTATAAGGGACAGGCAACATTTCATATTCTTGCAACAGATATACAGAGAATACATGATTCTAGTGTCTCATTCAGTTCATTGGGTCGATAGCATAGCCAGTTCATTTCTTATTCTATCATTCATATGGCATCTCATTATTCAAGTGTCTACTTGTTCCGGCAGCGTTAAGCATAAGGGGCAATGTTATCAATTTATTCTCAGGCCTCAAATCACATTAGCAGTTCAATATGTGTGGTACATTTTAATAATTCTCAACATAGCCATCTCTATTATTCAGTAACTAACATATGGGACATTTAGGGACATTTCATAGCATTTCAATACTTTATTTATTAAGCATGAAGGAGTAAGGAGGAGGAAGGACAGTTCCACTCACTTGCAATAAAGGGTCTTCCTGTTCCGATCACACACAATTCCACTATGCGTAGCTCCACCAGCGAGCCGCGTTCCAATATCCATTCTGTCTAGCCAGCTAAGAGAGACTGCATCAGTCTCAATTCTTCCGATTCCCAACATAAGTCACGGTCCAATATTCTGATTCCATCCAATAAGCCAACCAAATGCCTCGTACGGAGTGGGGCATTACATAATATACCACTCAGAAAAAGTTTCGTCCTCGAAACTTAAGGAAACAACTCTCCTACTAGATTCAATTAATCACAATGAGTTACTCATTCAACTTCAATTCAATATTCATTTCAGCCCACTCGGTCATTTCAAAATAGATGTCCAACTGTATCATTTTAATCCATCAACAATTCAATCTATCTTTCTCTTTTTCCAAATACTTGCAACTTCTCATTGATTCACCAATATTTTCCTTGCATTAATTCTATCTTGGTCGTAACACATCATCACTTCGTTTGGATCCATACACATATTTCAGGCGTCCCCAAAACATATGCATTTCAGCCAAAGTCCGTGCTAGTGCAATAAATTCTTCCCATAATGTTATCTCAGTCGCAACCTATCACTTCGGCTGGATCCATACACATATTTTAGGCGTCCCCAAAATATATGTACTTCAACCAACTTCCATGTTAGTGCGATTCAATCAGTCACGATATAACTCTCTTTTCTAAATCCGACTTAGCATCCTTTCAATTAACTTATTGCTTTATTCACCTTGCCACAATCACTATCTTTCAGGCCACAATACTTAATATCAGGGACAACTTGGTTAAGCTCTATACCCAAGCATAACATTTCTAACATTCGATCAAGGGTCTAACTTAGAGCCAATCATATCAAGAGTTCACAACATGCAATCACATTCCTTCCCAAATTCAATAATATTTCTCACCGAGGCAATTCATGTTTTCTATAAGACACAATCCGACGTCACCCACTATTGATTACCCGAGTCAGGGTATAATTCTATGCAACAGTCAAGGTTAACTTAGCTACCCGACTATAGGTACACTCAAGTCTTACCTTATGTCACGCCCCAGAACCAGAATACTGGAGAGCGGGGGCAGACATAGCCAGCTACGTATAACGGAATAGAATCCACACCGCTATACGATCACGGCTGTCTAGATATGTGAGGGTTTCACTACAATCCATCAGTCTCTTAAGGTCATAAAATAGCCTATTGTCTCAATCTCAACCAACTAATAGTAGTTACAAGATATCAGACCACCAAATACACAATAGTAAGACGTCCCATACATTATATATTCGGAATGATCATGAAGCTAGTCGTTACAAAATGTGAGGACTAGCAAGAGTTCAGTCATACATGATCAACCTTCGGGGCTTGTCAATCATGTTACAGCCCGTAGGCAGACAGTAAGTAAGTACAATCGAGCTAACACTGCTCGTCGGCTAAACGCCTCAAAAGAATAATTTACAATATTACAGTGGGAGAACAAAAGAAACCCACTCGATGCCCTGGTTATGCCTGGTGACCACCATCGGGCTGGAATATAGGGAGATCCTTTTGTAGTGCCCCGTCCCTACATCGTGCCCCGTACTTGTCCACGGGGTGCGCGAGAAAGGAACACTGTCGCTATCGATTCGGTCGGGACCGATAGGTCGGGACCGGCCGAGTCGATCGAACGGGAACGGTTGAATTAAGATCCATTCCTCGTTATGGAATGTCTTCTTCGGAACCAAGTCCCATATTCAGCGGGTTGCGCCTCGAGGATTGGCTCTGCGGCTGAGTCGAGAGAGACCTCCCGTTGCTCTGCTTTTCACGCCGCTTGCGTTGGTTTTGGCTTTGTTTTCTGAATGCGTTTTCGTGAATGTTTTCGATGGTTTTCATGGCTTGCATTTCGAACTCGCATTTCCTATCGAACTCCTTGAATAATGCAGTGTTCTAATCGGTTGCTTGTGCGATTTCAGGTAATCGCGTAGGCGACGTCTAGCGCGACCAACAAGTTCCCTCGCCAAAGTAAACTCAAGGTGAGTGGCTGACCCTTCTCTTCTTGACCCCTTCTTTGGTAAATCGATAGTGTTGTTGCGGACTAAAGATTGAATGCAAAGGCACGGGCACGGTAAAATGATTGAGTTTTTAAAGAGAATGTAGGCTATGTCTTAATAACTAAAAGAAGGAAAATGGTCTATCACACGGTCATTGGACAACTTGTCGACAAGGTAAAGTTTCCCCGCACGGCAACCCGCGGCCACGGGACCGTTGCGGCCAAGAAGGAAACATCTTATAAGCTGTGCTGGACACAATGTTAGGCGAGGACTTGCAGCGGGGCTCGCTACTCACGCTGAAAGGGCCTCGTCTAATTAAAGCTAGAAGGAGTCCACGATGGCTCTGGGAGCCAGTGACCAACACACGAAATATTGCACTTGGTATGGAAATGATAACAATTGACAGGAAAGAACATGGTAAGTTTCATAAGGCGCGGCGCGGGCCGTCGTCGGTAAGTTCCGAAGTAAATTACATTATGCTTGTCATTGCACGCTTGAAATTCATTAGGATGGTTAGAAACATTCATGAACTAAGTCATATAAACTCATTCAACCAAATGAGAGCTTAGAACTTAACTTGCCACGCACCAGTACAAAGTGTAATGTACTGATCCTCGCTCTCCAATGCAGGTACCCCGAACCACGAAGGGCGTGCCAACTAGAGCTCAAGGCGGCGTGAACTCTCTTGAAGCCTTGTCCGTGTGAAGGCTTGTTTTCTGGATTTCCTTTTGAAGAAGACCGCACATCAGTCCAAGGAAAAATGACGACTCGACTTCCCGCCATAGCAGGTGGAAATATGTATTGGTTTTTACTTGTATAAAAAGGGTGTAATGTATGGAACGACCTATCTCATCGGCGTTCATTTTGTAAGTCGAGTCATGTTGTAGCCCGCGCGGCAATGATTGTAAAGGAGTCTATGTAAAGTTTTATTATCATCAATGAAAAAGTCTATTTCTATTCCAAATGTGTCA
Organism: Iris pallida; assembly: GCA_029216955.1. Taxonomy (NCBI): domain Eukaryota; kingdom Viridiplantae; phylum Streptophyta; class Magnoliopsida; order Asparagales; family Iridaceae; genus Iris; species Iris pallida. Next base: position 36,938 of record JANAVB010014941.1, on the reverse strand, counting down.
TTCAATTTCTCTGCGTACTCTAACTTGATGTTGTGTTTCGGATAACCTTATGACTATGCCTTGTGCGATCGCAACTTAGGTTCGCACGGCATCACGCCCGGGGGACGACTATCGATTCTACGGAATCGGGGCGTGACATAATGGTATCAGAGCACGGCTTTACATCCTTTGGCCTCGCGTCTAGAGTTTCAAACCTTTGACCACGCAACGATGAGATAAGTTGTTCCATACAATGAGTCCGTAATAATTTGAGACTGATGCGTTACCTTCGTATCGCAGAAGTGGCGGAACCCACGGCCGAGCAAGAACAGAGCGCTTCCAGCGGCTCTAGTAGCTCGCATCGTCCGCAGGCCGGACCTTCTAACGATACCATCGAAAGGATGCTGCGCATGATGGAGGCGCAGCGGAACCAGTCCGAGAACCGACATCAACGAGTAGAGGAACGACAGGCCCAGTTCGAAGCTCGCTTCGACGCGCACATCAAACTTCAACAAAAGCAGATGGATACCCTGCAGCAGATCGTCCAGACGTTTGCGGCCAACGGAAATTCTGCGACGGCACCTACCGTCACCGTGCCTACTACCACCGTGCCGACGATTCCACCCATTGAAGTCGACACGGCGGAGCCCGAGCTTCAACCAGCGGCACCAAAGAAGTACAACTTCGAAGTGTCAGAATTCAAGAAGGCGTGTCGCACCTCTTTCAGCGGCACCGAGGGTCCTTCCATTGCGATCGACTGGCTGGAAGAACTAGAAGACCACTTCGAGCTTCTCGGCATCGAAGATTCAAAGCAAGTCGCCTACGCACAACTTCAACTTCGGTTGAACACGCACGACTGGTGGGCCGTGCGCAAGCGAGTGATTCGACCGGACAACACTACCGCGCCGATCTCTTGGGCCACGTTCCGCAAAGCCTTCGAACTCGAGTACCTTCCGTCTGCCGTTCGCCAAGCAAAGGAAAACGAATTTATGTCATTGAAGCAGGGGAACAGGACCGTGCAGCAGTACGCCGCAGAATTCAACAAATTGTCCAAGTTCGCTGGTGCGTTTCTGCCTACTGAAGAGTGCAGCGTGCGACGGTTCGAAGTGGGACTGCGACAATCTATCGGTGCGCATGTCGGCGTCCCGGAGTACAAGACCACGGGCGAGGCTCTAAATCACGCCCTCCGCCTTGAGAACCTGCATCCTCCCGGTGCTGACGACGTTGTGCGCAACTCCAATCACAAACGTCCTAGCTATACGGGAGGCAACAATTACGCGTCAAAGCGTCCAAACAACGGCGGCTATCTGGGTCAGAATCCGTTACCTCGTTGCACCAAATGTAATCGCCTCGGGCACGAAGCCATCAACTGCTTCCCCTTCAGAGGGGAATGCCATGCTTGCGGACAAAAGGGCCACCTCGCTCGAAATTGCCCAAACCCCAGATTGACTCGCAATGGCCTGCCACCACAATACCGTCAAGAGAATCGAGGACAGGCGCCTCGACCCCCTCAGCCCACTCAAACCGACAACCAAGCCCGACGCCCTAATGCACAGGGGCGTGTCTTTGCCATGACTCGAGACGAGGCGTATACTTCCGACACTGTTGTGACAGGTATACTAAAATTCAATAATGTGCCTGCTCGTGTGTTATTTGATTCAGGCGCTTCACATAGTTTTATATCGGCGAACTTTGCCGCCGAGCACAAATTTCCTGTAATATCATTAGATCTCGATCTTAGCGTAAGCACGCCTTCGGGCACACCAATTCTCACAAACTTAGCTTGCGCCGGCGGGATTATCTGTATCGGCGGTCAAAAGATCGGTCTGGACTCGATAGTTCTAGATATGAAGGACTTCGACATCATTCTGGGAATGGATTGGCTCGGGCCTTGCAACGCCAACATCGACTGCGCAGGAAAGAAGGTCACCTTCCGCATACCTGGAGTGCCCGAATTCTGCTATTCGTGTGGTGAAGCATCGCCGACGTGCATGGTGATCTCGGCAATCTCGGCTCGGAGGCTACTTCATTCTGGATGCGAAGGAAACTTGGCGTCCGTTCGTGACACGAGGCAGGATGGTGCGAACGCAGGTGATACCGACGTTGTGGCAGAATTCCCAGACGTGTTTTCGGACGAGCTACCTGGCATGCCGCCCGATCGAGAGATAGAGTTCACAATCGATACATTCCCCGACGCCCGGCCGATCTCGAAGGCTCCGTACAGGATGGCTCCTGCAGAATTGAAAGAACTAAAGACACAACTTCAGGAATTGCTCGACAGAGGGTTTATCCGTCTGAGTGTCTCGCCGTGGGGTGTGCCCGTGCTGTTCGTAAAGAAGAAGGATGGATCGATGCGACTCTGCATCGACTATCGGGAATTGAATAAAGCCACCGTCCGAAACAAATACCCCCTGCCCCGCATCGACGACTTGTTCGACCAGCTCCAAGGTGCAACCGTGTTTTCGAAGATTGATCTGCGATCGGGTTATCACCAACTCAAGGTCAAGCCAGATGACGTGCCGAAGTCTGCCTTCCGCACTCGTTATGGCCACTACGAGTTCTTGGTAATGCCGTTCGGTCTGACAAACGCCCCTGCCGTCTTCATGGATCTAATAAATCGGGTGTTCCGTCCGTTCGTTGACAAGTTCGTAGTAGTCTTCATCGACGACATCCTCGTCTACTCGAAGGATCGAGCGCAACATGCAGAGCATCTGCGGACGGTACTCCAAACCCTTCGAGAGAATCAGTTGTATGCGAAGATGAGCAAGTGCGAGTTCTGGCTGGACAGCGTCTCATTCCTTGGGCACATCATCTCCGCCGCGGGCATCGCAGTCGATCCAAAGAAAGTCGAGGCAGTTGCTGATTGGAAACGGCCCGCATCAGTTGGCAAAATTCGAAGCTTCCTAGGCTTGGCGGGATACTACCGACGCTTCGTGAAGGACTTCGCGAAGATTGCATCGCCGTTGACTCGCCTCACCCAGAAAGGAGTCGCATTCAAGTGGTCAGACGACTGTGAAGCTTCCTTCCAGGAGCTCAAACAACGGCTCGTTTCGGCCCCGATACTTGCTCTTCCTGAAGGGACGGAGGGATTTCAAATCTTCAGCGATGCTTCTGGCCAGGGCTTGGGGTGTGTGCTCATGCAGCGGGATAAGGTGATATCTTTTGCTTCCCGGCAGTTGAAGCCGCACGAGAAGAACTACCCCACGCACGACCTAGAACTAGCGGCAATTGTGTTCGCGTTGAAGCTGTGGCATCACTATCTCTATGGCGTGGCGTACAGGATTTATACGGACCACAAAAGCCTCAAGTATCTCTTCACCCAGAAAGAACTGAATTTGCGGCAGAGGCGATGGCTCGAACTAATCAAAGACTATGACTTATCAATCGACTACACGCCTGGCAAGGGAAATGTGGTAGCGGATGCACTGAGCCGAAAGTACTTAGCTTCATTATGCATCAACGATCGACTGCTGCGTGACTTAGAAGGAATGGGCATCGAGCTCCGAGTTCGTTTCAGAGACGTGAAACTGGCGCAACTGCGGGTGGAACCGAGCCTACTGGAGAGGATCAAGTCTGCACAGAAGGACGACCCCTACCTGGAGAAGATGCGGAAGCTGATATCGACAGGGAAAGCGTCTGACTTTGCAGAGGACGAGTCGGGAGTGTTGCGCGTGAAGGGACGACTATGCGTACCGGACGACGTAGAACTCAGAAAGGAGATAATGACGGAGGCACACTATGCAAAATATTCTTTGCATCCTGGCAGCACCAAGATGTATAAGGACCTCCGAGTTGTCTTTTGGTGGCACGGCATGAAGAGGGACGTAGCGCTCTTTGTGTCAAAATGTATGGCCTGTCAGCAAGTCAAAGCCGAGCACCAGCGACCGGGCGGGGAGATGCAGAACCTTGCCATTCCAGAGTGGAAATGGGATCACATCACTATGGACTTCGTTGTTGGCTTGCCGAGGACGCCGCGGGAAAATGACGCCGTCTGGGTCATCGTCGATCGACTAACCAAGTCAGCGCACTTTATCGCCATCAAAGTTACTTGGAGCGTCGACCGCCTTGCTCAGATATATCTTGATGAAATAGTTCGGCTGCACGGGGTCCCAGTTTCTATCGTCTCGGATCGGGATGGACGGTTCGTAGCACGTTTCTGGAGTAGTCTACATTCAGCACTGGGGACCAAGTTGAAGTTCAGCTCAGCTTATCATCCTCAGACTGACGGCCAAACAGAACGGGTGAACCAAATTCTCGAAGACATGTTACGACTCTGTGCTATCGACTTGAAGTCAAGTTGGGACGTCCATCTACCGCTGGCCGAGTTTGCATACAACAACAGCTATCAGTCCAGCATCCAAATGGCGCCGTATGAAGCTTTGTACGACCGGAAGTGTAGATCGCCCATTTGCTGGGATGAAGTCGGGGAACGACAGATACTTGGTCCGGAGCTGGTGGAGCAGACTGTACAGAAGGTCAAATTGATACGAGAAAGATTGAAGATAGCACAAAGCCGGCAGAAAAGCTATGCCAACACGCACCGACGCCCCCTCGAGTTCTCGGAAGGCGACCATGTATTCCTGAAGGTGATGCCTATGCGTGGAGTATCCCGGTTCGGTACGAAAGGAAAGTTGAGCCCAAGATTTGTTGGCCCGTTCGAAATATTGAAGCGAGTCGCCCCGGTAGCTTACCAGATCGCCTTGCCGCCTGCATTGTCAGAGGTACATGACGTCTTCCACGTCTCGCAATTACGGAAGTACGTGCACGATCCGGGGCATGTGGTAGATTTGGGTAAGCTGGACCTGAAGGCGGACTTATCATATGTCGAAGAGCCGGTACAAATCTTGGAGCGCAAGGATAAACTTCTCCGCAACCGTGCTATTCCACTAGTCCGCGTTCTCTGGAGAAACCATTCCGTCGAGGAGTCGACTTGGGAGCTTGAGTCAGAAATGAAGGAGAAGTTCCCTTCATTGTTCTCGTAGAGGTAGGTTCTATTTTAAGTTTCGAGGACGAAACTTTTTCTTAGTTGGTTATGGTGTAGTGCCCCGTCCCTACATCGTGCCCCGTACTTGTCCACAGGGTGCGCGAGAAAGGAACACTGTCGCTATCGATTCGGTCGGGACCGATAGGTCAGGACCGGCCGAGTCGATCGAACGGGAACGGTTGAATTAAGATCCATTCCTCGTTATGGAATGTCTTCTTCGGAACCAAGTCCCATATTCAGCGGGTTGTGCCTCGAGGATTGGCTCTGCGGCTGAGTCGAGAGAGACCTCCCATTGCTCTGCTTTTCACGCCGCTTGCGTTGGTTTTGGCTTTGTTTTCTGAATGCGTTTTCGTGAATGTTTTCGATGGTTTTCATGGCTTGCATTTCGAACTCGCATTTCCTATCGAACTCCTTGAATAATGCAGTGTTCTAATCGGTTGCTTGTGCGATTTCAGGTAATCGCGTAGGCAACGTCTAGCGCGACCAACAAGTTCCCTCGCCAAAGTAAACTCAAGGTGAGTGGCTGACCCTTCTCTTCTTGACCCCTTCTTTGGTAAATCGATAGTGTTGTTGCGGACAAAAGATTGAATGCAAAGGCACGGGCACGGTAAAATGATTGAGTTTTTAAAGAGAATGTAGGCTATGTCTTAATAACTAAAAGAAGGAAAATGGTCTATCACACGGTCATTGGACAACTTGTCGACAAGGTAAAGTTTTCCCGCACGGCAACCCGCGGCCACGGGACCGTTGCGGCCAAGAAGGAAACATCTCATAAGCTGTGCTGGGCACAATGTTAGGCGAGGACTTGCAGCGGGGCTCGCTACTCACGCTGAAAGGGCCTCGTCTAATTAAAGCTAGAAGGAGTCCACGATGGCTCTGGGAGCCAGTGACCAACACACGAAATATTGCACTTGGTATGGAAATGATAACAATTGACAGGGAAGAACATGGTAAGTTTCATAAGGCGCGGCGCGGGCCGTCGTCGGTAAGTTCCGAAGTAATTTACATTATGCTTGTCATTGCACGCTTGAAATTCATTAGGATGGTTAGAAACATTTATGAACTAAGTCATATAAACTCATTCAACCAAATGAGAGCTTGGAACTTAACTTGCCACGCACCAGTACAAAGTGTAATGTACTGATCCTCGCTCTCCAATGCAGGTACCCCGAACCACGAAGGGCGTGCCAACTAGAGCTCAAGGCGGCGTGAACTCTTTTGAAGCCTTGTCCGTGTGAAGGCTTGTTTTCTGGATTTCCTTTTGAAGAAGACCGCACATCAGTCCAAGGAAAAATGACGACTCGACTTCCCGCCATAGCTGGTGGAAATATGTATTGGTTTTTACTTGTATAAAAAGGGTGTAATGTATGGAACGACCTATCTCATCGGCGTTCATTTTGTAAGTCGAGTCATGTTGTAGCCCGTGCGGCAATGATTGTAAAGGAGTCTATGTAAAGTTTTATTATCATCAATGAAAAAGTCTATTTCTATTCCAAATGTGTCATTCAATTTCTCTGCGTACTCTAACTTGATGTTGTGTTTCGGATAACCTTATGACTATGCCTTGTGCGATCGCAACTTAGGTTCGCACGGCATCACGCCCGGGGGACGACTATCGATTCTACGGAATCGGGACGTGACACCTTTGGTGCTGCTCCGGTATCTGGCCATACAAAACCAGCTGGGTCAGACCTCAGAAAGAGCAAGTGCCACAAAGGAGGCTTCACTTAAGAACTAAAACCAACAAGTCATTAGCATTCAACATGTAAGAAAACAATAAGTAACACAGATTGAGGTTTGTACACTACCAATGCACTTGCCCCAATCAGAGAAAATAATTAAGAGAAGCATCATTGACATAAAAGAACTGGAGAATCATGCTAAATAAAACATAGCTGGACAATATATGAAGAGAAAACGAAGGTACTATTCCGGAAGCCAGGTTACAATCCTTAAACCAAACAAGGACCGAGATTGTAACCCTTCGCTTGAACAGAACTTGGTCTCTGATCATTTATTGCTAAAGGTGCCAATCGTTAAGGTGAAAAGGAGAGAGAGTACAATGATAAAAGTGACAATGAAGAGTGCAATACGCTAGAGTGATAATAGAGTACAATTGTTATAGCGATAATCTGGAGTGACAATCATTATAGTGACAATCTAGAGTGACAATCATTCAATAATTCTGGTACAATCTTGCAATCAATCAATTCTAGACAATACTATACTGGACTAGACTCCATCCAATCAATCACGGCCAATCATTGCCTACGGCTTTCTACATTAACTAACTAGGGTTATCACAATCCTAGTTACTAGCAAGATGCAATGAGATGCTCCAAGTAGTCACAGGCCCTGCAGCTATCCAGGTTATCCAGGCAATCATTATAGTGACAATTTAGAGAGTACAATACATTAGGGTGACAATAGAGTTCAATCATTTAAGTGACAATGGCGGGTGCCCCACATAACAGTGGGCTGGAAATGTGCCCTACTCGTCGGCATGCTACAAGTCCAAACATTTGCGGCCGGGATAACGGGATCGCCTGTAACTGGGGAACATCTCTTCATGACTAGTGAATTATACTAATCATTAACCTTAGTCCATTTCAGTAGGTACTCCTGACCGTGGTACTCAGGAGTCCCCTCCTAGACATGATGCAAGACAGGACTGGATTATTTGTACAAGCACAATCGCCCACGGTGTCCAGATTAATTATATATGTCATGCCATGTCAGGTAGCCGTCGCAATAGCTATTCAAGATATATCAGGTCAGGTTATCATGCCAAGCGTACTTGTCAGGAGTACGCCACGACGGGCCACTATCAGGTCATGTCATGTCAGGTTATTATGTCAGGAGTGCACCACTACTGGTCACTATCACGTCATGCTCAATTATCAATTCTAAACATATCAAGTAAATTCGTGATTATCAAGTTCAGGACAAAAAGGCGTAAGGATATAAAATAGACGTAAAATATCTAATAAAATATCAATATACAGGGCTATAGAAGAGCCAAGCTTAAGGAAAATAAAACCAAATCTGACACGCTGACCTAAGACCAAGTCAGCCAAAGGCCATACGCTCAGTGCAAAAGTCATACACTCAGTGCAAGTCATACGCTCAGTGCAAGTCATACGCTCAGAAGGCAGCGTATGAGGTCCATACGGCTCCTTGTCACCCAAGTGAGCGTATGCAAGACATACGCTCCCAAAAGGCAGCATATGGACTCCATACGACTCCTTGTCACCCAAGTGAGCGTATGCAAGACATACGCTCCCAAAAGGCAGCGTATGGACTCCATACGACTCCTTGTTACCCAAGTGAGCGTATGTAAGACATACGCTCCCAAAAGGCAGCGTATGGATCGGACTGCGCTGCGCTAAAGAGCGCGTGCAGCTCAGCGACGCAAGCTAAAAAGCTCGCACACTGCTCACTGTCTTCTCCAAATCAACAATAACTCCACAGGTTGAACCCAAAGCTTCAAAAGTCCATAACTTGGTCAAAACAAGTCAAATTCCAACTTTTCAAAGGTCAAAATTGGGTAGAATAAAATTCTCTACAATATGGAACCATGAAAACTTGAAAACAAGGAAGTTTGATAGATCAAAACCACCAAAATCCAAAAATAACTAATTTCTAGATCTACAAAAAGTTAAGCCTCAAAATGGAAAATAACAAGTTCTAATGTGTCTTAGAAACATGAGAAGAAGCTAATGGAACAATAAAAATGAGCGCTCTTGTGGAAGCAAGATGCACTTGCCTAGACCTCTCTCCCTCTCTTTGGTAGGTAAGGAAGTAAATGAGGAAGAAGAAGATGATTATGAAGAGAGAGAAAGAAGAATGGTAATAAATACAAATGGTGGTGGTAGGTAGGGGGTTCACCTTGGGTTCATCATGGACCCAATCAAAATCAAGCCAAGCCGAACCACCCCAGGAATAAACCAAGCCCAAATAAACCAATAATCCATTAAAACCAATTAAACTATCAATGCCAATAAAACCAAGCCAATGCAAAATAAACCAAGATAACTAACCATGAATAAATAAAATATGGGTCCAAAACACGTATACGTACACTAAATACGTATCACGAATTTTGGGACATTACACATAGCCAGTTTATTTCTTATTCTATCATTCATATGGCATCTCATTATTCAAATGTCTACTTGTTCCGGCAGCGTTAAGCATAAGGGGCAATGTTATCAATTCATTCTCAGGCCTCAAATCACATTAGCAGTTCAATGTGTGGTACATTTCAATAATTCTCAACATAGCCATCTCTATTATTCAGCAACTAACATATGGGACATTTAGGGACATTTTATAGCATTTTAATACTTCATTTATTAAGCATGAAAGAGTAAGGAGGAGGAAGGACAGTTCCACTCACTTGCAATAAAGGGTCTTTCTGTTCCGATCACACACAATTCCACTATGCGTAGCTCCACCAGCGAGCCACGTTCCAATACCCATTCTGTCTAGCCAGCTAAGAGAGACTGCATCAGTCTCAATTCTCTCGATTCCCAACATAAGTCACGGTCCAATATTCTGATCCCATCCAATAAGCCAACCAAATGCCTCGTACGGAGCGGGGCATTACACACTCAAGTCCCCTGGTGCTCCGGGTGGTCACCATTGAGTGGAAGGTCCGGAAGATCCTCGGGCTCCTCAACTAAATCTGGTCAATGCAAAACCAGAGGGGTCAGAACCCCAATAGCAAGTACCACAAAGGAAGCCAAACTATGAACTAAAGCCAGCATGCAATTTATAACATCTCTAAGATAAAGCAGTAAACGAGACTCGAATAGTAAATTGGTACCACAGTGTTTACGAAAGAAAACTAAAACATGCAAGAAGGATAGCAAGTGAATGCATAGAGTAAACTGGACATATGAGCATGTGGTAAAACCGAGCAGGTAGTAGAAAGAATAGCATGTAAGGAATGACAGGAAGCTAAGTACTACAATAAGATAAATTAGAGCAAGACTAGACTAGACATGAATTGACTCCATCCATCAATCACGGCCAAACAATGAGTACGGCTTGATACTTTAGCTAGCTAGGGTTGTCACAATCCTAATTACTAACACATGCAAGTTTGAGAAATCCAAGTCAAGTTACCTGCCTGCTACTACCTGAATGATCCAAGCCAAAAAGAAAACAAGTATAGCAGACACACTGCAGTAAGATACATGTGTCCTAAGGAGGTGACCCACTCGACGGTGTGCTGGAAGAGTGCTCATCATGACAGATAGCTCCAAATCTCATGTATATATATAAGACCAAGAACAAAGGGGCAATAGGTAACCAAAAAAGTCTCCAATGATCTAGGTAATCGAGCGAGTTGTTTAGTCCTTAACATTTTCTTGTTGGATTCTGGGTGTGGCATTCCGCAGAATCCATCCTAGACATGAGACATGCAAGACTGGACAAGACAAGTAAGATTGTGCACTTCAACAAGCCACAACAAGACATGACAATATCAAGACAAGAGTGCGCTACGACGAGCCACTATCAAGTCTGTCGATGATGATCAATGTGACCTTCAGGAGGATGAGTGTAGTGCCCCGTCCCGCTCAGTCAATCGGAGGAATCGAAACGCCGACGGCGTTCGGACTTAGCCTTGAAACGGCTACTTGAAGACATTGTTCGGTCGAGGCGATCGCACGCTCAGGTGGGGTAGTTTCGGTGAACTTGCCTCATCTTAGCCTTCACATAATAAATCGTGTGTTTTCAACTTGCACAATAGGCTTGATAATAAAAGAGATGAATCCACATAGCTAAAGGGAAAAAAATCCCGACGGGTCAAAATGAGTTAGAACATGGAAAAGGGTCCAACGGTCGGCTTAGAGTTGGTGCACGACGTGCTTTGAAAATGACACTCGGTCCTTCGTTCCGTAGCTTGGGAGAAGGAAAGTTGGTCTTCGATGCAAAAGCTAAGAGTTAGCCTAAGTCATAGGCGTCGCCCGCATAAATGCTTGATAAAGCATGCACGCTTCCATTGCGCAAGGCTTGGCATAGCCTTTGCTCGTCCCTCGGGTTAATTTGTAGGCTTGAGTAAGTTAGGCAAAGTTATGCCGGTCGACCTAAGTCATTCCAAGTGCTGTCCCGCTCATTCTGCGGTTGTCAAGTTAAGTAGTCTCACGATCTCAAGTCCCGTCGACTTGGGCACGAGTGTCACGTAGAGCACGATTGGCTTAAGGCACGATGCACGGGCTTAGTGTTTAAGGCAAGGATCACAATTGATTCAAAGTAAGTTTTGAGAAAGGACTATCAAATAGGCATTCATGAGTTGAACCAAATGATAGGGTAACAAGGAAAGGAATGCCCGCTACCGTGGGTCGTCGAGGGGTCTCAAGGAAAGGAATGCTCGCGACCGCGGGTCGTCGAGGGGTCTCAAGGATAGAAGTCTTGGTTTTGGTAGAGGAATGACTGTGTGAGACGTCAGTTCGTGTCGAGTCTTGCATGGTCATTTGACAACTTGTCGACAAGGGCGATGAACCCTCGAGCGGTAACCCTTGGCCAAGGGGTCAACTCGGCCTAGGAGGGAACAGGGTATAGTCGTGCGTAAGGTTTTGGCACAGGTTAAGCGGGGACTTGCGACGGGGCCAGCTACTTGCGTCGAAAGGATCCCGATTAACAAAACTATACGTCAAGATATAGCTTGTGATTCTAGTGACCAAGTTCATATAGATGTCGGCAAATAGCGGCTAACCGCGTGTATGCCTTTGGATTGAGTTGAGTTGAAGGTGTGTACAGTTTAACACAAAGTTTGGGCCTAAGATTGGATTTCAACATAGGCGTCGTGCTTCGGCATGAGATGTGGCGTCAAGTCTTGAGTTGTCGGCATATAAGTTGCTTAAGTTGGTGGAGTTGTTTGAGTTTAAGTCGGAAAACCGCCGCAAGGCAAAGTTGGTTGAGTGACACTAACATTCATAAGTCTTGATTGGGTCAGTTGGTGGTCAAAGCAGCAAGGGCCGCTAGACGGCAAGGGCCGCGAGGCGGCGATACGGTTAAGTCTGACTGAATTGCGAGGCACGGCCTCAGCAAGGTCACACGGAAAATGGAGCTTAAATCGCGTAGTTGCGTCTCTGATTTTAAGCCGTAAGGCAAACACGACTCGATAGGTTAACGTTGTTGGCACGAGAAGGGTCTTGAGGCAAGGCATGTAACGTTGTCGTTGCAAGCACGAGATGGTCTAGAGACACGGAATAGGCCAAGGCGTCGGTCCTAAAACTGATCCTAAGGCAAGAGTAGAAAGACAATCATAAAGGGAACTAAGTTGCACAAAAGTAAATCAAACGTGTTGGGTTTGTATGGGTGGGCGAGGAGCTCATTCCACCAGTACAGTTGAGTACTGACACCCACATAGTTTTCATGTGCAGACACAGGTAGAAGCTCGTGGCGCGGAGCTCGCTTGGATGCGTCGAGACACGGAGTTCCTTGGCGATTCGAAACGTGCGGCTGCATGGAGAAAAGACTTATACGGGACATAATGTATGAACATCGCCTTCCGAAGCTTCCGCTGGATCAAGACTTGTAATCGAGAGATGAGAGAGAGCTGAGTGAACTTGTAAAGAGTGAGCTTGAGTGATTGTAATATTGGTCTTGCGCCCCCAATGTAACCGTTGTTTTAATATCAATAAAGAGCTTCTTTGAATTACTTGTGTTTGTTCTTAATTTCCGCTGCTATTATTCAATGTCTCTGCTTGGGACTTCTGTGCGACGATCCCGTCGCAGCCGCTGAAATCGGCCGTTATGGAACCCGCCTTGCACGAGCGCAATCTAGGCTCGTGCGGCATCACGCCTTAGCGAGGACGATCGCTCCTACGGGAGCGGGACGTGACAATGAGCATGCAGACGATAAGGGGATGAGGCTGTCAATGAATGACCAACACCAGGAGTTCCGTTAAGGAGGAGTATCAAAGAGCATCGACCATCTGCAAGGTACTCAAATGAAGTATGTGTTATTGACTGATCGGGGAGGGCCTGAAAGCTTTAGAGAGGTGATGGAAGAAGAAAATAGGCAAGAGTGGATTCGGGCTATGCATGAAGAGATGAGTTCTCTGCAAGCCAAACACACTTACGAGCTGATGTGATTGCCAAAGGGAAAGAAGGCCTTGAAGAATCATTGAGTATAGAGAGTGAAGCAATTGGAGAAGATGTTACTCTCCCGTGGTCAAGGTGAGACTGATAGTCAAGGGCTGTGGTCACCAAAAATACGTTGATTTTGATGAGATATTTTTGCCTATCGTTAAATTGTCATGATTTATTCGAGTGGTGCTAGTTTTGGTGGCTATTTTTGATTTAGAGGTCAATAAAATGGATGTCACGACGTTCCTTCATGGTAATTTAGAGGAAGAGTTGTACATAGAGCAGCATGAGGGGTTAGATAGTCATAGTTGGTCTGCCGGTTGAAGAAGACTCTCTATGGGTTGATGGGTTGATTAGGCTTCGTGATAGTGGTACATTAAGTTTGAGTCCTTATGGGGGAGCATCGATATGCCAGGACGACGTCGAATCACTATGTGTTCGTAAAGTATTTTTCGAGGATGATTTTATCATATTATGTGGATGACATGTGTTGGTGGAACAAATACAATCATGATGAGTTGAAGCGCTAACTAGGCGCAACTTTCTTATGAAGGATTTGGGCACAACGAAGACCATTCTTCATATGGATATCGTCCAAGAGAGAGGGTCAAACTTGATTTGGTTGTCCTTGGAGAAATACATTCATTAGGTACTTCAATGTTTTGAGATGTATGAGTCGAAGAAGGAGAGCACCCCACTTGCAGCTCACTACTGAGCGGTGCCATCGTCCGAGGAGGAAAAAAAAGATATGGAGCAGATTCCTTATGCTTCAGTTGTGGTGAGTCTCATATATGCTATGGTGTGTATGAGATCAGTTATTTTTCATGCGGTTGGATCAGTTAACAGATATATTTCAATCATTGGAAATGAGCTATTGTACGTATATGATGTCAGAAATGAGCTGACGAATTTTGTGTCTTTTTATCTGGCTCGTTTGTTCGATTTGAACACCCAGGATTGCTCAGTGATTGTGGTCACAAAAATAGAAAATTTCTAACCTAATTACACTAGCCATTCACCAAGGGAGAGATTTCTTAAGAATTTTAACTTTCAAAGAAGAGGCCGGAAGGAGAGATTCAGAGTTTGCGAATGATTCAGATAGGGGAATTTTCGAGGAGATCCACATCTGGTTGTCCTCGTAGTATCATTCTTCAATAAGATATTTTCATTCAGTTTGGAATAGTTGTGGTAATCCGTGTTAGAACGGCGGGAGAAGCTAGAAGGGAGTCGGTATACTTTCTTATTTATTAGTTACGCTTTTCTGAGTTGGACTCCAATCATTCTATGAATTTTCTCTCGGAGTTTTCCACTTTACGTTGTGCTATTTGATTTGTGGATATTGGCATCGTGTGCACGTTGTGCATTTTACTTGGGCCTACTTGACAACTTCTTCTGGTTTGGTAACGGTGTGTTTATTTTGCTGGTTCCGTGTCCGTTCCCAAAAAAAAAAATGCTTATGAACAAATGTGATCTCTTCTCTACTGAAGAATATGTTTGGTTTCTAAACCAATTCAACACTCGTCAGAACTATTTCCTGTGTGGTTAGGTGCGCTACATGAAACTACACATTAATATTTCTCTATGGTTTTTTCTAAGGGCACCACACTTTTTACTTGGGGGTGCCATCAAATTTTTTACTTGGGGGCAGCCCAAGCCAGTCCTAGGACTGCCAGCAAGGAGTGAAATTCTCATTTGTTTGTTGCTCGGTGCAGATTGGTTGACCCTATTGTACCTACTCCTAACAACTCGGCACTTGTAGACTTGTAGTCATCAGAATAGTAGAGCATAGTTTGCAGTATCGAACGGTACCGATTCGATACGGCCGGTACCGATAAGACCGTACCAACCGATACCGATATACACCGGGGCCTCTTTTTCAGCCAATTCGACAAATAAAAATGAACGAAAAAGTGCAATCAACAAGGATGTAAAAGCGTAATAAATTAGTTGTAAAAACATGTAAAAAAAAAACCTTTATCTATCGTAGGTGTATGTAAGCCAATCGACATTGGTGACTACTACTTCATTTAATTTCAAAATTACTAGAAAACAATACAGAAAATACTTAATATTATGCCTAAATATATAACGTATTTTTTCTTTCTAAAATGTTACAAATTATTTGTTTTTCGATACCAAAATATCCGATACTCATCCCGATAGTTATAAGAATGGTCCGATACCGATTTCGATACCGATAGTAGCTTGAATATTAGAAGGTTCTTCTTTTGCAGTGATTATTGGCCAAAGCACATTCACGATTTTGTATATTCGATTTGTTATACTCCTACTCGTTTCTAAATTGTGATATTTTCTTATCAGAACTAACTTATCCATATATATATACATTTGCAGCTTTGAGTCAATTATTTACGACATACTATTTAGGCACGCTTTAATTTCAATGTTGTAAAAAGTCTCTTTTTCTTTTGTAGTGCAAACTCTTGGACACAAACGATAATTTTAGATTATGCAAAATAGGGATGGTTAATTTTAGATTATGCAAAATGGGTTGTCCTATCCGGAGCTAGTTTTGGTTGCTCCTGACCTTTATTGTAGGGTAATTATAGAGGGTTACCTGCGACTCCAGACTCTATTGGGATCTATTGGGATCATGCTGAGCCTGGGGTCGGGATTGCCCTAAGTGGGATGGGTGGGGTGGGGGGCCGGGGGTTGCTCAAGCCCAAAATCTTGTCTGGCTTACCCCTGAGCCAGCCCTGTATACCATGCATGGGCATACACAAAACCAAGTTGTTTATGGCTCAAGTTATCTCATAGAGCTACCTACACATCCTTACGTTTGGGGGGCTTGAACCCTGCCGGCCCTGGCCGCCTGGTGTCCTTGCAGCTTTCTACGTGAGCTACAAGCGTTGAATCAAAGGAAGATGCTACTTAACTTGATCCTTTTGAGAGATTATTAATAATTTTCTTTATAGATAAACGGATATTGAACAGTAAGTTCAGTTAGTTTCCTAATTGATCCAAATAAATAAAAGTAATTTCAACATATGTACTTAATATTGTAGTTTGTTCAAGTTTAGTTATGGACCAAACAGAATTAACATAACAGAAAGATAAGATCAAGGGATCCTTCAACTCTATCAAAATTTCTTTGTTTCTATATATATATCACTTATAAATAGTGGGAGAAGAACACATTGAACTCTCAGTTTCCTTCAGTTAAGAGCATTAGAGAGATGAAAATGAGTGAGTCCTCTCTTCTCAGAGGATGGCTTCTTGCTGCAGCCATCCTGTTCTCTCTCTGCATGTTGCCGGCAAGTTCCATGGAAGTCACTCACGACGGCCGCGCCATCAAGATCGACGGCGAACGCAAGCTCATCATCTCCGGTGCCATTCACTATCCGCGATCGACACCGGAAGTACGTAAAATGAAGATCTTAATTTCTAGTTTGTTTTTATTTTTTTTATTTATGATCTTCATTTGTTCTAGTAATTTCAGATGTCTTTGTATTATGTATATGTAGTTTTTAACATTTTCGAAATATTTCTTTCACAAAAATTTAATTAGTGTGAAATGTACTTCACTAGCTTAATATTTATGCAAATGTTATCATACATTTAGTTTATTAGCACTTGTAGTAATAGATCATAATATATATTATGAAAGAAAGGTATATGTGAAGTTATTTGGGCAGTTCTTTCACAAAATTTAATTAGTGTGAAATGTATTTCTCTAGCATAAATACTTATTCAAATGGTTTGAATGTGAGAAACAAGTTTCTGACTTGTAGTAATAAATCATAATTTCTATTTTCTATTGTGAAAATAAGGTATATGTGAAGTTATTCTTTGGCAAACCTTAAAAAATCTATATTTTTCATGTATTAAGCGACAAAATACTTCACATTTTTTTTGATATTATAATTATTTTGTTTCTTGGTCTTCAGATGTGGCCTGATCTGATTAAGAAGTCGAAAGAAGGCGGCCTCAATGCAATAGAGACCTACGTTTTCTGGAATGCTCATGAGCCTCGCAGGAGAGAGGTTGTCGATTCGTTCAATTTTTTATTTTTTTATTTTTTATGAATACATATTTGATCTTCATGTATAGAATACTAATATTTATGTTTTTTTGTTCATTTTCAGTACAACTTTGATGGCAATCTCAATCTTATTAGATTCATCAAGGAAATCCAGAATGCGGGAATGTATGCTATTCTTCGCATTGGCCCATATGTTTGTGCTGAATGGAATTATGGGTAGGAACTATATATTTTGTTCTTGATACAACAAAATTCATGTTTTTTTTCCTTCTTTTTTTTTTTTGGAACAATCCTAACTACTTTCTCATTTATATATGTTGTCAGAGGACTTCCTGTTTGGTTGCTTGAAATTCCAGGAATGGATATGAGGACTGACAACCAACCCTTTAAGGTTTGTAAGATTATATGTTACATTTTAGTTTCATTCTAATTTTTTTTGTTAGATAATACTAAGTATTTATTATCTAATTAATTTTTTTTAATAATTGTCTTATAGGAAGAAATGCAAATTTTCACTACATTGATCGTCGACATGGTTAAGCAAGAGAGACTACTTGCACCACAAGGAGGGCCTATTATCATAACTCAAGTATATTTATACAGATCTTCATTTTGATTAAAATTAGATATCATTTCTTAGAATTTTGCAATTAAATTAATTATTCAATCCTTATTATTAGGTTGAAAATGAGTATGGCAATTTCAAGAAAGAGTATGGAGAGCCTGGCAAAAGATACATTAACTGGGCTGCACAAATGGTAGACTCTCTTAAGGTTGGAGTGCCATGGATTATGTGCAACCAAGATGATGCACCCCAACCTATGGTACAATTTATATTCCTTTTTTCTTACAATAATTGATACCATAATTTTTTTTTAAAAAAAATTATGTTAACTAAATTTCTCTAATGTTCATGAACTATATAGATTAACACTTGCAATGGTTTCTACTGCAATTCCTTCAACCCTAACAACAAGAATAGTCCGAAAATATGGACCGAGAATTGGAGTGGATGGTAAGAACTCTATTGGATTCTTAATACTTGTGAAAATATCAATAAAAGATTTTTATTATCATCATCTTATTTGTGACATATTCGACTTTTAATGTTTTAAGGTTTAAAGCCTGGAACAAGCCTGATGAACATAGACCAACCGAAGATCTTGCTTACTCGGTGGCTCGCTTCTTCCAATCCAATGGAACATTCCAAAACTACTATATGGTTAGTAAATCACAGTCAAAAAATAAATTTATTAGCGAGAATTCATTTAAATCTTAGAATTTTATTTAGTACTAACTCATCGATGTACAATCAGTATCATGGAGGAACCAATTTCGGTCGTACGTCAGGAGGTCCATACATCGTAACATCCTACGATTATGATGCTCCTCTCGATGAATATGGTATGCTAATCATATACGCATCGAAATTGAATTTGAAGTAAAGATCGACGAAAATAACATTCATATTTGTTTACTAGGAAATATAAGGCAACCTAAATGGGGACATTTGAAGGATCTTCATACGGCTCTTATGACAATGGAGGATGCTCTTCTTCATGGTGATGTTAAGTGGACCGATCTCGGAAATCAGTTATCGGTAATGGCATGGAATTTTCCCCTAAAAATTCAAGTGTTAATTATAACGGTACGTACTAATGATCGGTAACAATTACATTATTGTAGGTCACAAAGTTTTCTGGTGAAGGAATTACCCCTGCCTGCTTCTTGACCAACAAGAACAATCAAGCGTCCGCGGACGCCACAATAGAATTCGAAGGGAGCAAGTACTTCGTTCCTGCGTGGTCGATGAGTTTCCTTCCTAATTGTACAAAGGAAGTGTACAACACTGCCAAAGTAAAGTTACTCATATCTAATTTATGTTGTTACAACTTGAATTTTTTCTTACAAGTTCATGTTTACAAAGTTCATGTTCAAGCTACAATCATGTACCTAATTGTACATGATTGTACAAAGTTCATGTTTACAAAGTTACTCATACCTAATTGTACAAAGGAACTTTTTCTAATTGTACAAAGGAAGTGTATAACACTGCCAAAGTAAAGTTACTCATATCTAATTTATGTTCTTACAACTTGAACCTTTTCTTACAAGTTCATGTCTACAAAGTTCCATGTTCATTTTACCAGAAATGCACATTTTGCAGGTTAATGTTCAAACCACAATCATGAAGAAGAAGGCCGAGGAAAACCCTGCAAAACTGAATTGGTCTTGGCAGTCCGAAGCAATGGAGGATCCTCTCAAGGGATTGGGGGGTTTCTTGACCGAGAATAGGCTTCTCGACCAAGTAAGAACCGGTCTCGATGCCAGTGACTACTTGTGGTACATGACAAGGTATTGCCATTAATAGCCTCGTTTGGTACACTGTAATGTAATTGTAATCGCAATGTAATCAAATGAAAAGAAGAAAAAAAAATTCATTTGATTACATTACGATAATTCCTTTCTTGCTTTCTTTGCCTTTAACCATAGAAACATTGAAATCTAAGACTAAAACTTGAGTTGTTCCTACTTTTTTTCGCAGCGTTGAGAATAAGAACAACGAGAACATGACACTTCGTGTCAAATCAGAAGGTCAAGTCCTCCATGCTTTCGTCAACGGGGATCTTATTGGTAACATATTGTTCATAACTGATTACCTTAAACTTTCAGTATCGATATTCGATAACTTGGGGTATTTATTTTGAAAACTTTGTTAATTACTTGTCAGGATCTAACTATTCTAGTGGTGAACCGAATTTCTCCTTCGTGTTTGAGCGTGTTGCTTCGATGAAAGAAGGAAATAATTCAATTTCCTTGCTCAGTGCTACTGTTGGCCTAAAGGTTCATATATACCTGTAAAATTTCAACTTCATATGTACTTACAGATACTGTTATATGTTTTTATTCATCGTATTATCGTTACGTTGCCTGCCCAACAGCACTACGGCCATAGATACGAGCTTAAGCCTGCTGGAATTGTAGATGGTCCTGTCGAATTGATCGGATCGAACTCTACTTTGGACTTGTCGAAGAATAAATGGTCATACAAGGTATTGTGAATCTAATATTATGGTTTTTTGTAGTTTAAAGTATCGGCCGATACCGATCCGACACGGTCGATACCGATACGGTTTGACATATTCCGATCCGATACCGACCGATACCCAATACTGACCGATACCGACATTGGGGATCTCTTTTCCGATTAATTTGGCAATGAAAATTGAAGGATAATAAGGTTGTAAAAGCATATAAAAGAAGAAAGTTAATTATTGCATGTAAACCAATCGGTAAGGGTGACTACTATTTCGTTTAGTTTCAAAACTACTAAGAAATAACACTGAAATACTTAAAATTATGCCTAAATGTATAAAATATTTTTTAAATGTTAATAATTTATTAATAATTAATTATTTGTTTTCTGATACCAAAAAATTCGATACTCCAATCCGAAACCGCCGACACTACCGATATTGCCGATACCGATACTCATAGGAATGGTCCGATACCAATACTGCGAACCTTTTTCTCCCTATGTTCGTATCATTATTTTTATTATTCATCGATTTTTTCGCGTATATAGGTTGGTCTTGATGGTCTTCAGAAAGGACTATATCTTGAGAGTGATAAGTGGATTTCTGGTGACAATGTTCCTACAAATAAGCCCTTTACTTGGTATCAGGTATTTTACTGATACAGGTTCTTCTTACCTATCTATAGTACATATATACTGGTTACATACTTGATTATGGTTTCTGTGTCAATTTTAGACCAAGTTCGAAGCTCCTCTCGGTTCGGAGCCTGTCGTCGTCGATCTGCTCGGCATGGGGAAAGGCGAGGCGTGGGTGAATGGCCGGAGCCTCGGCCGCTACTGGCCGAGCTTCATAGCATCCAAGGACGGCTGCGGCAAATGTGACTACAGAGGGGATTTCCACAGTGGCAAGTGCTTGACTGGTTGCGGGGAGCCGTCTCAAAGATGGTAAAGATTAATCCAAGTTATATTCCGTACCGATAATTTCACATGCTTAAACAGGTTGTCAAATTTGATTTATTAAACAGGTTGTCACCACGTTTTTTGTGCCAATTTATCAATAATTCATACGGAACACGTTTATAATTTCATATGCTTAAAATTTGCATACTAATTCGAATCTTTCAAAAGTACGCAAGTATTATACGTTTCTGAAAGATGAGAAAATTTTCTCAAAGATGGTAAAAATTAATCTAGTTATATTCCTTACCAATAATTTCTAAGTACTAGAAACTTCACGTGCTTAAACAGGTTGTCAAATTTGATTTATTAAACATGTCGTCACCACATTTTTTGTGCCAATTTATCAATAATTCATACCAAACACGTTTAAAATTTTCATATCCTTGAAATTTGAATACTGATTCGAATCTTTCAAAAGTACGCAAGTATTATACGTTTCTGAAAGATATAGTTACTAAAACATTTGAAATCTTGTAGGTACCATGTCCCTAGATCATTCCTCAAGGTTGGTGAGCCCAATGTCCTGACATTGTTCGAGGAAGCCGGCGGCGATCCTTCCGAGGTCGATTTCCAGACCGTCGTGGCCGAGAGGGTATGCGGGGAGGTGCCCGAGGGGAAGAACCTGACCCTGTCCTGCCAGGGGCACGGCCGGACGGTCGCGGGAGTCGAATTCGCCAGCTTCGGCGACCGCCCGGAGGGATCCTGCGGCTCGTTCAAGAAGGCCGGCGGGTGCGACACGGAGAACGTCGTGTCCGCGGTCGGGAAGGCGTGTCTGGGGAAGGAGTCCTGCTCTCTGGAGGCTACCGAGAGCTTCTTTGGGGACTGCCACGACTGCGATGATCTTGTCAAGGTTCTGGCAGTCCAAGCTACTTGTTCATAAGCTTGAATATCTATGAAAGTTACATTGCTCATGTAACTCTTGATTGATTATTTCCAGATAATAAAGATTTTTTTTTTAAACTTTCACCATTCTTAACTATTCTTTCTGGAGTGTTTTTGAACCGACCGTTTATGAAAATTCTTACTTGTTAATTTTTTTTTGCACTAGTTTTGTCGGCTGAACCCTTCCCCGAAACCGGTGTAAAGTAATTTTGGATGATTTTATAAACACTCCAAATCTGTATATTTTGAGGGATTTTATTATTTATTCCGTTTAAATCATCACGAAAATTATATGATTATAACTACTAATACCCTTCCTTATTTAATTTAATTCGTGTAAATTTTTTTTTTTTCAGAACCTCAGGCATAGATTGGACTGGTTTAAAAGCTGCTACTTAAAAACCATCTAAAACCGGACCCCTCATAACCGCTAATAACTGGTACTCTAAAAATAATTCATAATTGCTACCCCTATAATTGCCAAGCAGATCTCCTAAATTATGCATAATTGTTTCTTTGTATATATTATGATTTAATCTTTGCTGTGTTCTTCATAACATTAGGTCATTTGATTAGTGAAGAACTTTGGGTCAGCAACACTTTAATAATATTGAAATTAAGAATGCCCATTTTAAAGGCTTTGTGACAACTCAATGTGTGTACATACACTAGTTGCAGTCAATAGAGCGTGCAAGCATATTCATGCTTTGATGAAACACATATTTCAGTGAGTGAATTATATGAACATATTGTTCAACTTCATGGAGAGAATAAGCAACCAAGAACTTGTTACTTTGAATAGTTTCATCACACATGCTATGGTGGTGGTGGATGTTAGCCCTCGTTTGGTTTGCGGAAAGGAATTGAATGGAAATCATATCCTTGGTATTTTCTTTCATTTGGAAAATTGTTTTCATTGATTTTCTTTTTCGATGTTTGAAAATGCTGAAAAAATTGGAAAGGAAAGTGAATACTTCAAGGTCGGAAAGTGATTTCTTGCTTGGATGGATGAAATAATTTTAATTCCCTAATTTTCCTTCCATTGAGAATTACTTTTCTTTCCTCCTCAATTCATTTGGCACCCGAACATAGAAAGTAATGACTTTTCTTTTCCCAACCCCATGACTTCACAAACCAAATGAGGCCTTAGAGTAATGGGAAGAGGGGAGGAGCTGAGAGAGATGTGGGTGTGGAGAGTGTTGTGTTAGTTAGGGTTCTGATCCTATGTGAACAACATCCTGAAGTGCGATGAGTGTCATTCATGTGTCTGATGTAATGTCCCGTTCCGCACGGTGCATTATGCTGAATCGTTGACTCGAAGAATCGCGTTGACCCGATTAAGTATCGATGTAAATCGATACAAGAGTTACCTTGTCCCAAGAAACGCATTGAGTCGGATCGATGCAAAGAGTTATGTTGACCCGAGGAACGTATCGAGTAAGATCGATAAAAGTGTTAAGTTAGCTCGAGAGAGCATTGAGTCGGTTCGAAGATTCTAAGAAATCGAATCGACGCAAAGCATTAGTCCGATTCGGACAAGTATTGATTTTAGTTGATTTCGTGTACAGACTATACGTTTACGCTGAAATATAATATGTCAACATTTTGTCTTATTTACAACGGGATCCGCAAAACCAAATCGCTGCCTCGCAACGGACTGAGGCATAGGCTCCATAAGCCAAATCAGCCGTATAATTCAATGAAGCACGAAGTGCTCGAATGGCAAAGTCAGAAGAATTGGTCGTGCAACAAAGATATGAAATCGAGCCGCATCGGCTCGGCAAAACGACAAGGCGTATCGTCTTAAGGTGGGGGGACTTTGACTTCTCTTCCTACTCCTTCATGCCTAAGTAAAATATATCGTTGTATGCTAAGTTAACCTATCGAGACCACGAGCATGGCTCGATCGAAGAGATGAACATAGTGCGTGTCGAACACTAGAAAGAACATTGAAATAAAACGTACATCAAATGTACAAGTCGCTATGGAACATTGAATACCGCAAAGGCGAGCGCCTCGGTGCGCAAGCCATAAGAACATGGGATAACTGTATCGACAAGTGCCTCAATGCATGAGTCATTTCGTGCCCCCGCGCACGAGTTAGTATGCTAGAATATTAAAATACTATATCGGTGCAAGTGCCTTAGCGCACGAGCTATAGAACATTGAATACCCTATTGAGGCGTGCCTCAGTTGCACGAGTCGGATGGAAGGAACATACATTGAACACTAAGGCATAGAACATTGAATTACGGTATCGATACGAGCATCGCATGCACGACTCAAAGAATAGAGAACAATTGTGTCAAGGCGTGCGTACGTGCACGAGAATCATAAAAGATGGCTTCATTGCAAAGAGAACAGTTGTGGCATGAATGTGACGGAACTGTCGGATGTGACATGATGCCTCAAAAATTTTCGAGACCTTCAGGTCATTTATTTGACGAACATTGAGTTGGGGCATGGTGCCATTGAACATTGAAACGAAGATTGAAGTGAGAATACATTGAAAGAATAGAGAAATACAAGACGACGTAAAGTCTGAGTTTTGGACTCAAGACTATGTTTGGTTGTATGAGTTTGATGAGCGCGTTGCATGGTCGAATGGACTTAAGATATTGCCTGTGCACAGGTGTGGTAATTTCCTTCGAACGGATTTGTGCCGGGGCGCCGGAACCGTTCGACCTAGGAGGGATGAATAATCATTGTTGGTGCACAACTTTTGGGTATGACTTACGATCTGCTACTGATGTGATAAGCCACAATTGATGGTAAGTTCGACATCCTTCGGATACTGGGCCAGCAAACTCGTACGAGGAGGACGCCAGGTTGTCACGACCCGTACCCTAGAGTTAGGGCACGAGAACGTAACAACGCCCAGCCTACGCCGCAGTGTCAGCGGTAGAACGCTGTCCTAGGTCTCAATGCATCTAACAGTATAAGACTAAACAGTTTATACTCCCCGAATGGGGGTGACATAGCAGAATAAACTCAATCACATCTAAGGTAGAGCATAAAGGAACATAGATAAAACATGAAATCGAAAAGAGATACAACAGATAGAAGTCTAAGTGTCTAAGATACAAACTCAGAATACATCTCAAAACCCAAATACAGTAATCCACAAAGTAAATACAACTCCAAACAAAAGAAACAACTATCTAAACAACCTCTAATGTGTCTCCTCTAGGCTAGCAGGCACCTCCTGGCTATCTGTAAAATTTATCAACAGGTCCAGTCAGGACTGGAGCGAGCACAATACATCTCAACAGTTCATCGCAGGTTAGAAAATATATTCATGCAGTAAAGTAAGATACAAGTACTGAAAGAAATGCAGTATGTAAACAGAGAGAGTAAGTTGTAATAGAAATATCTACTATAAATAGAGAACTAGCAGTGACTAGTGAGTCAGAGTACAATATGAACATGTAAATGGCCTGGGATGATTCTGATAAGACACTAAGAAATGATTCTGATAAGATACTACTCGTGTATTATTCACATGTCCAATTCTACTCCCCCGTACCCCCAATCAATACACAAGGATCCAGCCAGGTTATGTTATATGATGCTATGTAACAGCCTCCGAAGGGTAGTAGACCCCGAAGGTGATACATAGTAGTCCCATAAATGGGATAAAGATTCTAGGAAGACTCTACGATCATAAGAGTATATGTCGTAAGTGATCAAAGAACCAATGAAGCATAGTGATACGCCATGTAAGTGAAACGCACAGAACATGTAGTACCCGATGCTCCCTAAGGATAACATCTCAAGAAGGGATCCATATAGTACCAATCCGAGTGACCAACGTGACAGTACAAGTAAAGTAATCTACTGCAGGAAATAATTCTAAGCATGATATGAAATGATCAGAGAATGTACTCGCCTCGATAACCTGAACAGCTGATAAGTATAGGGGGTCCCACTGAAGCCACAGAGTCCTATTTAAAGCAACACAGGTTACAAGGTGTTCAAGTTGTAAATAATGAATCTCTATAATCAATCTACATTATTCTATGTTCTTCTAAGTCAAAACAACTCTAGGTCGACTCCGGTCAATAATCTAGTCAAACTAGGACAAGTGTTGACTTACAGTTGACTTTGGGTCAACTCTGGTCGAACAGGGTCAATTCTAGTCTAATATAAAGTGTACTTCGTTATTTGTACGTCGAAACTTACGACACGCAAATCGAGATAAGAAGATTATCGGTAAGGTTGATAATCTTATTATAGTGATCCACATGTCCAATTTGTCAATTTCAGCGATGTGAGATCACTGGAATTGGCTGATCTCAGTTTCGTTGTACTAATCCCGAAATACGAACATTATATGAATTAATTATTAATTAATTTATAAAAAGACTAAACTCAGAGATACTATCAACAAACATTGTCGAACGATGAAATAAACATCGCCAACGTGTCCAGAATGGTCAAATTAGCAAAGATAGCCTACCCAACGGTCCAATTTGGATACAAGGGCAAAAAGGTAATTTCGGGTCAAAACGGTGTCCGTGTCGGAGCCGTTTTGCACCGAAAAACGTGCGAGAAAACAAATCTATAAAATATAACAAATTATATGTCCACGAAACCAGAATGACGATACGAACCCAACGGTATCTCCAGAATTGGATTCCGTTGACTCAATCTCAATTTGGCCCGTTGACCAGAACTTAGAATTCGGTTTGCACGAAAATGCGTGTCGGAGCCAAAGTTCTCAAAACTCAGCAAACTACATGTCAACGAGTCCAGAATGACGATACGAACTCAACG
The DNA here is from genome assembly GCA_029216955.1 of Iris pallida. Classification (NCBI taxonomy): domain Eukaryota; kingdom Viridiplantae; phylum Streptophyta; class Magnoliopsida; order Asparagales; family Iridaceae; genus Iris; species Iris pallida. The sequence goes on along the minus strand of JANAVB010014941.1, from coordinate 10,214 downwards.
GTATATCCGGAATTGGATTTCGATGAGCCGATCTCAAAATGACTCGTTGACCTGGATATTGGTATCCGACTTGCACCGAAATACGTGTCGGACCCAATGTCCACCAAAACCTAGCAAATTATATGTCAACGAGTCCAGAATGACGATACGAACTCAACGGTATCTCCAAAATTGGATTCCGATGAGCCGGCATCAAAAAGTCCCGTTGACCCAGAATGTGGGACCCACTTTGCACCAAAAATGTGCCAGGGCCTACGTTCTCCAAATCTAACAAATTTTATATGAAAACATGCCAGAACGACGCCATAAGTCTACTGGTGGTGTCAGAAATGAAATCTGGAGTCCCGTGTTCAAAAATGAATTTTACAAGTTGGAAATTACGAATTCGGACGGCCAACTTTGGCGTCGAATTCAACCAATCAAACAAGCTCACAATGAAACAAAACTGAAAGGGTAGTAAGAGGGTTACACCTGCTTCGCACCAGAACTGGTAGCACGCCAAACGGAGCTGCGGTGGAGGTGATACAAGCTGACGAAGTTGGCCCCGCGAAACTGTCCAAATTTAATACAATTTAAACGGTCAACTTAGTGGCCGGTTTTGATGTATCAAACGATAAATTAACGGACGAAAATTGACATGAGCGAAGGTGGATATACCGAGATTGCGACGGAGCGAAGAAATCGTCGATCCAACGGTCGAATCTCCGGGAAAACGTGCACGAAGTTGCTGCTACGGAGCGCCAAAATGAACTCGATCCCGCGCGCGTCACGACGGGACGTCGTTCAAAACGCAAAATCGCCTCGACGGCGCGTCCCGGAGGACGGTGGCCGTCAGGGGACTATGCTCGGAGTTCGCCGGAGCCAGGGGGTGCACGACCAGGGGCCACGGCGGCCCGCGCGGCGGTGCACGACGGCGGCCCGCGCGCGCGTGTGCGCGCCTGCTGCGGTGCAGCCGCTGCTGCTGTTGCATTTGGTGCACGCGGCAAGGACAGGCGGCGTGGCGGCGCAGGGAAGCCAGCCTGGCCACGGCGAGGCAGGGGCAGCTACGCAGCGGCGGTAGCGGTGGTGGTGACTGGAACGTATGGTGGTGGGTGCGGCCATGGTGGTGGCGGGCTAGTGAAGAGGAGGAGGAAGAAGGAGGAAATGGAGAGGAGGTGGAGGTCGCCGTGGGAGAGGCCGACGGCGGAGGATCGGTGGCGGCGAAGGCCAAGCCAGGAGGAGGCTGGTGTGAGGTCGGGTGAGGGAATGGGGAGGTGCATGGGAATGGTGCTGTTGGTGAAGTTGTTGAGTTGAAAATAATTGAAAGGGAGAGAGAGAGAGAAAGGATAATATTGCAATTAATGAGAGAGAGAGAATGGGAGAAAAGTTCTCCTCAAACTTAGGGCCGGCTGTGAGGAGTTTGTGTGGGAAAAAAATGAATGTAGGAAATTGATGGTGAGGATTACAAGAGAGAACCCAAAGGCTAGGATTAATATTGGAAAAAATAGGTCATTCCATGGAGTTAAAAATCAATAGAAATTTTCTATTAAATATAGAAAAATAGGCAAAATGAGTACTAGATTTTTGGGCAAGAAATATGAGGGCGTCATGAGAGAAAAAAATGAAGCTGGTGTTGGGTTCAGTGGAGCCGGATTGGATCCAAAACCGGACATTATGCAATAATTAATTAAAAATAGGTGTTGATGATCATGGGCAAATAAGTAGCACATGGGGATTCCAATAAATGGGACACAAGTGGCGGACGGATAGTAGCTCAAAGTGGGCCATGTCCATAGTTGGGGCTGACAGGTTTTGGTCGACAGGGGACCCACAAATCAAGTTGGAAAATGAATGTGACGCCGTGGAGTGAAATAAAATCGGGTCATGTGTCAGGAAAGTTGTGCGAATCAAATGGAGCACAAAATGACGTGTCTGAGTGGGACACGAAGGTCATGGGTGACGAGCGTCTCGAGTAGATCAAGCATGAGAAGTTGGTTTCAAGAAACTGACTGGTCTTGCGCTCCCAAATTAAAAGTCACGGTAACGTGCTAATAATGATCAAGGAAAAGAGTGGGAAAATTAATTAATAATCAAACGGTTTAATTTGACCCGAAGTTCTGCGAAGCAAAAAGAGCACAAGGGAACAAGTTTGAGTGGGACACTATATACCATCAGGAAGGTAATCCTGTCCACTCCCAAACTCGTGAGAAGATTTCCAGAGTTGAACATCCCTGACACTCCAAATATCAATGGCACGGAAAACACACTTAGGAAAAAAATAACAGAATAAATTATTTATCAAAACCAATAAATCAGAAATAAAATAAAATGAAAAAAATCAACCCGAAATTCAGGGTGCTCACATCCTACCCACCTTATAAAAATTTCGTCCTCGAAATTAAAATGTCCCTACTCCCTCTAGGTCAAACCCCCACAATCAAAGTCCCAGAACTTAAACAAATCATACCATCAAAAGGACAACGTACAGGGTCATGGCATACGGTGGTGGTGAAAGTCCCATCTAGGTATACTAGTCATGCTAAACCAAAACGGTCATAGGGTATCAAAACACACAAGAAATCTAGAGTGCTAAACTGAAAAGATACAGAAATAACAAATCATTAAAGCTGTAAGACAGTCTACCATCCTATGTGAAAACTGGTGCTTATCAAAAATAAACAAAGCTAACTACCAATTATCTAAAAAGGTACTATTCAAGGAAAAAAAATCAAAATTGCTAGTTAAGGAATGAAAGTCAATTGCATGGAAATCCAATCACAATATATTATAGAGCGTTAGAAAGGAAAAGCTAGCATTATGTGTATGGGGACATGTTCATATGGTTAGATAGTAGGCGTGTGTGTACGTGAACATACATGAAGGTGTATACGAGGATTTGGGTTCCAAAACAACAGCTATCAAGTTACACTAATCATGGCATATTGGTTAAACAATCCACAATACACAACACGCAACTTATTTAATCATAACATGCATGGCTAACCGTATATATAAAAAGGTGGAAACTTAGTTATGTATCTATATACGTTATAACATATATGCATAAACTCTATATATATCCTTATAGATATATAATCATAACATAGAGGGGAAGGGTTAGGTTAAATGACAGTATATACTATGTTAGAGTGTGTGTGTGTGTGTCCATGTACAGGGTTATAGCTTAGTATTGAAGGGTTAATCCAGTTTTAGTTCAGCATTTACATACAAAATCTGAAAATGAGCTAACATTTAACCAGTGTAATATTAACATAATGCAATCTCAGATTTTAGGGTTTTGAAACATCACAACCAATCTCAACGCTCCCAATTTAACCTAACATGACATAAATGAAACCCTAACATACTATCCACACATTTATACGCATACAGTTCAATATTACATGTTAAATCTGAATTTGAACTAAACATGGAAATCAATGTAAAAATGTTAACATGTAACTAGTTTTCAAGATTTTGGAGAAATTTGAACATTAAAAACCAACTCAATGTTTATCACAAACTAACATGTAAGAATATGAAACCTAAATTTATATTCCTACTTACAACAACGTACACAGCTCTAAATATTTCATAAAAATGGAACATCAATTTGAACTAACATTTGGAATTCAACATTAAGGGTTAATATACATGCAGTCTCAGATTGGACAAATTTAACATAACTTAACCAATTTCTCTAAAAATTGAAACCCTGCAGATATACATGTGCAGTTATGTAAACAAAACTAACAACATGTAACCTATATTTGAATTACGACCTTAAACTGGGAAAAACAGAAAACCAGGAATATTGGGGTTGAAAATTAACATCAACAACATATTAATATTTATTTAGATATGTGAAAAATCAAGTGTAGCGTACGTGTTAGGCAAAGTGTCTGTTATATATATATATATATTCTATACATATTCTCATGTCCCAATAAAAAAAATTAATTCTACGTTAAGACTAACATTTAGATTCCTACCAAGATTGCAAGCAGGTGATTGACGAAATCAAGACAGTTTTATTATCATTATTATTTAATACAAGAATAATAGCAAGAAGAAATAACGATAAAATCGGTTCTGCTTATCTGTTTAAAGAAGGAACCGTTTTGAAATCCAGAGTTAAAATATCAAATTCAGATAAAGTCTAGCAAAATTATCGATTCATTGTATTATGAAAACTCCTAGCAAGAAATTTCACAAGGTTTATAAAACCAACTAAACTTACTCCTGAGTTAAATAATAGGAAACTAGACAAAACAAACAAATAATAATTTTTTTTTGAATGACTGAACAAAAGTAGAGAAAACATGTTCAAAAATATTTAAGGTGCAATCTGATAATCATATGCGTCTATCCAAAACCATGGTACTCTAATCATACTAGTAAGCAAGGCTACGATAATCACAGAGCCCTTGACTTATGCACATATCTCTAGAATCATGGTATATAACATTTTCGCGGTGCCGCTAGCTTGGCTGCGAAAACCTTAAATTCCCATACCCGAGAAATATATTCAGAGTCAGACTACATGTCCTCACCATGCTGGCTAATGTGACTATAGAAGACTAGATTCCATGACATAGATGACCTAGCCCATATAATTTTATCTTGCCAAAAATTAAATTAATCAATAATGAATACAAAAATCAAATCAAATTTATTAACGAACATCAAAATTCAAAAATGATCAAAATCCATCAAAATATAAACTCGAATGCAACACTATCATCAAAATTCAAAATTCGACAATCATCCATCAAAATTAAAATACAAACTCAAATTCAACAATAATCCATTAAAATCAAATTTAACAACAAAAAGTAAAATAAATCAAATCAAGGGAAAAAAAGAGTTTTCAAATCGAAGTTAAATAAGATTCTCCAGGGTCGTCCCAGGAATCTCTCAAGGGTTCCTAACTGTGATTGAGTACCTTCAAAATATATCCTAATCCTACTGCAGGCTGTAGTGGTACTCAAGTTCGAATACCACTACATAAACTCGACCTGCATGGGCCACCACTAAAAATGTGTCACGACCCGCACCCTAGAGTTAGGGCACGAGAACGTAACAACGCCCAGCCTACGCCGCAGTGTCGGCGGTAGAACGCTATCCTAGGTCTCAATGCATCTAACAGTATAAGACTAAACAGTTTATACTCCCCGAATGGGGGTGACATAGCAGAATATAAACTCAATCACATCTAAGGTAGAGCATAAAGGAAGATAGATAAAACAAATCGAAAAAGAGATACAACAGATAGAAGTCTAAGTGTCTAAGATACAAACTCAGAATACATCTCAAAACCCAAATACAGTAATCCACAAAGTAAATACAACTCCAACAAAAGAAACAACTATCTAAACAACCTCTAATGTGTCTCCTCTAGGCTAGCAGGCACCTCCAGGCTATCTGTAAAATTTATCAACAGGTCCAGTCAGGACTGGAGCGAGCACAATACATCTCAACAGTTCATCGCAGGTTAGAAAATATATTCATGCAGTAAAGTAAGATACAAGTACTGAAAGAAATGCAGTATGTAAACAGAGAGAGTAAGTTGTAATAGAAATATCTACTATAAATAGAGAACTAGCAGTGACTAGTGAGTTAGAGTACAATATGAACATGTAAATGGCCTGGGATGATTCTGATAAGACACTAAGGAATGATTCTGATAAGATACTACTGGTGTATTATTCACATGTCCAATTCTACTCCCTCGTACCCCCAATCAATACACAAGGATCCAGCCAGGTTATGTTATATGATGCTATGTAACAGCCTCCGAAGGGTAGTAGACCCCGAAGGTGATACATAGTAGTCCCATAAATGGGATAAAGATTCTAGGAAGACTCTACGATCATAAGAGTATATGTCGTAAGTGATCAAAGAACCAATGAAGCATAGTGATACGCCATGTAAGTGAAACGCACAGAACATGTAGTACCCGATGCTCCCTAAAGATAACATCTCAAGAAGGGATCCATATAGTACCAATCCGAGTGATCAATGTGACAGTACAAGTAAAGTAATCTACTGCAGAAAATAATTCTAAGCATGATATGAAATGATCAGAGAATGTACTCGCCTCGATAACCTGAACAGCTGCTAAGTATAGGGGGGTCCCACTGAAGCCACAGAGTCCTATTTAAAGCAACACAGGTTACAAGGTGTTCAAGTTGTAAATAATGAATCTCTATAATCAATCTACATTATTCTAGGTTCTTCTAAGTCAAAACAACTCTAGGTCGACTCCGGTCAATAATCTAGTCAAACTAGGTCAAGTGTTGACTTACAGTTGACTTTGGGTAACTCTGGTCGAACAGGGTCAATTCTACTCTAATATAAATGTACTTCGTTATTTGTACGTCGAAACTTACGACACGCAAATCGAGATAAGAAGATTATCGGTAAGGTTGATAATCTTATTATAGTGATCCACGTGTCCAACTTGTCAATTTCAGCGATGTGAGATCACTGGAATTGGCTGATCTCAGTTTCGTTGTACTAATCCCGAAATACGAACATTATATGAATTAATTATTAATTAATTTATAAAAAGACTAAACTCAGAGATACTATCAACAAACATTGTCGGACGATGAAAAAACATCGCCAACGTGTCTAGAATGGTCAAATTAGCTAGGATAGCCAACCCAACGGTCCAATTTGGACACAAGGGCAAAAAGGTAATTTCGGGTCAAAACGGTGTCCGTGTCGGAGCCGTTTTGCACCAAAAAATATGCAAAAAAAATCTATAAAATATAACAAATTATATGTCCACGAAATCAGAATGACGATACGAACCCAACGGTATCTCCAGAATTGGATTTCGTTGACTCGATCTCAATTTGGTCCGTTGACCAGAACTTAGAATTCCGGTTTGCACGAAATGCGTGCCGGAGCCAAAGTTCTCAAAACTCAGCAAACTACATGTCAACGAGTCCAGAATGACGATACAAACTCAACGGTATATCCGAATTGGATTCCGATGATCCGATCTCAAAATGACCCGTTGACCGGATATTGGTATCCAACTTGCACCGAAATGCGTGTCGGACCCAATGTCCACCAAACCTAGCAAATTATATGTCAACGAGTCCAGAATGACGATACGAACTCAACGATATCCGGAATTGGATTCCGATGAGCCGACGTCAAAAAGTCCCGTTGATCCAGAATGTGGGACCCACTTTGCACCGAAAAACGTGCCAGGGCCCACGTTCTCCAAATCTAACAAATTTTATATGAAAACATGCCAGAACAATGCCACAAGTCTACTGGTGGTGTCAGAAATGAAATCTGGAGTCCCGTGTTCCAAAATGGAATTTTACAAGTTGGAAATTAAATTTGGACGGCCAACTTTGGTGTCGAATTCAACCAATCAAACAAGCTCGCAAAAAACGAAACTGAAGGGGTAGTAAGAGGGTTATACCAGCTTCGCACCGGAACTGGTAGCACGCCAAATGGAGCTGCGGTGGAGGAGATACAAGCTGACGAAGTTGGCCCCGTGAAACTGTCCAAATTTAATACAATTTAAACGGTCAACTTAGTGGCCGGTTTTGATGTATCAAACGATAAAATTAACGGACAAAAATTGACATAACCGAAGTTGGATATACCAAATTGCGACGGAGCAAAGAAATCATCGATCCAACGGTCGGATCTCTGGGAAAATACGCGCGAAGTCGTTACGGAGCGCCAAAACGAACTCGATCCCGCGCGCGTCACGACGGGACGTCGTTCAAAACGCACAAATCGCCTCGACGGCGCATCCCGGAGGACGGTGGCCGTCAGGGGACTATGCTCGGAGTTCGTCGGAGCCAAGGGGTGCACGGCCAGGGGCCACGGCGGCCCACGCGGCGGCGCGGCGGCGCACGACGGTGGCCGCGCGTGCGCGGGTGCGCGCCTGCTGCGGTGCAGCCGCTGCTGCTGTTGCATTTGGTGCACGCAGCCAGGCCAGGCGGCACGGTGGCACAGGGAAAGCCAGCTGGCCACGGCGAGGCAGGGGCAGCTACGCAGCGGTGGTGGTGACTGGAATGTATGGTGGTGGGTGCGGCCATGGTAGTGGCGGGCTAGTGAAGTGGAGGAGGGAAGGAGGAAATGGAGATGAGGTGGAGGTCCCGTGGGGGAGGCCGACGGCGGAGGATCGGTGGCCGGTGGCGAAGGCCGGGCCAGGAGGAGGCTGGTGTGAGGTCGGGTGAGGGAGTGGGGAGGTGCGTGGGAATGGTGCTGTTGGTGAAGTTGTTGAGTTGAAAATAATTGAAAGGGGAGAGAGAGAGATAGAAAGGATAATATTGCAATTAATGAGAGAGAGAATGGGAGAAAAGTTCTCCTCAAACTTAGGGCTGGCTGTGAGGAGTTTGTATGGGAAAAAAATGAATGTAGGAAATTGATGGTGAGGATTACAAGAGAGAACCCAAAGGCTAGGATTAATATTGGGAAAAATAGGTCATTCCATGGAGTTAAGAATCAATAAAAATTTCTATTAAATATAGAAAATAGGCAAAATGAGTACTAGATATTTTTGGGCAAGAAATATGAGGGCATCATGAGAGAGAAAAAATGAAGATGGTGTTGGGTTCAGTGGAGCCGGATTGGATCCAAAACCAGACATTATGCAATAATTGAATTAAAAATAGGTGTTGATGATATGGGCAAATAAGTAGCACATGGGAATTCCAATAAATGGGATACAAGTGGCGGGCGGATAGTAGGCTCAAAGTGGACCATGTCCATAGTTGGGGCTGACAGGTTTTGGTCGACAGGGACCCACAAATCAAGTTGGAAAATGAATGTGACACCGTGGAGTGAAATAAAATCGGGTCACGTGTCAGAAAGTTGTGCGAATCAAATGGAGCCAAAAATGACATGTCTGAGTGGGACACGAAGGTCATGGGTGACGAACGTCTCGAGTAGATCAAGCATGAGAAGTTGGTTTCAAGAAACTGACTGGTCTTGCGCTCCCAAATTAAAAGTCACGGTAACGTGCTAATAATGATCAGGAAAAGAGTGGAAAATTAATTAATAATCAAATGGTCTAATTCGACCCGAAGTTCTGCAAGCAAAAAGAGCACAAGGGAACAAGTTTGAGTGGGACATATACCATCAGGAAGGTAATCCTGTCTACTCCCAAACTTGTGAAGAAGATTTCCAGAGTTGAACATCCTGACACTCCAAATATCAACGGCACAGGAAAACACACTTAGGAAAAAAATAACAGAATAAATATTTATCACAACCAATAAATCAGGAAATAAAATAAAATGAAAAAAATCAACCAAAATTCAGGGTGCTCACACAGGTTATCCAGTGTGAGAAAAGAAAAGAAAAGATAAACAAGTTAGTCATTCCGGCGCGGATATGCCAATGACCTTCATCTAGTTAAGGAACGATGGACCAAAAGTATAGGAACACAAAGCTCCTACACAGAGCACTTATAACATGACAGAGAATGAATGATGTATTCACCTTGCATCGGTGCAAGGGCGAGTGCGTCAGCGTTGGTAAGAAGTCATGAAACAACATGAGATTGCAATTGGTTACCTGTTTGCTATGTGAATCGAAAAACATGCTTGCATGATATTATGCTTTACTACTTTCGAATATGCCATGAAACAGATCCTAAGGAGAACATAGAAAGACAACTAAACTGTATATTGGATGATAACAAATATCAGTTTATTTAAGTGGGTCTTTGATCAGTACAACGAGGACGAAAGTACTAATCCTCACTAGTTTGCTAGCAGGTTCAGGGAATGGTCTGCTCGCGGCGGAGCTTCGTTTGAACGCGCTGAGCCATGGAATGTCGTAACGTTTGAAGCATGCAATCGTATTGACGCTCGGACTTGCAACATGATTTATACCATTACCAAAATACAGTCAATTAGCGACAGCACATTAGCGACGGATTCTTTCCGTCGGTGTTAGCGACGGATTTGCGACTAATAGCCGACGGAGTACCGACGACAAATCGATATATTTTTAATTTATTTAAGGGGAAGAAAAGGTCACGCGTCCGTCGGTAGGGCGTCGGAGGCATAGCGATGGATATGTGGCCGTCGCTATGCAGTCGACTATTTGGCAGGAATGTTGGGAGAAGTGGCGGGACAAATTTTCGACTACGTAGCGACGAATAGTCCATCGACAAGTATCCAAAAGAGGAGGGACGAGAGGACGGATATATCCGTCGCTAGTCGTTGCTAAATATACGACCCAGACTT